>JAPDOI010000504.1:0-465734 GCA_029168955.1 Aplectana chamaeleonis | reverse complement strand
GCTTCGAGCTTCGATGAAGTCATCGGGACGTCGTGGAAACCCGGATAGTGGGGTGTTCGGGACCCGTTGCTGCTCATCCGAAAAGTTGTGAAGACCACCCTGTAGAGTGAGCAGGAGCCCAGACTCGATGCTAGCCATCCGAGAAATTATGCCCGGAATTTGCGCAGGAGAGAACACCTTGCCAAACTTTTGTAAAAGTGTAAGGATGACAAGCATAGCAAGCAGAAAGTTTGAGATGTTATGTGAGTCATGTCAGGTCATGTTGCCAGGCTGCTTTTCAGTTTCGTAAGGTCATTCACACAACCCCACTTTGAGTGCTCCTCTTCCTTCTTCACCAGCCTACTGATTTTTTCTGCAATAAATGGTACTTGCTTATTAGCATCCAAATTCAAAAACAAATTGTTAGAACTATTCCATTCGCAGCTCAGCAGAGCTTTTTCATATCAGATTCATGGAATCGAAGCGGCTGTTCTGCGAAGGAATGGGGCAACGGAAACGAAATAATGAGTATGTAAAACTGCTTTGTTCCACTGATGTGAAAGTGTCCAGATGGAATGGAAGGTAGTTTCTGACTGTCCCGGTTTTAAGTTAGTTTCATTTGAAAGCGAAGAACTGCAGGCAGATTCTGCATCCGGCTGTAGGCCAGCAGGCTTTCATGATTATCGACCGGGCTTTACGTCTGGGCGACCAACTATCCCCGGGGCCTAAGGTCCCTGTCAGAGTTGGTTGAGAAAATCACCGTGGCCGACCCGTTCGATACGTATGAAAAACATGGAAGGTGCAAATAACACCCGGTGTAGCCAGATGTGGCTGACGCGATCAATATGAATGAATTATGTGGAACGATATCATGGATATCATTCATTTCTTAGCTAATATCATGTGAACATCGGTCTTGTCAGCCACATCGAGTGATTTTTCTGAGATAGTTTTACAACAGTTTGGGTCATTGATTCTTGTGACCACAGAAAGAGGACTGATCTAGTGGGGAGATGAAGAGCGTAATATCAAGAAAAAGTGAACAATTCTGTAAAAAAGGGGTCTCCCAAGCAGAAGTCGTTTGGTTAGCGTTACAAATGCTTCAACAAAAAGGGAACAATAGGAAAGCGGAATGAGGAGAGTCTACGAAAAATGAACAATATCCTCCAAGAACTCTTTTCTTTTTCGAAACTTCCAAACAGCGGAAACAAACCGTTGTGGTATTTTACGAGGAAGAATTGACTGGTTCCCTAAAACAATTTAACATCATCTCCCCTTTTAATGATAGCTATTAGGTTCACATGCATATATACATATTTTATCGGCACTCACATAATCAAAGTCCTTTATGGAGCCAAAAGCGCTTCCTCATAGAGAACCACAACGGTTTGTTTCCGCTGTTTGGAAGTTTCGAAGAAGAAAAGAGTTCTTGGAGGATATTGTTCATTTTTTGTAGACTCTCCTCATTCCGCTTTCCTATTGTTCCCTTTTTGTTGAAACATTTGTAACGCTAGCCAAACCACTTCTGCTTGGGAGACCCCTTTTTTACAGAATTATAAGTAGTAAAAGGTGAAGTAGTTAATGTTAAACAGTAAGAACTCATTGTCTACCTACTCACAAGCCCGCTTATCTGTCTACATACCAACTTACCTGCCTGCCCAACTGATCGCCTGCGACCATTGCCAGTGGCCACTCTCAAGGGTGCGTAACGCACGAGGAGGAGCGAAGCACGAAGCACGCGAAGCAGGAAGCAGGAAGCAGCAACGAGTTACACGCACAACAAGAATTTTCGCTAAGGTATCGCAGATCTAACTCTGTTAGTTTTGAACCGATTGGGCTCAAATTTTGCCAGCACGTGTCTCCCGGACCCTCTCACCTATATCCCGATGGAAATCTCTAGGGAATTTGTTTAACAGGTTTTATTAACTACTTTACAAAATTCTAAGTGATCACAAGTCCCGGGTAAAACCAAACCTCTCCAGCCGCTTCGCGGCTGGAGCGATTGCCCTCCCCATAGTAAGGGATATCGAATAGTTGTTTGTTAAGCAACACACCGAAACAGCTGATGATACAGCTTTCTAGCATTTGCCTGTCACACATCTTACGTTTTCTTCGGAATCCTTTGCGTAGGGATAGTACTCGAACGATTTGGTATTTTAGCTTTTCAAACCCATACGTAATCCAAATAAAATTTCATGCTAATCAAACGGAACTTGCAAACACCTAGCTTTGATACTTGAATGCAGAAGTCCTCACCCATTTTAATCGGGCAATAATTCAGTTTATGTAGTCTTCATGACAGCTGCGTTAAAAATCAGACAGAATCTTACGAGAACCGTTAACGCTATGCTAATGACTACAGATTTTAACCGTTATGGTTTTCGCTGCTATGTCAGAATTCGAGCCTCTGAATCGTTTTGTTCCAAGACGACTCAGCATTTAGAGAAGTGTTCGCCATTTACGGGTGCGATGCTAGGATGAAGTGCAATACCGCTGATATCATTTGCGTTTTGAGCACAAAAAGGAGTTTTTATGCTTCTTTTCAACACTCCGTTCGAAATAGACCATTCGTTGATATAAATAGATATCTGAAATCAGCATCAAGAGCCCTTTTTAGGAGAAACATTGCTTACTCTGGAACAAGATATTTTGGAAAAGTTAGCTTTAACACAATCAACACGGGAAACGCGCTTTCAGTTTCGAAGCAGCTATGAGTGATGTGTCGTCTATATGCCTTCTTTGAGAGTAAGCCATGTGCCATTTTAGAAAAAAACACTCGACGTTATTTCCGAAAGCGTCTTTATATTCCCCAGCGAAGACCAAGAACGTAAGAAAGTGTGGTTTTCGAGTAATTCGACCAGTCGACCGTTTAAAAAAGCACGGCTTTCGAAACAACAAAAATGAAAACAAAGTCTGTAACTCGGATGAAGCGATTTTTTGTGAGAAATCGTCAAAAACAGCGTATTAGAATTGGGTTCGGATAATTTTTGAACAATAATCACATTATTCGTTTTATACGCGAGTACTCGATTATTCTATTCACCTGGGAGCTAAAATTGTCGGATTTCACGAGAATTTTATTGATTTATAAGATCCAAATATCCGCTAAATCCTTAAGGATTCATTTAGGAACATTTACGATTTCGCTTGTCCAATTAATTCGATTATTGTAAGTATAAAATTTTAAAAACTTCGCTCCTTTCGAGTCACGGGCTTATATTCTGCTATTGAAAACAATGTGCAGAAATATCTATGAAATATTTGAAAATCGAATCGAATAGGCTGAGTGCTTTTCCGAATATAAATACCAAACGGATAGAGTAAGGTTTTCATATTAGCTCACTCATTCGGAAATTTTGAAAAGTTTTAATTTGGAATTTTCATTCAATCGGGTAATTCAAAAAGAGATAATTGAATTACACTCCCTCCTTCATAACTTTCGAAACGGTGATATTTTAAAGATTCGTTCATCTGAAACTTTCTGACAGTTTCCTTTGAAAATTTCAAATTTTCGGGAACAGTTGTTTTTTTAAAAATGCAATATTATTTCGTTTTTTTAAGTGAGTGTCGAATGACCATGTCTACTCGTCCTCTACTTAAAGGCATCGTACACGATCAAAACCGTTTTCCAGTTTTTGCCTTTAATCGGACTAGTAGGTCTTCACAAGGACAGTCACAAACTTTGAAGTTCTGAAATGGCCTCCGAATGAAGTTTTCACCAAATCAAAACGGCTCCCTGGGTTCGGGGGCCGGCCGTTGGGTCGATCCTTTGTAACAATTAAGAAAGGAAAACTACCGGTTATCAAAAGAATTTATCACATTTAACACGTTTATTACATTGAACAGTTCACTCCCCCGAACCGGTCAATTCGTCTAACGTCAGAAATGAAACGTCACAAAAGCGATCCTGTTTTGGTAGAGAAAAGCGATTTCTGGGCATTTTTCGCTGCTCTTTCTGGCACGAATGTCTCAGCAGGCCTCTGACCTCCCATATGCAACGGGAAACTCGACAACCATATTTCGTCGTGGACGATGCCTTTAAGGGATGCATGCCGAAACCCAGGTGGACTGCGAAAAACACCCAAAAATTCAGGAAATGTAACACACGGCATTGTTTCTTAGATCGTAGTTGGTGCAGTTTTGAAACCGAAATCTCGAAGAATACAAAAAGCGTAATACGCGGAGACACAAGAGCACAAACAGGCGTTCAAGATTATATTAGTTAATGTCGCAACATAAAAAAGACTTAACGCTTGAGATGGAAATTCAGTATAAAGCCAATTTTACTACACTGGCAAAGTATGCTATGCTCAAAATGTGGAAAACATAAAAAAACGAATTCGGAGAGCACCGGAATAGATATCGGCGAGTCTAGTTGGAAATTAGATCGATACTGCAGTATGACTCATGTGCTCCAGTTCGGAGGTGTTTCGAACGCGGAGCCAACGGGAAACTGAAAGCCTGCACACTCATTGCGGTGCCGACACGGTTCTGCCGAGGAGCTGTGTTGTCGACGCTATCTCTTCATCGAAATGCGGAGCCGACATGAGTCTATCGCGGGGCGACTGCGACACACACCACTTTTCCACGATCGCGGATCCTCCAATCAACTGCCGATACGCCTTCGCGATACCAGCGAGAATCCAGGGGCTATCGCGAAACCAGCGATACCGATTTTCTCAGAGTATGCTCCGCCATCGTATTGCTTTTCCGATTCTCACGGTCTGGAAAACACCGGCCAAAGCGCTTCGCGGCAGGTTGTCCGGCTATGTACACATTTCCTTTGAGTTCATAAGTTTTCACTTTCTAGAGAAAGATGATGAAACTATTCTTTGTTTGATTATTCTAAAAGTTTAGCTGGAATTTCAATTTCAAATACTTTGGAATGATAGGGAATGTGTAGCATGTAGCCGGTAGAAGAACTTATCTTTATACTGTCATTATCACTATCTGAAAACGATGAAGACCTGCACACGTTTCCTTTTCGAACACTGCTTTTAGGGTGTCCCCGTATGAGCTTTGCAATGTATCGTCAATCTCTGAGTGGGGAGAGCCGTGACGCTGCTACGATAGCTTTATCATATATGTCGAGCGGCGTTTTTGAGAAAACAATGGTAGAAATGGAGAAACACCGCTCCGCTTCAAAATATAAGATTGTATGTAGATGTATCAAAGCCCCTAGAGATAGGATGCAAACGCATAAATACATGATGGACCAGGTTTGATATCGTCCCGCGATGCATGACCTCGGCACCATCATAGCTGGGAAAAAGTAACAGAAGGCCCACTCCCGCGCAATACCGTTTTTGGTGTATATTTTTAGGCCAGAATCAAACTGTAACGAATGAGTTTTCAAGGATTTTCAGAGCATCGAATTCTGCGTACACTGGTTTTGTAGAGGCTGAATTTTTACATGGCTCTGCGAACATTACGAGTTACGGGGGCGTTTTCGGCAATTTTTGATGATTTACAAAATTTTGGCCCAAAATCGTACGAATCGTAACAAATCGTAAGAGATCTAAAAAAAACGATAAAGGAACAAATATATTCATGGTCTAGAGCATGGGAAATTTAATACTTCGCTCACATTCCTCTTATCCGATTGCTCCTTCCTATTTCAATTTTTGGTAAAATACTTTCTTGCCAGCTCCCAGCCGGGCATAGTCAGCAGATCGGCTGTCTCGGTTCTCACATCTGACCGGCGCGCGAACCTATTTTCGGGCTTGAACCTTCCCTCGCTCTGTAAGCGGTTTGTGGTCTTTGTAACATGCACTGCAAACAGAACCATGCTGACAACACGGTACGATTATTAATTGTACAATTAATCTTTGTAGCCGAGCACGATTGTCTCCAAGCTTCGGCATGCAGGAGCGGATGTCTGCAACTCAGGAGCAGAGTTCCACATCGATGTGGACATTAAATATGGGACTCGGCTCTCAAAGACCTGGCTGACGTATGAAACGAATAAAGGAATGAGCCCACTTAATACCTCGTTAAAGAAAGCTTCACGAAGATTTCAAGAGCAACCATTACCAAGCAAAAAATCTTCAGCAGTCCAAAAGTTACATGCAAAAACTGGTATTTCGTGAACTGAGTTTCGCTTAAAGATAGGTAAAATATTTTTCTAGCTTGAAAACACTGTTCAAAGAAGTTTTTCGTCGATTTCCCGAGGTGATCCTTTGATATGTAGATGCTCATTCTGAAAGACAATTAAGCTATTAGAGGAAAAGTGGTAATTTTTACAAAATTCGCTTCTTGAAGCATTTTAACAAAAATGTATGGCCCAGGGCTACCGCGTTGACGTCAACTTTGGTCTGACTCCCTAAGCCTGCATCTCCTGCCTTTCGCCAGCTCCCCTTGAGGAGATAATGACCACGATCAAGGGGAGGCCCCCAAATCTCCGTTTCTGTACCATCGATTGTTATATTATTAAAGTAGAAAGTAACACACGGGCGCAGCTGTAAGCTGAATAGCTGTACACTATACGGCGGGAGTCCTTTTCAATGCCGAGAGGGCACATAGAAACAGTTTCGGGTAAGCGAACTACATTAAGAATATGACTGTCTGCATCTGAAAACGCACCTGAAATTTCGCGAACGTAGCGTGAAGCCGAAGAGCGCCGGCAATAGAAATGGCTCCTTGAAAAGCCCAGGGATCGTAATGAAAAAATTACAACTATTCTTCGGGGTTATAGTAAGGGATTTTCGCGCCGCTGGAACGTGCGAAAAGGCTAGTAGGGATCTAAATAACAAACTAAGATTTTTAGCCCGGTCGAAACGGTCTCTGGAGACCATTCATAGGTGTGGAAACAATCGATTGTATCATTGACCTAAATAGATTTTAGGAAGTTGTCCGAAAACATTCGTAGCACCCTCTTCACGTCTGAAGGCAGAAATCTGTCCTATCCATTTGTCCAGTTTAATGAAAAAATACAGGTCTGTAGGTCAAACGGGTGGCAGTGTCGTGTCGGCGTTGATAGCTGAATTGTTGTGTTAGGAGCGCGCGGCTGAACTACGTGTCTTCCGATGCGGCCGAGGGTGGCGCCGGAGCGTGGAATGAAAATTGTCAGGAAGGGGCCAAACAGGTACTAAAAGAGTTCTTTCAAAAATATCACTCAGGCACCATTCGGCTTCATTGAACGACACGCAGCGCGGCCGCGCGCCCTTAACGCAACCAGGATCGTGTGGTCTGCGTGAATCCCCGGATGAAGAGTAGGTAAGCGAGTTTGTTCTTGTTCGGTAATGTAACTTTAGAGCAAATTCGGTGCATAGGAAGCGTAAGCGCAACTCTTCATCTATCTAATATCGTCACCCGAAAAAGCCGACCTTCGTTTTCCGGGCACCGAAAATTTTCGAATACCCCTACGTTTTATGCTTTCTACTTATCATGGCTGTTTAGGATCATGTAACATTCGAAAACTGTGTGAGGGCTGAATTATAGCAGCAAAACAGGCTCCCTGATTTTCTTCTCAAATTAGCAAAATTCGAATTTTGAAAATTTCTGAAAAATACAATGTTCATCATATTTTAATTATCCGAACGACTTCCGCCCCAATCAATTAAGAAAAAATACTCGTCGGTTCCGTTTTTTGTGCCACTGAATATTAATCGGTAACTGGAATGGAATGTTGTTAAATAGAGAATAGCTTAAGAACAATTTCCAGATATGGCAAGATTGTTTCCTGCCTCCTGACTTCAGACAATTCATATCTCTAGCTACCCCAGGGTTATGATTTTTACTATGAAATTTCGATGAAATTTTAATTTCTGATTTCTTACAGCTTTACAATATTTCTTGTAGATGATCTTTGGTGAAGGTGGATATAGTTTTCTAATTCAACCGCCAAAGGTTTGTTAATACCGTTGCAATCTCCTGATATAAATCTGAACCTGGTAGGATTTTTATATATAGTTTCCTGAAACAGCATAAATAAGCGGGGTATTCTCGGATTTTGGAATGTTTGTAATTTCATATTGTTAAAAAAGTAATGCACACCTGTTCAGGAAAGAACATCTGGTGTTTCTTAGTCGTATTTTGCGTATGCCTCTATTACTATCCCTGATGTTGAGTGAGTTGTTTTCGTAAATAATACCCATTTCCTTGGATATTATTTGTAGATAGTGTTCTTGCAAATAAAACTGTAATTTTTATAAAACTAACTTTACCAAGTGGGCATATCCCGAAACTCATTCTTCAGTGCCATTAAATAATGCCTATCAAAAATTATTGTATTCTTCATTTTAAATTTCTGTGATATACTAGAGCGAGTCTTGAATCTGTTTCTCATATTAGTTCGAGCCAGACGTTTATATTATTCAAAACGTCTGGTTCTACATTAATCTCTGTATTTCCTCTGAAAACTTTTTGTTCGTGGTTCTCAATAAAAGTATCTTTCCATATATAGATGTCTCGTTTTTATCATTCTATTGTTTGGTATGTATTTGGTGCCAAAACTTAAAGAATTTCCGTAACCCCTGGATCTTGAATGATAGCAAGATCCTCCACTTTCACTATATGTCCATGGTTGATATCGATAAACGTTGTGTAAGTATGCGGGATCGTTACAAACACAATCCTGTCTAAGATATGTAGCTAGGCCATTGAGATTCTGGTAAAGTTCTCAGGAGAAAGATTAGTAATTAAGAATTTGTTTCGGGAATGGGGGTAAGTTTAAAATTGATCATTATGCAGAACGTCTTATACTACTGAACGCATTTTTTATCAACTATCTCGCTCCAGCCGCGAAGCACTGGCTCAATGTTTGTTTCAGAAGTTCGACTTTCACAGTTTTCAGTGGTTTTCGATAAGGAATGGACCTTCGAAAAAGCGAACTCCGTCACGTTGGAAAAATTCAATAAACTCTGCTCCAGTACCTTGATCCAGCCCTCACACAGTTCGAATATACCATAATCTCAAGTGCGAAGTTGTAGCTGGGTGGAAATAAGAGCACAAGGGTCGTTCAAAGAATACCGGTGTCCAAAGCCTCATTTACACTTTCGATGTAAAATACACAGAAGATCCAGTTTTTTCAGGCTGCTGAGAATGCAATTAGATAGGAAAATGACTTGTGAGAAAAAAACGAGCTGTTCACTCATTGTTTCTAACTCAAAATGAGGTCTGCGTTATCCAAATGGCTTCATCGCTTTCCAAAAATTTTTAGTGCGCCGTTGTTTGAACATCTCACATGAGCCTAGATTTTCTTTGAAACCAGATGAAAAATCAAAGTTAATACATTAAGAACTCGCGGACAAAATCCCTTTTAAGAGCGTTACATTGCTTGTTCTAAGAAAATTCGCTTTCAGTACCAGAGACGAAATACATATTGGTTTCACACAATTACAGCACATTGATTTCATAACTGAAACCAAGCTGAGAGGTAGCGCTAATCATCAGTTTGCAGCGCTTGTCTCTTGAATATCATACCATCACACACATGAGAAGAGAACTTGTTTTAGAAATGAACAGGGCATCCCAAGTTTTTCCTTCCGGTACGTCCATAGCTTGCCCAATGCTACTTTGGACCAGCAGCAAAGGCAAGCCTCGTTAGGGAAACGGCGCTTCAATGCGAAGCCGCGACCGCGTCGTGTCGACCACTGTTCGTTTGTCCTTTACGTCTTTACAGAACAAACTAGAAATAAAAATAAGCACTCACCTTCGCGGACTTTATCCGCTCCAGACGGCGTTCAAGTGGCATCTGGAATGGAAATGGCATACTAGAGCATAATTACACAATCATATCAGAACATGAAAAGAACATGCAAATGCAAAATACCAAGGAAACTGAAAAGAAAAAAAGAAAGCGATAAATACTCACCTAATCAGCTGACCGACTGCTGCGGCTCTGGAAACTCACCCCACTCCAGACGCGTGCGGCCGCAAAGCGTGCGGCGGACGGAAAATTGACCCAGAAAAGCACAGGATATCCTGAAACAAAATGAACACAAAAATTTAACAGAAAGGCAAACAACAATCCAATCGCTAGCGATCGATATCTGTTGAAAGGGTACATTTCCAGACTCTTTTTCGTCACCACTGCCATTGCTGGTAGATGACTCTCTTAAACATCCTGAATCTCTCCGGTTAGAAAACATCAAAACACTGAGTACGATGCACTTCTGGCTCCGGTGCTGTATCGCTACTCACCTTGGTCTCTTCGTAATCCACCAAACCTAATAAGACCGGTTGAAAGGACCCGAGAGACCAAAAATACGTTGAAGGGAGCGGCCCCCAATTTCCGTTAAGGGCGCGGGGTGGTTCGCGGGGATCCAGTCCTAAAGAGGGTTCTGTTGGTTTCAATTCTTACGAATCCATCCTTGAAGGCGCGATAAAAGAAGTCAGCTGTTAAAGGCTTAGGCCAACCCCAAGGTCGTTTCGTGGTTAGTTCATCGTGCCTTGGAGAGAATATCACGCTGCTCGCAATGGCGTCTTCAGGATCGCCTAAAGCTCACAACGAACGGAGTCATCGCCCGTGAGGTTTGAATTTTAAACGTTTCAGAGTTTCGTGAACGAGTTTGCTCGGAACTGTTTTTCCATGGCGTTCGCGGCCGTCGCGTCAGAGCAGACCACAGCATAAAGCCAGACCAATTGCAATCAGAAACACCTGTTTTAAATAGACTCCATCTTGCACCTTTGTAAATCATTGAGGTCGAGAACTCGTCAGTAGATGTAGGTTATTTTTTTTCCTTTCTGGGAGCGTGGTAGAACTTTCCCTCGTTTTTTCACAATTATTTGAGCGAATTGGGATTGAGCGTTTGGCTGGGTACATGCAGGCTGTAAGTCCGCGGAGTGCCTGCGCTTTCTACGCGTGCTGGTGCGGAGTGGAGGACAGATGACAGTGAGAGAGAGCGTGACAGACGGAAAGAGGCAGCATCGCGCGCACCGCTCGCGCCATGAGTAGTGAGAATTGAGATTTTTACAGAGTGATACAGGACGGACTGTACATCGCAACACCTCTGAAGTTGCACTGCTCTCTTAAGGGGGATTTCATGTAAGAAAGATGTATACAGCAAGATAACAGCATGTTAAAAAATTAGTAGCTCTGCGCGCGACGCTAGAGTACCAATAATGCGCATGCATCGTCCACACTCTAGCCTACGTGACGCGATTTTCGCGTCGCACTGACATGGTGCATCTCACCCGTACTGAACCCCACCCAACCCCTTCCTATTCAGCAGACAACTTTGACGAGTCAAACCGTAAACCCTGCGGTAAACAACTTGTAACTCTCATCACTCATGGCGCGTGCGGCGCGCGAGATACTGCAGACTCCATCTTCCCTCCAAGTTTTTCGCTGTCTCTAAACTCCACTCCGCAACAGCACGCGTGGCGGGCGAACCATGAGAACTTCTTTGATTTTTACAGTTTGTCAACGTGGTGGAGCGCATAAGAGATACAAATGGGATGTTGTAATTTGTTATAGCATGAGCACTTGAATGCCAAAGGAGTGAAAAGTGCAGCACCTTTTATGGACATGTCAGTTAATCAGTTTGGAGAGAAAAGAAACGTAATGTTATGAGTAAAGAATTCGTTTCTTACAGTCGCGCAATTATTAGCTTTCTTTTTAAGGCTATGATTGATATCAAAGCGTACTCTTAGAAAAAGAAACTCGTTGCGATTAATCTGAACTTGTCATCCGCACTCAATTTACTATTTTACGTGTCGCCCGTTCGCAAGCGGCTCCCATCCGCCATACCATCTCGGTTTCCACTTTTAAGAATATGTCATAGCCTTAAACTCTGAAATGAAATCTTAATACTGGTTTTTCTTCTTCAAATCGAATCCATACTTTGTGCGATACATCGATTTCATGCTGTTCAACAGCTCCTTGTATTATTTATTAAAATTAATTCCTTATTCATTTTGTTGTGGAAAGCCAAACTGTGTGAAAACATGGATAATAAATGCAGAGCAAGACACATTGAAGTTGTTCCGGTCATACCAGATGTGGTGGCATGAATCTCACTGTAACATCGCTCGCCACTTGTTGGACGAAGAGCGAGTTTGTACTGCAATGAATTCTTGCATATCGGCTGCTTTGCCATTGTCATATAAAGTGAAACTTTTGGAAAACTACTACAGCTTGGTGATTTGGTCAGGAAACCGCACAGAGATGCGAATGGTCCTTTCTAACAACCTCTTTCAAAATAAACTTTTTCTTCGTATCTAAAAAGTTACTTGCAATTAGAGTGCAGGTGAGGAGGACTATCCAACAGAAGTAGGAAACAATATTTTTAATGAAATTTCGTCGATTTTTTTGTTCCCAGAAGAATCTCAAAGGATAACACATGAGTAGAAAGGATGTGTTACATACGAGGAAATGTCAAAAATTCACTTATTGCAACACTTTACAAGGGACCACTTTGAACAAAAAATGGAGTTTCGAAAAACGGTCTCTTGAGAGTTGTAGAGGGCATAAAAATAAACAATTTAAGATTTCAAAATTTCACTCAGTCTCACGGGTAGATCAAAAACCACCAAAACAATGGGTTGCAGGTGCAGGTGAAATGCCATTCAATGCACCCTAACCTGACAAAGTCCAAGCTAAAAATGGCAGAAAATGGACCCCATATTCGTGTTCAGCGTCCCAAATTACCTCCTGGGGCTGAGTTTAGCGAAAAAAAATACGATCTGAACCTTCAAAAATGGCCTTGACGCTACTTACCTCATGTGGGGGCCCAAAGGTCGAGAAAAAACTTAGGACTCAAACTTCGCTTTCGGGGGTTATATAAAGGTGCTCATAACGAATCTGAGGTCAGTTTATCGATTTTCGACAGATTACGGTAGATTACGGTAGGTATACGGTGGTTGTGTCAAAGTCTCAGAATTGACTCAAAAGTTTCTGAACGGGGGTTATTCGGGGTGCTGAATACGAATTTGATGTTCACTTGTCACTTTTCAAGTTGATTAATGGGTAGGTTTAGGCCCTCTTATGTCATGACAACTACAGTAAACTACAGTAAACACTCCAAGGAATTTCGGCAGAAACGATCTCAGATTCGTTCAGCACCCTAAATTACCCCTACATATGTACAAGTTTTAAGCCGAATCAGAAGATATTTTCCAAACCACCTAAGAATTCCTTGATGGGGGTGGGTGGTATCCTTGCCTTGTCAGCGAGGCTTGGAAAAACGACTATAACTTCTTTTCCTAAAAGCTTCTCTATTTTTCAGAGAAGCTGCAGAAGAGCATACTCGGATTCTACGTCCAAAATGGCATCAAGAAAACTACATTTAAAACCAGAATGGCCAGGCTGAAAAAGCAGTTACCTTGTAAGATGCGTTTTCCAAAAGAAGTGGTTCTGTTCTACTCCAAATTTTGGAATTGTTAACGAAACACTTTCTTCTAGCGAGTCTTCGAGCCATGCGCTAAGAGTATTAGGTTGTTTCAATGGATTTTTGTAGTTTAGGTAAACCAACTTCTGTTTAACAACAGTTATTTCTGAAAAAGATTGATCATTGATCTAGGAACAAGTCCACGAAGTTTCATTTTGCCCGGACTTTTTCCAGCGTCATATGTATCAAAATAAGTCCCCTAAAGTGTTTGTCCGAATTAAGGACGGTTTTTCTGTAACATATGAGGGGAGAGAAGGGTAAGGGTATTCTTGATATTCTAGCAATTGTCGAAAGCACTCGGAATTTCTATAGTTTCTAACATTGATGTGAACCGTTCTCCGTTTATATCACGTTACCTCTACAGATATAAAAAAGAGGTATAAAAGCAAGAGACACTGTTAAACATCAAAACAAGTAAGGTTAACACATAGAAGTGCCATTACTACCAGCCACAATGCAGTAAAGATCCCACAGTATTCAGAACCATCTTTCAATTCTATTTCGTAATCCAACGCCTAAACCGACTGAGCCACGGTAAAGTGCTGTTAGCCCCGACTATCATTGCAGTGATCGGTGGTTTGAATGCAATGAGCATTGTTCAGGGATCAACTAACAAGTCATAACTCGAGAACCTAGCTAGATTCTCATCATTTCAAACTTTCAGGAGAACCTCTCAGATGATTTCAAGGCCACTGTATAGCTCACATTTGTGCTACATTCACTCCCAATCCAACGTTCTGGTTTCTTTCCTTTTTGATCGTTTTTGATCTACCCGTGAGGACTGAGTGAAATTTTAAAATCTCAAATTGTTTCTTTTTACCTCCTCTACAACCCTCAAAAGACCGTTTTTCAAAACTCCATTTTATGTTCCAGAAGTGGTCCCTCGTTAAAGGCTGCAGAGTCCAACGTCCAGTTTTCGTTTTTCTGTTTCTGCCTATCTTTCGAAACGGTCCCACGCTGATTTCCAATGATGTCTCTGGAATCGTACAAGTCCCCCTGGGAACGGAGTTATGGCTCCTCAAAAATTGAGCTTACTGAAGCATGGTGAACGATTTGTCCGGCTTCGCAACTTCCGTCATTATCACCGATGTATGGGACGCGACCTGAGAATAAAGAGAGAGGCTGAGAGTGATGGGGAAGAACGGGGCTACTGGTCGAAAGCCATCGGTCATCTTGCCGTTGTTGAGCTCGAAAGATCGTAAAAGGGGTGTGCCAAAGTGGCTTCCCGAGGTGGGAATCCCCAGGGTGGCTTCTTCCCATATATCTCGCTTATTCGTTTGGAATTCAGGAAGCTCGCACTTGGCAGGTGCTATATGGGGTGGGTCTACTTCACACGTTATGTGGAAAATCTCAGATTTCGTCTCTGAGCTTGACTTTGCGCCTTCAGTCACAGTACACTCTCCAGATATGAATTTTTGAGATTTTCAGGTAATTGTGTTAAGAAAGGAACCCCTCCTGTATAAGCCACGTGCCAAGAGGCGAGATCTCGAATTCCTCCAAAAATAAGCGAGGTATTAAAGACCACCTACAGACCGACCCCCTTCGCTCACCACCACAGGCCCGGCCCCCTAACCCAGATTTTCGGAGTCGAAGTAGCTGCTTGATGGATGGATGAATCTCATCAAGTCGTCATTCTTTCAGTCCATTGCCGGACTGTCTCCCTTATCCTGGCTCGCCTCTCGCGCAACGGATTGCTAATGAGAGAGAACTACAGGCCTGCAAGACAACTCGTCCACCATTTTTCCACCCTCAAAATCTAGGCATCTTTGAAGAGTCTTAACTCTGTTCAAAGGGGTTCTTGGACGATTTCAGAGATAGCCACTGTGATCAGCAGGGTGACTCTCTCTCCAAGATAAGCATGCACAAATTCGGAATATAATTTTCAGTGGTGTCCTGTGCCTTTAAGTGCACAGCCCATTTGGGCACGAGAGTCATTGGATGGCTACCGTAACCCAAAATCCAATTAGAGTTCTATTTATGAATTTTATACATTCCAGTAGAGTCGCATTTCTGATGCTGATTCCGAATTCGGCTTCCGATTTTCCCCAGATTGGACCACTTTGAAGCGAGTTATTCAAAGGCGGCGCCAAACCGCGCGCCCAACGACCAAAAGATATGGGCGGTATTGTAATGCTTTCTAGGGTTCAATCATAACAAAGAAAGTTGGAAATGTGATTTGCACACCGTTATACCGTGCACATAACAGAGTTTACGATAATCTTCGATTCAGAGATTAGTTGCTGATTCGATTGTTTCGTCCCCGGGTAGAGCTCAGATGACGAAGAAATCGAGAAAAACGCACCAGAAGGGCACGAAATCCTCAAATCTCACTTCGCCTCTTAGGTCTCACTGGAACTGTTTGTTGTGACAATGAAATCTTTTGTGGAACCGTCTTTTGCAATTCTCTACTCTCTGTTGTTTCGTACATTCTTTCGGACCCAAACTAATACTGTTTGCCTAAAGTATTCTTCCATTATTGATTAGCCCCATTTTTCTACCAGTGAACATGTTCATCCAATCGGGCAACTGGTCTAGGCCAGAGAATAATTTCTCTGGAATAAAACGTTTAGGTGCGTGTCTCGCTGTTTCTTCGTAATTTAGGTAGCATTTGGTTGCCAACACACTGCTTTGAGTGAAAAACTCAGGAACGAGAAAAGTGAACACTGCCTTTAAACTCGAGCAATTATTACACTGTTAGTTGCGCTTTCCACGAATCTTAATTGAATTTTCAAACCCAAAAATAGTTTGATTTGGAGGGATTTATTAAAAAAGGCTCAAAGACGCCAGCGAATTATCTGTTTTTCAATTTCACCTGCCTTTTCCACATTATGTGTCACCTCATCGTGGTGAAGGGGTGAACATTGATGAACAAATTCTTTTCGCGAAATGGCCAACGGCACAAACGGTCACTCAGTATGCCGTAGCATTAGTTTATCTAATGTGAGAACGGGAGGCTCCCGATAACACCGACTCTGTATTCGGGAGTAATTAGACCACGAACTTGCTCCTACATTCGCTAGTTAGATGGAACCGACCCAAAATCGGATATGCTCTCCCACGACGCCCGGAGATGCCTCTACCGAGGAAGGACGAGGATCAGGACGGGGCGTCATTGGAAATCCCCACACAGAACGCGGAAAACGTCGAAACATGCACAAACAATTGCCGAACAGTTGCTTCCGACACAGATCCCAGAATTCTCCTCCATCAGTCCAGAAGAATCAAATACGATGGCGCCTGCTTGCAGGAAACAAAGGTCAAACAACCGCACACGAGAAAGACTGATAAAGGAGAGCTGATAATAATGAACAAAAAGGTTACTGCGAAAAATATTGGAGGAGGTGCGCTTCCTCGTTCACCAGGAGTTCAGCACATCGTCCACTCTCACAAAGTTTTGAGCCCCGTATAGCAATCCTGCGATTGAAGACCGAACACAAGGCCATTTTCTCCTTCGTGAACTGTTATGCTCCTACCGATGTAGCCGAGAACGGGGAGAAGGATGGTTTCTACGCTGAACTGGAAGCGGCAATCAGGAAGGAGAAGTCTTACTACAAATTCGTTTGCGGGGACTTCAATGTCATTTCGGGCAACGGAAGCGACGGTAACTGAAGACTTGGTCAACATGGTGACGGGAACAGGATTAGCAATGCCTCACGCGCTCTGGATCTGATTTCATCATGTATTTTGTTCCACGGAAACTCATTGTTTGAAAAGAAATTACACCGACGATGGACTTGACAAAGTCGACTTGACAAAGACAAAGCTCTTGATGACTACCCTTGGAGACTGGTTGATAATCCTACGGTGGACTCCGAAGAGCTCTCCAAAGACCTGCTTCAATGTGGAAAGGCTGCAACGGTAGCTCAACAGCCAGGAGAGGAAAGACCTAATTCCAAAGCTCGAGACCTTCTCACGTCGAGGTGAATTAAGAAGGGATTCAAACCGTAGCGCATGTGGAGAAGATCGTCACCAATAAGGCTTGCCGCATAGCAGTCAAGGAATCTCTCAGAGAGCACCGGAGGAACAAGTTGATATCGACCGCCGCTCAAAGAAGGAGCCTCAAACGCTGTCGAAATGATCTCACGGATTATCGTAATGTAACGACGTGCCTGAGGGACAAACATGGAACACCCAGAACTGCAAGAGCGGATATGGAGCGCATTGTTACGGAATTCTACGCGGATCCTTGTCGCTCAACTAAGCCGGTTCCTAGATGTTCCTCTCCAACCGAAGATCCAATGCCACCTAATCTCTTATCCGAGGTCGCTAATGCCTTGTGATCGCTCAAGAAAGGAACAGCTCCTGGCTCTGATGGTATTTATGCAGATTTGCTTAGAGTGGGAGGCGAATCCACGTGTAAAATTCTTGCGAAGCATTTGAGCTCTTACCTCGAAGCGGGATCCGTACCAAATCAGTGGAAATGCTCGAAGACGGTTTTGATTTTCAAGAAGGGAGACAAGGAGGGTATCGGGAACTACCGTCCTATTGCCCTGCTGTCGATCCCACATGAAGTCTTCACTAAGATAATCCTCAGTCGCCTGGAGGCCACAGTTGACGCTCATCAACCCGTAGAGCAGGCAGGATTCAGGAAGGGTTGTTGTTGCACGGATCACATCCACACTGTGTCTCAATTAATCGAGCGATGCCGTGAATACAAACTGCCGTTATGCCTGACCTTGGCTGATTACAAAAAAAGCATTTGACTCAGTGGAGATAAACGCTGTTCTAAACGCTTTATTGCATGCCGGAGTGGATTCTGCATACGTGAACGTTCTGAAACTGAGCAATACAAGAACATCAACAACGGTGCAGTTATTCGAAAGGGAGCTACGCATTCCAATCGAGAAAGGAGTCCGGCAAGGTGACACAATATCGCAGAAGCTCTTCACGACTGCCCTACTGCATGCCATGAGCAAACCTGATTGGGAACAGCAAGGTTTGAACATCGATGGCAAGAAGCTGTCCAATCTAAGATTCGCGGACGATATTATGCTCATCAGTGGCAGCACTGAAGAGATGAACGAAATGCTGAATGAGTTGAATAGCGCGGGCAGCGCGATTGGTTTGACAATAAACATGAGCAAGACTCAGACGATGGCCAACCGATGGTGCGACAGCGGGCCAACCCACCTGGAAGGGAACGAAGTGGATCGAGTTGATAGCTATGTCTACCTAGGACGAGAACTGAATATGGAAAAGGACCTGTCGAAGGAGATTGACCAACGAAGAAGAGCAGCGTGGGCAGCGATGAGCACAATCCGAGAAGTGGCCAGCGAGATCCAGGATAGCAAGCTGCGTGCTCAACTCTTTGACCCTACGGTACGACCTACATTGTGTTATGGTACCGAGACGTGGGCCCACATCAAGGGGACTTCTGTTGACCTGAGAACAACGCACAGGGCATTGAAGAGGTGCCTGTTTGGAACAAATCGTCGAAATCAATGGCAAGAAGGACTGAGCAGATGCGAACTCCGGAAGAAGTCTGGCATACGAGACAAAGTATCCCATATTGAGTCTGCGAAGCACAGATGGGCAGGACATGTGCTACGAAGAGTCGACGATAGATGGAGTAGCAGGATCCCACTGTGGTGCCCGCGCGACGTCAAAAGGACTCTAGGATGAATTGCGACGCATTGAGCGGAAAATTTCAACAAGCCATTCAAACAAAAAGGCCTACCATACTAGATGACTGTTGCCCTTTCCAGGAAAACCTGGAGCGAATGTGGTCCACATCGAGAAGACCGCCGATGAGGATGGGCCATCGAGGTATCAAGGTAAGGTTTTCCCATTAACCTATACAACGACGTTCACGTTGACACAGTAAGAATGAGAAACGTCAAAGAAAGTCAAAAAATTCACCGGTTGAGAGCATGAACGAATGTCACACGGACGATTGGCAGGTAGTCAAACAAAATTTGATAGCTGATGCGTCATGAGAGAACGACGAGCGGTTCTCCCTTCACAACACGCGCCGCCGTGATACGATACTGCATAATGCAGCTGCGGGTAAAAGGGTGATTGTGCACTCTGGTAGAAAAACACAGTATACAAATTTTGATGTTTTCGAAATGTTTAATGTCTTTTTGTGGCCGAGAGTGTCAAAATTATATCTTCCAAGACCTCAGTTTAAGTTCACTGTTCACGATAATCTTCATTGAAATTATTCACTGGATCGATTAAGTGGCCCCCGGGTAGAACTAAAGCAACGTAGAAATTGAGAAAAACGCACCAGGAGCACAGGAAATCTTTAAAGGCAGTGGTCGCGCTCAAATATGCTCGTCTTCTTTTTCCTCTCTAAAACCTCTTTCTGGGTATAGAGTAGTAGAACCCTATAAGAAAAATCACTTGAAAAAATAGCTGTTCTGAAGGCTAAATTCAAGCCTAAACTTTCGTGTCTTTTTATGGTGGACGAGTTCACTCCCCATCATCGGCATCTATGATCTCTAATATCGAGAACATCAGCTGGCTTGGAATTGAATTTCAATCAATGAACTTTCGGATTTATGTACACATCTAGTTAAAAACATTGGTTGAAGTGCTTGGTATCATTGTTCAACCGTTTTATTAGGTAAATTTGCATTTATTTCTTCCTCTGAGTGTCGATGATTTTCGACTGCTTGGCATGAGACTGTGATCTTTCTGTGCACGTGTGCACGAACTGGAAGTTTAGGGTCTTAATAACTCTATTTATAGCCCGTTTTCCACCGCGCTACCTTCATAGTTTTTGAGTTGTTTTATATCTAAGCTAATTTTTGTAGTTTTTTCGATAACGTTTTTCATCGTGACCACTGCCTTTAAGAATCACCCCGCCTTTTGTGTATCACAGGAAGTGTTTGTTGTGACGATGAAATCTCTTGTGGACCCCTCTACTCTCTATTGCTCTGTTCTTTCCTGAGGGACCTAACTAATCCTTTTTTACATAAAATATTCTTCTATTTTCCATTGATCCAATTTTCCATCGGTCACAACAACCATGAACATGTTCATCCAACCGGACCACTAGTCCATGTTATAGAATAATGTGACTGAAAGACGATGTTTGATTGCGTTTCTCGCCGCTTCCTCGTAATTTTGGAAACACTTCGAAGGGGAAAACTCGGGGACGAAAGTCATCATAAACAATGCCTTTAACTGGATTCATTGCTGATATGTGCTAAGCAGATCATGACCGTTATCAGGCAATTGCTGCTATGCCTACACAGGTCATGTGTGAATAGCTGAGGAATGCAGAACGGGGTATCGGTGGTGTAATGGTATCTGAGTTTAGAGTTCAACTCGCCTATCCTGTGATCTTCTCCTTCTCTAGCTATTGCCTTCAAATCGGCATGCAGCGTGTCAAGCCAGCGCTGTCTTGGTGGTCTTCCTTGTGGCAACTAGCGGCCTCAAACGTTTCGTTCCTAACGCAGCGTTCGAATTCGGCCGTTGTGCGCAGTGCATTAACTATTTGCTCAAGAAGATAACATTGTTTCAGCTCGGGCTTGGGAACTGACAGCTGTATGCCTGGTTTTCGGTTCAAGGTTGAAATTCATTAATCCAACAAAGTTACCTATGCAGTAGACCGATATACGTATAATATCTCAGATATCACCTGACTAAGTAAAATCGAAAATTCTTCTGTTGGAGTAATAAATATATCGCAACTTCGCGTTGCATTCCACTGAATGAAGTTTTCTAGGTCCCTTTGCCAAATTATTTTTTAGGGATAACTTCTCTGCTGCACTCTCTATTATTGTTATTTCAGCCGATCAATACTGTGCGCCAACATACATAGGACGCATTTTTGCGTGTATGGCTCACTCTTGAACGTAAGTAAATGTAAATACTGATATTAACGCAACGACGAGTGTTCTTTACCTTTATTATGTGTCCGTGATTGGTTCTAAGAAGAAAACTACTATTAGGCAGCTTGGCCATTCCGGATGAAATGTACTGTGCTTCTCTGGGTCAAATTCCAGTCCGCATTTGCGTCTCGACACGCTTTGCAGCCGCACGCGCTCGAGTAAGTCTGGTTTCCAGCGCAAAAGCCGACTCGATGTGGCTTTTATACATTTTTCACCAATTTTCTTAGTTTCCAGTTTCGAAAACCCACCTACAGTACCGAGCAATTTTTTTGCAAAGAAAGCGTTTTGCGGCGTTTTTGCGCTCACAAAGCGCCGGAACGCCATAACTGCTTCAAAGGGGTCCAATTTCAATTCTGAAGTCATTTGTGTATTGCTTCCATTTAGTCCTATACGAAAGTGTTCTAAAAGGATAGATTCAACTCCGAAAGTTTATCGAAATTTGCATATTTGCACCTCTAAACCCCTCATAATGAACTGATCAGACGGTCATGATAGCAGAAATCTGTCATTTTTTGACCTGTGGTCGATGTGAATTTAGAAAGAAATACATTTTCAACAAAATGCCAGAGTTAAAAGAGCTTTCAACACATAACATCACATTCGCCTTACTGAGAGGAAGACGAAAACTATCTGAAAAAACTCATTTAGTCAACTTTGAAGTGAGTTATGGCGACGCGGCGCTTTGTGAACTCAAAAACGCCGCAAAAACGCCGTTTTTGCAAAAATATGCTCGGTACTGTAGAGTCAGCAGATCGGCGGCTGCGGCGCTGGAAGCTCTTCCAACTCGGAAGCGTGCGGCCGCAAAGCGCATCGAGACGCAATTGCGGACCGGACTTTGGCCCAGATAAGCACAGTACTTCTCCAGAACCGTTTTTGACGTAGAATCCGATTGTGATCTTCGCAGCTGCCTAAACCCACACTGAAAAAAAGTTATAGGCTGTTTTCGCTAGATTTTCGGGCCTATTGTACCTCCCAAAATGCACATTAGTGTTTGGTAAATCCGGAAACGGACCTCATCATTGTGTTCAGCACCCAAACCAACCTACCTGAGCAAAGTTTGGGTGGATGCACGTTTCCCAAACTTTGCCCAGACAGATAGCGTTTTTGGCTTGCACGGATGTTCGGTTGGGCGTTTGTTTCTAAAGTTTCGTTTGTTTCGTTTGTTTTTACCAATTACAAGGCTCTGAGAGCGTTTTGAAAAAATGTTCAAGATTTAGCTTAAAGGCAGCATACACGGTCGTAAACGTGATTGAGATAACTACGGAAATAGAATGGTGTGCCTTAGATTACAACTATTGCGCATTTTGAAGAGTCAAAAACGACCCACAATGCCGCTACACGAGTTAGAATATGGCCCCGCCCTGTATTTTCACGATCCCCGTATTTGCCCTTTTCCTCCCACGCAAGGTTGCTAGGGCATCTTCGCCGTCAGTGGCGTGTGTGATTTACCTGTTAGGTAATCCACCAAAAGTACGGATGGTGAATATGCCCCACCAACCTTGCGTTGCAGGAAAAGGGCAAATACAGGGGGCGTGAAAATACAGGGCGGGGTCAACTTCTAACTCATGTAGCGGCATTGTGGGTCGTTTTTGACTTTTCAAAATGCGTAGGCGTTGTAATCTGGGCCATACCATTCTATTTCCGTAGTTATCTCAATCACGTTTACGGAGCGTGTATATTACCATTAAAAGCCTCCAAGGTGGGTTATTTGGGGCGCTGATCACGAATCTAGGGTTTACTTGTCGATTTTCCGAAGCTTTCGACTAGATTCGTTCAAAGCTCTCGCTTTTAGGAGAATTTTATCGCAAATCGCGACTTTTGACGATTTTAGGAGTACTACTATATATATTGCTCAAATTTCTTCTCTGGGGGTTATTTGAAATGCTGAACACGAATTTGAGGTCCGTTTATCGATTTTTGACATATTACGGTAGATCACGGTGGGCGTACGATAGTTAGGTGAAAGTCTCAGATTTGACTCAAAATTTGTATGCGGAGGTTATTCGGGGTGGTGAATACGAATCTAATGTCCATTTGTTGATTTTCGAAATACTAAGGCAGGTTTTGCCCCTAAATGGCATGGTACCTACCGTAACATGCCGTAAACTTCAGAATTTCGACAAACGAACTCCAGATTCGTGTTCAGCACCCTATATTACCCACACAAACAAGTTTTGAGCCGAATCGGAAATTTTTTTGTCAAAACACCATAAAAATTTACTGGTTGTACCTTTACCTTGCCGCAAGACTGAAAAACGCCCACAACATTTTTCAGAGTTGTTTTAGGCAGCCGCAAAGATCACGATCGGATTCTATGCCGAAAAAGGTTCTAGAAAAGTACATTCCATCCGGGATGGCCAGGCTGACTGAAAGTAGTTCCCTTGTGAGAGCTAGTTTCCAATATTGCCAACATTTCCCATATCTGCTGTAACAGTGAACAGTATTTTCGGAATGAAAAGGATTCTCGCTCTTGACTTGCTGAGACCAACAACAAGGCATCGTTTTCGAACCAATTCTTAATCCACTTTCTACAAACTCTCCTGCCACTACCATGTAATCGAGCGAACGAAGCGAAAAAGTGGAATGATTGGGGGTCGTTTCAGTTTCATGGTTATTCTTTGAAAGCTGGATCGTGAGTTCAATTATCTCGGTTGTAAATTACTGCCGTTCTGCTACACTATTCAAATGTATAGGCGATAGACAAAAAGCTTTCTCACTTCTACCACTTTCACCTCAGAGTGGAGGGCGCATTCGTAGTTGGCTCTAGTCTTGTAGCAGGTTGCGACCACATCCAGCTGTAACTTCCCAAACCCGCACATTTCTTACTGTCATCGTTCGGTACGGTACGGCTAAAACGAATCAAAATGAGAAGGAATCGCCAGCAGATTTCCGTTTTTCTAACGAACTCGCTTACTTTTATGAATACAGCTGAGTACATTAGTGTTCACATACACAATCAGACTCAACGTTCATTTCCGGTTCATACACAAATTAGGGATTGCTGTCGAGCACAAATACAGTGCGGTCGGCTGCCAAGGGTAAAAAGGCGGCGGCGGGCGGGGGGCGCCGTTTTTGTGCGGCGTCCAATTCAGGAACGGGTTACCGCGTTTAACGGCTTCCCCCGGTGATTCTGTTTCTGTGACACTTTCGAGGCAGCCCTGCGATTCTGCCAAATAAGTTTGAAGAAATTTCGAAAAGTTTGAAAATTTTTCGAGAAATAGAACTGAAAAGATGACGAGTCTTCAGAAGCTCATAAACATTTTCAAAACGACGGCTTATGATCGAAGAAATTTGTAAGTGATAGAAAACATGCAGTATACCGTGTATAAAACATTTTGTCAGAAAACTGCGAGCTGGAAATAAAAATACTCTGGATGAAAATTACAATACAGCACTGCAGAGCCCGCTTGAAATCAATTTTCGGCTCAGATACGCCTATGCTGATTGAAATGTTATAATGATGATTCGAATGATTCATATGAACAACCACGAATACACCCAAAAATTTTCTGGTTGAACGGGCATTTTTGAAAAAATTTCAAAAACTAGTGTTTTTTTTTTCGGAAATTCAATGTCTATTTAAAGACCCTAACAAATCTGCTTCCTTGTTTTGATTTATGATTTCTTTAGAGCTAGGTATGTGACACTACCAGTGAGTTATCTGGTCGTTTTTGATAGCTGATTTCCAAAATATCATTTACTCAACATTGTTCCGCTAGACGTGACCAGTTTTTATGAGGTCCACGAGTGTATAGCTCCTATAAAAAAGATTTTCCAAAGAAGTTAGCTATGAAAAAGTTTATGTGGGCATCAGTAAAAAATAGTAGAATATAAGAAACACGAAAACGAGAAGATTTGTTTTTTTTTTGAAATTTCGCATTTTTCGTTGTTTTTCTGTTGTGTTTCAGCACTTATTAAAAAGCTTCACTGTGCAATGCAGCGATGATAACTCTGCTTTCTGATGAGGGGACCCATTTCTACATTCTTGATTTGTTTGATGCCAAAATATAGGAAAATGGGTGAGAAATTTGTTTTCAAAAACTGCTTCGCGCTCACTTTAGTGGCATTTCTTTCATATCCAGGTTTATCTGGATTTATGAGAAGAAATGGGTTATGATACTGCAGTAAAAGTTTATTCGCGTTTCAGTGAACATTTCTGAAACCCATGTAGAAGTTTTCGTAGAAAACGATTTAACTTCTATTTTGCAAAATATAATGATATCAAAAGTTCAATATTTGCACCGATGTCAAACAACTTGTGTTTGAGCTTTACCAACGCGCTTGTCACATATAAAAGAGAAAAAGGATTGCGATTGAACCTCACAGTGTGGACGAGTTTACCTAAGTGGTCATGAAAAAACAAGAACCAAACACGGCTAATCATGCTCACAACTATTTTCCTCAGAGTATATTGATCCCAAATCAGTCTGTCGTGATAATGAAGCGAAACGCTCACACACAGAATAGTAATGAGCCAAGCCTTCCAAATAGGCAACAAAGAAAATCTCAGAGTGGATGCGAAAATATTAGATTTTTCGTTGATGGAATTCTGAGCCCAGGGTCCGATCAGGGCTCACTATTGACAGATGGCTGTCATTAGAGTGAAATCGACGAAATTCGTGCTCGCTCACAAAAACACCCAAATAACATTCATATTCACAGAAAAACTCATACGCCGTGTTCTGTTAGAAATGCGATTCGGAGAGGAAAGATATGTGTAGAAAACGACCAACGTTTTTACAGAAAAATAAATTTGAAAAAGTATGAACCCGCCGATCCAGCAACGATTCTTTCACGCTAATGTGAAGATGCGAAGAAGTAGATTGTGGCAAATGTCATAGCTCCTCTGAATGTGCCCTAGATTCCTCCTGGCATCGCGTTGTACTGCCCTGACACGTCCAACTGGAGGTGCGAAGTCCGTAATTACCCGGACGAGGGCATATCGATGTCAGCAGGAATCTAGGGCACATTTTAAAGAGCTATGATATTTGCCACAACCCACATATTCGCAACTGTACACTAGCGTGAAAGAATCGTTGCTGGATCAGCGGATTCATATTTTTTTCAAATTTTGTTTTCTATGAAAACGCTGGTCGTTTTCTTCGCATATCTTGCCTTTCCGAATTACATTTTAAAAAAAATTTGGCGTATGAGTTTTTTCTATGCATATGAATGTTGCTTGGATGGTTTTGTGAGCGAGCACGGATTTCATAGATTTCACTCTAATGACAGCCATCTGTCAATAGTGACCACAGATCGGACCCTGGGCTCAGAATTCCATCAACGAAAAAATCTAATATTTTCGCATCCACTTTTGAGATTTTCTTTGTTGCCTATTTAGAGGCTTGGCTCATTACAATTCTGTGTGTGAGCTTTTCGCTTCATTATCACGATATGGACTGATTTGGGATCAATATACTCTGAGGAAAATAGTTTTGAGCAGGACCAGCTGTGTTTGGTTCCTGTTTTTTTCATGACCACTTAGGTAAACTCGTCCACACTGTGAGGTTCAACCGCAATCCTTTTTCTTTATATGTGACAAGCGCGTTGGTAAAGCTCAAACACAAGTTGTTTGACATCGGTGCAAATATTGAACTTTTGATATCATTACTTTTTGCAAAATCGAAGTTAAATCGTTTTCAATGAAAACTTCTACATGGGTTCCAGAAATGTTCACTGAAACGCGAATAAACTTTTACTGCAGTATCATAACCCATTTCTTCTCATAAATCCAGATAAACCTGGATATGAAAGAAATGCCACTAAAGTGAGCGCGAAGCAGTTTTTGAAAACAAATTTCTCACCCATTTTTTTCTATATTTTGGCATCAAACAAATCAAGAATGTAGAAATGGGTCCCCTCATCAGAAAGCAGAGTTATCATCGCTGCATTGCACAGTGAAGCTTTTTAATAAGTGCTGAAACACAACAGAAAAACAACGAAAAATGCGAAATTTCAAAAAAAAAACAAATTTTCTCGTTTTCGTGTTTCTTATATTCTACTATTTTTTACTGATGCCCACATGGACTTTTTCATAGCTAACTTCTTTGGAAAATCTTTTTTATAGGAGCTATACACTCGTGGACCTCATAAAAACTGGTCACGTCTAGCGGAACAATGTTGAGTAAATGATATTTTGGAAATCAGCTATCAAAAACGACCAGATAACTCACTGGTAGTGTCACATACCTAGCTCTAAAGAAATCATAAATCAAAACAAAGAAGCAGATTTGTTAGGGTCTTTAAATAGACATTGAATTTCCGAAAAAAAAAACACTAGTTTTTGAAATTTTTTCAAAAATGCCCGTTCAACCAGAAAATTTTTGGGTGTATTCGTGGTTGTTCATATAAATCATTTGAATCATCATTATAACATTTCAATCAGCATAGGCGTATCTGAGCCGAAAATTGATTTCAAGCGGGCTCTGCAGTGCTGTATTGTAATTTTCATCCAGAGTATTTTTATTTCCAGCTCGCAGTTTTCTGACAAAATGTTTTGTACACGGTAAACTGCATGTTTTGTATCACTTACAAATTTCTTTGATCATAAGCCGTCGTTTTGAAAATGTTTATGAGCTTCTGAAGACTCGTCATCTTTTCAGTTCTATTTCTCGAAAAATTTTCAAACTTTTCGAAATTTCTTCAAACTTCTTTGGCAGAATCGCACGACTGCCTCGAAAGTGTCACAGAAACATAATTAACCGAGGAAGTCTTTAAACACGGTAAACCGTTCCTGAATCAGACGCCGCACAAAAACGGCGGCCGCCGCCGCCCGCCGCCGCCGCCTTTTTACCCTTGGCAGCCGACCGCACTGTAGCTCTAGAACAACTGGTGCACTAATCGTAATCGGGGCTCTAACTGCAATTTCAGAGGAGGGATTGGACCTGGCCTCAACCGAACATCATGCATGCGACCTAACCTTTGGTTCGAGGGGTAGATTTAGTTTGTGCCATTGCGGACTCGCGCTGAGGGCGCGCGACGCATTGGGATAATGAGCTCCCTGCCCGCCCATCATCTGCTGACCGTGTGTTTTTTACATTTTTCTAGATTTTCTTGTCTCCCACGTCTTTTTTTTTCAACAATTTTTGATCTTTGAATGCTAAGTTTGTTATATCATTCTTGTTTGCTAGAGCCTTTTCTTTTGATTCCAGGAACATCGGTAATCGTCGGCAAGTACATATGTGATAAGATCCCCCAATTTTCGATGAGTTTTTTTATTTCGTGATGTTACCGTTACCCTATGGGAACACATTCTCAGTGTTTGTCACTGACTTCTCTATTTTTCTGAATTTTGGAAATGGGAAGGACCTTTCCGATTTCGGAAATCGGAACCCGGAAATAGAAACGCCAAAAGCCATCGGAACCCTGAAATTCGTTCAGCGGAGTTCCTAACTCTTCCCTGGTTACAGTGTCTACCAAAAACTTGAGCTTACCGTTCTTTATTGAATAATTTTCATGCAAACATTCAACTCTGACTTTGTGAAAAGTGAAGACGGACTACGAATTTGAATTTAGCTGCCCAAATAACCCCCTAGGGATTTGGCAAGGAAAAGTGTAAAAAATTTTAATCTCGTTGATACTTTCGATTTCTTCCGCATCTTCAGGCTTTTTCTCGGAAATCGAAGTTCCGCTCATGCCTGATCTTGGACCTTGCCAGAATTTTGTTTAGTTTAACCTGGCTCAATTCTTCAAAAAACCTGAACGTGTGCGTTTTTTAATTTGAATCCTTCTCTGGTTTTTCATTCTTATTTTGTATTTTTTTGGCGTTTTACTTCTCTTGAGACCTTTTTTCGAAATATGGATCATTCCCGATTTTTTTCGTCCAGACCGGCCCGATTTGTACGAGGCCGCCACACTGCGTTGAAGTATGTGATCATTTCGATTTTTGATTTCTTTTCGATCTATTCCTACTATTTAGTGTTTCCATGGTGTTTGATTTCTGTGAGAACCTTTTTTCCTAAGTATGAGTAAGCCCAAGTTTTTTTTTCAGGCCTGCTCTATTTCCTTTATACAGCACGGTGGCTGGTGGAGGTCGGACCGGCTTGAAAAAAAATTGGTCGTAAGCCCATGCTAGAAAAAATTTTCTAATTAAAATAAAAAACAGAAAATTATTAAATGGTAATTTTAGCTCGAAAAGAAATCAAAAATCAAAATGATCACTCACTTCAACGCAGTGCCGCGCTCCCGAGGGAATTGGGCTGGCCTAAACAAAAACATTCGGGCATGACCCATTTTGAAAAGAAGGTTTGAAGAGAAGTGAAAGAACAAAAAATCACTTCATAAAAATTTTTTCAATCAGCGAAAATAAAACAAACATTCACATTCAGGAGGTTTTCCGCAGAATTGCACCACCCTAAGCAACAAAAAAGTCCTGAGGAGGTTTACGATCGATGAAAAGCGTTCTAGTGAAGTCAGAAGTCAGTAACAAACACTAAGAACTGGTTCTAGTAGGATGACACCACCAGACAAAAGAACCCACCGGAGACTTGCGATTCCTTTTAGTTACCGATGGTTCCCCCAGTTTCTGAACTTGGAACATTAGCAAATGACTTATAGGCTTACACACCGTCGTTCTCGGGGCCGAAATCTGTTATGCAACAGCTTTCGCATCACGCCGTAGGATGTTAATCGCGCTGGGAACGCCTGATCCCGGCACGATTCGCCTTTCTCCCAGCACCATTATCATCGTGTAGCGTGATGTAACAGCCGTAGTCCCCACTTGCGGACCGGAATGCGACTCCGGGGACGACAGTAACCAACTTAGCATTCAAAAATCAAATCCCGTTGAGCAAACATTAGAAACAAGAAAATGTAAGAAAATGTAGATAACACCCACAGGATCAGCTGATGAGAGCGGGCGAGGTAGCTCGTACGAACCCGATGCGTCGCGTGTCCGCAGCGCGAGTCGTAGCACAGACAGAATTTAATCCCGAACCAGAAGATGCTTACATGTTCAAGCAAATCCACCTCACTATTACTTCTTCATCCTCGAAGTAGCAAACGTTTTTTTACGCGTCCTGTCCCTTCGTTCGCCTTGGCCAACAGAAACTCGATAGATGAGGTAACTCGATATGGGGCTCCAGTGAGTATGCTACTTGTCAGTGGAGACCATGCTGCAGCAATTCTTGAAATAAGCACCATTCATGACTTGTGCAACCACCCCTTGTGTTCTTCCGAAAGTCAACCAATGGTGTTTGTCTAGTAGTTCAGCCAATAAATGTGATTACCCTTCATTCTCCAGATTTCTGACTGCAAATGCATGCTAACCAACCTCCTATCGCGCAGAAGAGCGAATTCTAGGCCAAAAAAAAGTTGAATTTTGAGATGCTTAATTTGGTGAATCTTGATTTATTCGCAAAAAAAAACATAGAAACCGATAAATGAATGTTGCACCCAACTGGTAGGCGACGCGAAATAGCGCCACATGAGAACACTGCTTTTGTTTGTATAGAACATTTTCAAAGTTTAAAAAACATCTAATCAGCTTTCAATCCAACAAAATGGAGACTCTGAGAGCAACAAGATACAAACTTATGTTTCTCCTCATTCGAATGCCTCTCTGAAATCAGCTTAAAGAGCCGAATCAATTTTTTTTCAAGATTCGAAATGGTCTCTACTACATGAAGCAGTGCACACTACCGTCAGCGCCGCCTTCTGAGAATCTGAAGCTCTGTCATCCCCACGTAGAGGGCAGTTTACTGTTAGCTGCTCGGAAGATGTCGTTCACTAGTCAAAACTTAACTAGTCAGATGCTTCACCAACTCGATTGGTCTTACTGTACACATTCACTACTCCATACAAGCACAAATGCATTCTTGAATATTATTCATTAGATCTCACTCAGACGCCTTTTTCTGTCTTCTTATATATCGTTGCCGATTCCCAGATCGTGCACATCAGGGGCCGGATGCATCAACGCACACGTGGGGGGAAGTGCAAGGGCAGGGTCTGGTTACCATAGGGCAGGCGCCTCGAGAGTCTGTGCCCTGCCCCGTATGCACAAGCGCTCGACGGCATCGGGGCAGCTGGCCCAAGCGTAGTGTAGGCAAATCACGTACAACGCTTAATTTTACGGCCCGAAACCTGCGATCGATAAGTCGACACAGCTGAGAATTTTCGCCCCGTCTGCTTAGCGCCTCCTGTTTTCTACTGCTTTTTGTTTTTACAGCGGTAAAACATCTTGCATTCCCTCCTTTTCTAATGTAACGTTTTATAAGGATATATTTATGACGTGATTTCGTTCTGAATTCTACAATGTAATTTAATTTGAAGTGTATTCGTTTTTGGGGCTTGGACGTTCCCAAAACGTGGAAAACTACAAACGTTATGTATGTACTGATTTGAGTATCAACGTTTGAAAAATTTTGTGGCGTATATTGAAAACTTTTCCGGCTTTGAAAGCCGTTTTGCTACCTTTTTCATGATTAGTGTTACTATGAGATATGTATGATAATTAGCCAGCTTACCTTGTTGACAGTTTTTTTTTTGTTTTCTACGGTTTGAAGGAGAGGGACTGCAAGATTTGCTGTGAGAACGAAAGCAGGTGAGAACAAAACAGAGGAATGCGAGGAAGGATACAAGGTAGAGTATTACAGTTACTGAGCTCACACGGAAACCATTTTTGTTTAGCCAGGGCACTCCAAATGAAATTTAGTTTTCTAAAACTATTTTTGAACATAGCATTCGAATATGTCCATCAAGGCTGCATACGATAGCTTTGAACAAAGTCATAGGAGTTTTTCCACTAATTTTCTCACCTACAGTACCCTACAAGACGCTCAGTAATCTTTCAGAAATCGGAATAAGGACCTCATTCGTTTTATTGCTGGGGTTGAGTTGGAGTGCCTAACACTTCTCAAAAAATCCCTTCTATTCAACAGAAAGATTGCCGAACGCGAGCATATTTTCTCGACCAAACGCTTTTTTTTTCAAACCGACACATAACACACCACACTTGCTACACTTATCTTTTGAAATTCGAAGGATCTACCGAGCGAATATTCGTTTTTCAAAAGTTTTTAATCTTTCTCAACCTGTAGCACATCAATCAATAGTGCAAGGATTACGGAAGCTTCATGGAAAAAGAAGATGCAGGCAGTATTGTTTAATTATTCTAATGGAAACGTCAAGCGAATGCAAAAAATCAGGGTATATGATGAGAAGTTATCAAGAGAGGAATAATTTCTGCTATAAGTGGGAAGGTTAGGCGTATACCTTTTAACACGAAGCGAAAAAATAATAATAATAGCTGGGAAAAAGAAAAAAAGTCTTTTTCTGCAGCGTCGCCGCATTCTTGCCCTAGCTGGGGCAGCCGCTGCCCCAGCCTCCTAGCCGGGGCAGTTAGGGGCACTGCCCTTGCCCCTGCCCCGATACATTAGCATGTCGATTTTGCTGCCTTGTGTGCCCCGCGCCTGCCCAAACCCCGAGATTCGCGTTGATGCATCCGGCCCCAGGGATGTGCTGCACATCAGGGATGTGCGTAATAGAAGTTTTGTGATTCGTTGGCGCTAGTCCTTCAACCGGTCAGAACACTCGTTAGCCGTTATTCGTTAATCATTAGTCTTTAAAACCTAGGCTTTGGAAGTAAGCACAGTTGAAGCAGAAAAAAATCTTCTATGAATATAAAAGGAATGAAGGTATGAAGATATGTAGGTTTTCCAAAACATTCATGGCCATAAAACACCTTAAACATTCATCGTCAGAGGAAACAGTTTGAACTTTAGAAAAACATTCACTTAAAGGCAGTGTTCGCGATGATTTTCGTCCCCGAGTTTTTCACATAAAACAATGCGTTGGCCTCCAGGTGTTACCAAAATTACACAGAAATGCCGAGAAACGCATTAAAACGTCGTATTTCAGTGACATTATCACAGAACATGGACTAGTTTTCCGGTTGGATGAACATTATGGTGGTTGTCATCGTTAGAAAATTAGGTTAATCGAAAATAGAAGAATATTCCATGCAAAGCAGGATAAGTTAAAGGCAGTATTTACGATAGAAATCGTGTTTCTGTTTTTTTGCCTATCTTGAGAGCGGCCCCATGCTGATTCCAATGATATCTCTAAAATCGCACAAGACCTTCAGGGAACGGAGTTATGGTCCCTCGAATATTGAGCTAAGGAAACATGGTGGACGAGTTGTCGGAGGCTTGTAACTTCCGTCTTTTGCAGCCGATGTATGCGAGCTGACCTGAGTAGAGAGAGAAGTTGAGAATGAAGGGAAGAACGGGGCTATTGATCGGAAACGATCGCTCATCTCACAATCTCGAGCATTCATTTGTTCACGTCGGTGGGCGTGGAAAGTGCATCTGGGGGTGACGAGCTGATGGGTGTCCAACTTTTGGGCCGTAGGGGACCGTTCCGAACTCATTGTTCTCAGTTTTTTTTTTGTTTTTTCAAGGTTAGGGTTCCGCTAGGCCCCGCAGCTGTCGATCTCCATCAAAAAATCAGACATGGTTTATATCGTGGACACTGCCTTCAAGGCCTGAGAAAAGAACGGAGCAATAGAGAGTGGAGAATTGCAAAGGACGGGTCCTTAAAAGATTTCATTGTCACAACAAACGCTTACTGTGATACTTAAGAGGCGAGGTGATACTTAAAGGCACAGTCCAAGCTCAGAGACGAAATCTGAAATTTCTACAGAATTGTGAAGTAGACCCACCCTATATAGCCCATGCAAAATGCGAGCTCTCAATTCCTCCGAATAAGCGAGATATAGGGGGAAGCCACCCTGGGGAGCCCACATCGGGAAGCCACTTTGGCACGCCCCTTTTACGATCTTTCGAGCTCTACAGCGGCGAGATGAGCGATGCTTCCCAATCAGAAGACCCGTTCTTCCCTTCATTCTCAGCCTCCCTCTTCATTCAGGTCAGCTCGCATACAGCGGTTGCAAATGAAGGAAGTTATAAGCCACGGACAACTCGTCCACCATCCTTCCGTAGCTCAATTTCTGAGGGGCCATAACTCCGTTCCCAGGGGGTCTTGAAAGATTCCAGAGACATCATTGAAATCAGCGTGGGACAGTTTTTTAGATAGACAGAAAAATAGATAACCGATTCCGAGGTTGGACTGTGCCTTTAAAAGCACAGGACACCCAGAAAATTAACTTTTAGATTTCATGCTTTTCTTGGAGAGAGTCACACGCTGATCATAGTGGTATCTCTAAAATCGTCCAAGACCCTCTTTGAACAGAGTTATGGCTCTTTAAAGATGCCTAGATTTTGAGGGTAAAAATTGGTGGACGAGTTGTCTCAGGCCTGCAACTCTCTTCATCCGCAATCGTTGCGCGAGAACGAGCCAGGAATTGAAGACAATCCTGCAACGGACAGAAGAACGACGCTTTGATGAGATTCATTCATCCATCAAACAGCTATCGAGTCCGAAAATCTATTAGGGGGCCGGGCCTGTGGTGGTGAGTGGAGGGCTTCGAGCCTGTGGTGGTCGCTTATATCTAGCTTATTTGAAGGAATTGAGATCTCGCATTTGGCACGTGTTATACAGGAGGGGTCTTCCACACAATTACCGGAAAATCTCAAATTTCATATCTGAGGGTGTACTGTGCCTTTAAAGGCACAGTCCCACGAAATCTGAGATTTCCACATAATTGTGAAGAAGACGCACCTCGTATACCACTTGCAAAGTGCGAGCTCTCAATTCTTCCGAATAAGCGAGATTTAGGAGGAAGCCACCCTGGGGCGCCCACCTCGGGAAGCCACTTTGGTACGCCCCTTTTACGATCTTTCGAGCTCAACAGTGGCGAGATAAGCGATGCTTTCCGATCAAAAGCCCCGTTCTTCCCTTCATCCTCAGCCTCTCTCTTCAATCAGGTCAGCTAGCCTACAGCGGTTGCAAATGACGAAAGTTACAAGCCTCGGACAACTCGTCCACCATGCTTCCGCAGCTAAATTTTCGAGCGGCCATAACTCTGTTCCCTGGGGTTCTTGAGCGATTCCAGAGACATACTTGGAATCAGCGTGGGACCGTTTTCAAGACAGACAGAAAAACAGAGAACCGATTCTGAGGTGGGACTGTGCCTTTAAAGGCAGCGTCCGCGCAGAAAACCACATCTGTGTTTTTCTTCTCAATCCAATGTATGAACCAAGTGGAGATAGTTGGCGAAGCTTGAGGTCTCAATGTTGCGTATTCATAATGCTATAGGCTCGTGAAAATCGCTCCGTGGTCTGAAAAGGCGTTTTCCCGGTCGATCATCTAACACGAGGAACAGAAACCCCACGACAGTCTTCGGCCGGCCGCGGAAATCCAATTTTCTAAATTCTTTATTCCGAAGAATCTTCGAGTTAAGACGTGGATATTGAAAGCCTCCTATTTTTAGATGATCATTGACAGCAGAAAAGCGAAAGGAATTGCGGAACCCAGAAAGTTAAGGGGGCTAAACCAATTCAGCCGTTCAAATTTTCGATATTTGTGTAATACACAAGACACACCGGACAGACGTGAGAAAAAGGAGGCTGAATGCTGCGAGATTTTCAAACGAGTTTTTCTCGGAAACTTGAGTGTTTTGGGTGGTCTGTCCATGATATATGACAACCTGGTAAGCCTACCTGCGCAAAATTGTGAAAAAAATAAACACGGTTTTTTGCGCGTACGCTGCCTTTAAGTATTTCGTGTACTTCTGGTGCGTCTTTCTCAATTTCTACGGCACTTTAGTTCTACCCGGGGGTCACTCAATCAATATAGCGAAAAATCTTAAAATTGAAGATTATCTTTAACACTGCCTTTAATTAAAAATATGAAAAAAGCCTAATACTTGAGATTGTGTCCTTGTAGATTTCTGTCCTTTTTTGGTGAGAAAAGTAATATAGGGAACCTGGGAGACTTTGAGCTATTCGCTTTTTTCCAGAGCGAAAATTGCCATTCTGCGCTATGTGATGTTACGTGAGATCTACCCCATGGTGAGAACACGGAGAACTGCACCAACATTGCACTAATTGTTCTTTTTCCAGCGTCGCGAGTTGAGCTTGTTCCTATAAGCTTGTTCCTATAATGGGAAAAGGTCGGAAGAAATTAGCACCCAAGTAAAAATTTCACCCACCAGAGGCCCCAGAACCACTTTACAGAAATCCCATATCTCGAATTTATGACTAAAAATCGGATGACGGCGCTCTTCACAATCCAACCATCAGATACAGTTCCTGTCCGTGCGCAGTAGTAGCCTGCAGGCACCGCTCGATATTATCACCTCTGTTACTACCCTATGTGAAAATTTCCGCTGGAGCCGGTCAGAGCTGGAACCGGTTCAGTGAGCCGACCGTAGAGTCGCGCGACCGGCACGAAATTGCATAAATGCTGCGCCTAACCTTGCGCAACGTTCGGTGGGGGTCATAATGTAAGGGACACAGAACTGCAAAACAGTATCAGTAGAAATAAGAAGTACTGAAGACAATGATTATTTTTTGATTTTCTGACGAATTTTGGGGTTGCTTACGGGAATTTTATTCATTTCGTGAGTCGCTAGTCGTCAGACGTAACACCCAAAAAGCCCGCTAGTCGTTAAACTCATTAGTCGTTATTCGTAATTATGCACATCCCTGGTGCACATGCTAACTGAAAAATTTTTCTTGTTTATCTGCGCGGATACTCGTTAAGCATGCGAGACTTCGTGAGTGGTTCATTGGTCATTTTGGTCGGTCATCCGCTTATTCTCTATCGCTTTTTTCAATTGTCCGATTTCTAGGTTCTGACAAGCATTTACATACAGTAAGCGCGATTGAAAGAGGCTTGGCTCTGCTATTCAAATGGTCATACCTGAAATTCTATTATGCTTACAAATGTCAATATATCTTTTGACTTCGATGACGGTTATTCCGCTATGGGTACTACTCCTCAAAAGAGAACTTCTCCATAAAAATTTCCGGTCAGTGTTCCACCTGCCATAAACTCCAGTTGACAAGCGCGCATTAATGCGCACGTATGTGGAAGGTCATCTATGTCAAGTCGCAGGCGTATGTATGGTTCTCTTATCAAGATTAAACTAGTGTGTTGGCACCGCGCCACCATTGCGGCGGCCCGCAAGGCTTTAGCAAGACCACCGGCTAACTGGGGTTTGATCTAGCTCTGCAACCCCGTCCATTCATCACACAAAATTGCGCAAGGGTACTGTACGACAGCGCCTACTCCGTAGACACCTTTCATAGTCCTTACCGCAGGTGCGGCACGCGCGTTACGCGCGGGAATCACGATGTACTGGTAAAGTTTTCACCGCAGGCGCAGCACGCGCGAGACGCTGGCGGCTCAGCCAAAACCGCCATGGCGGTTTAACTATTTGAATCAATACTTGCTTCTCAGTTTGAAGGCAGTGTTTACAAAATTCTTCGATTTAGAGATTTTTTTGTAGACCCGTCTTTGGCAATCCTTTACTCTTTGTGGTTTCGTACTTTCTTTCTGGCCCTAACTAATACTGCTTTGCCTGAAATATTCTTCAATTTTTGATTAGCCCCATTTTTTTACCGGTGACAACCACCATGAACATGTTCATTCAATCGGACATGTAGTCCAGGTCACAGAATAATGTCACTGAAATAAGATGTTTTACTGCGTTCACTCTTTCTTCATATTTTGGTAACCGTTCGTCGCCAACGCATTGCTTAGAGTGGAAAACTCGGGAGCGAAAATCGTCGTGAACACTGCATTTAATTGTCATATTTCAGTGACATTATTGTATAACATGGACTAGTTGTCCGGTTGGATGAATTTATGTTCATGGTGGTTGTCGCCGGTGGAAAATTGGATCAATCGCAAATACAGGAATATTCTATGCAAAGCAGGATTAGTTAGAGTCCTAAGGAATTAAAGGAGCAATAGAGAATAGAAAATTGCAGAGGACGGGTCCACAAAGGATTAAGAGTCGATTTTCTGTTTTTCCTCCTATCTTGGAAACGGTCCCATGCAGATTCCAATGATGTCCCTGGAATCGTACAAGACCCCTGGAAACGGAGTTATGGCAACTCGAAATTCAGCATAGGGAAGCATTGTGGACGAGTTGTCCGAGGCTTGTAACTCCCGTTTTTAGCAGCCGATTTGTACGAGCTGACTTGAGTAAAGAGAAAAGTTGAGAATGAAGGAAAGAACGGACCTTTTAATCGGAAACCATCGCTCATCTAACCACAAGTTCAGGGCTTTTGTTATAGGACGTGGGCGGCCCAATGGGTTGGCTGGCCCACGAGATTTTCACCCACTTACCGGCCGTTTTTTGTCGCACTTCCGTTATTAATCTTCTCAAAGGGACCCATAGCTTACGTTTTACACAAAAAAAAACAACTTGCAAACTTATTCTTCGTGGACACTGCCCCTTATTGTTAGAGGCGGGCTGGTACTTAAAGGTAGTGTTCACGATAAATCCTAGATGTTCAGCTTCTTACAGATCATGATAGATCAAGAGCTTACTGTGACAGCAGCGTTAGGAAGAACTGCGGAAAGTGACGAGAAAGTCCTTTTTTCGCCTAAGAAGGACCTCTGGTATGACGTCATATTTTTAAGAATGTAAGAAGTGACCGATGTGAAGGAGTGAAGTCTTTCCATGTGATAAAGTGATCCACCTAATCCACTGCTAGCTATCGAAGCCATCACCTTTGTTGACCGGCTGTTTACGTATTTAAGCTTCTACAGAAAGGTTAGTTTGGGAGGCGGGGTGGCCCAGTGGGTTGACTGGCCCACGCGATTTTCACCCACTTCCCGATGGTTTTTCGCGATTCTCTCTTCACAGTTCTCATCGGTAGGTCACAAAGCTCACGTTTTTGTCGGAAAACTAGAGTTTTTTCATCGTGAACACTGCCTTTAAAGGCAGCATACACGCTCACAAACATGGTTGAGATAACAGCATGAATAGGTCCGTGCGGCCTCAACCATGATACCAACGAAGTTTGAAGCACTGAGAACTATCCTGTGTGACATTATTTGAGCCGTGCCATCTCGAAAGCCTGTGGAATCCAGAATGAAGAGCGGAGAATGTGAAAGCATTTGATAGTTTAGAGTGATATGTAGCTTTGTCAGATGAGAGTCTACGAGAGAAACAGCTTGATTTACTTGAATATAACATGTTTGTTTAATCATGAAATGCTCCATTTTAGAAGCCAGCCGGAGTTGCGCGGCTTTCTTGAAAGTGGATGGGAATTGTGGTGAGCGCGAAGCGCTCACCAGATTTGGCTTTGATTCGCCATCGCGCAACCCCCTGATCTCAGTATCAGGGTCCAGAGTAAACGTAGAGAGACCGTGTTTTTTGCATTTAATACACTTTAGAAATGTGAATAACTGTTCAAAAAATGGTCCAGAATGGTTACCTGAGATTCGAGAAAAAGTGTCAAAACCACGTCATTTTGGTCGAAAAAATGTTCATCTCCTTTTTTTTCAGTTGGCGTTCACGATCTTGTTGGAACACTTATCGTTGAGCTAGAGAGCTCATTATTGGCCAGGAAGCTGGTTTTGTTTGCACCTAGCCCCTGTTAAATTTTGAAGTTGGTAGCTCAATTTTTGCGGAACCTCAGAATTGAGGGTAAAGAAAGACAAAAACACGTAAACATGTTATTAAAAACCAACCGACGTTTGCCTATTCGTAAAAATGAACTAGTGAAATAAACACCGTTACTGATAGGCTTTTGCTCAGGATTTGACGGGGCAACGCTTCAATCAATACGGCGGGATCTCGGAAGTACTTTTTGAAACGCCGCACGGTGTGACTCAGAAGTGCGCCACAGAACGCCGTAGATAGTGTGCGGGATCCCAGCAGGAGTGCGAAAGACGCCGTAGAAAGTGTGTGGGACCCCAATGGGTGTGCGAAGAACGCCGTAGAAAGTGTGTGGGACCCAAATGGGTGTGCGCAGAACGTCATAGAAAGTGTGCGGGACCCAAGTGGGAGTGCGGCGGACGCCGTAGAAATTGTGCGGGACCCAAATGGGTGTGCGCAGAACGCCCCAGAAAGTGTGTGGGACCCAAATGAGAGTGCGCCGGACGCCGTAGAAAGTGTGCGGGACCCAAGTCGGAATGCGCCGGACGCCGTAGAAAGTGTGCGGGACCCAAGTGGGAGGGCGCCGGACGCCGTAGAAATTGTGCGGGACCCAAATGGGTGTGCGCAGAACGCCGTAGAAAGTGTGTGGGACCCAAATGGGTGTGCGCAGAACGCCGTAGAAAGTGTGCGGGACCCAAGTGGGAGTGCGGCGGACGCCGTAGAAATTGTGCGGGACCCAAATGGGTGTGCGCAGAACGCCCTAGAAAGTGTGTGGGACCCAAATGAGAGTGCGCCGGACGCCGTAGAAATTGTGCGGGACCCAAATGGGTGTGCGCAGAACGCCGTAGAAAGTTTGCGGGACCCAAGTGGGAGTGCGCAGAACGCCGTAGAAAGTGTGCGGGACCCAAGTGGGAGTGCGCCGGACGCCGTGGAAATTGCGCGGGACCCAAATGGGTGTGCGCAAAACGCCCTAGAAAGTATGTGGGACCCAAATGAGAGTGCGCCGGACCCCGTAGAAAGTGTGCGGGACCCAAGTGGGAGTGCGCCGGACGCCGTAGAAAGTGTGAGGGACCCAAATGGGTGTGCGCAGAACGCCCTAGAAAGTGTGTGGGACCTAAATGAGAGTGCGCCGGACGCCGTAGAAAGTGTGCGGGACCCAAGTGGGAGTGCGCCGGACGCCGTAGAAAGTGTGAGGGACCCAAACGGGTGTGCGCAGAACGCCGTAGAACCTGTGCGGGACCCAAATGGGTGTGCGCAGAACGCCCTAGAAAGTGTGTGGGACCCAAATGAGAGTGCGCCGGACGCCGTAGAAATTGTGCGGGACCCAAATGGGTGTGCGCAGAACGCCGTATAAAGTGTGCGGGACCCAAATGGTTGTGCGCAGAACGCCCTAGAAAGTGTGTGGGGCCCAAATGAGAGTGCGCCGGACGCCGTAGAAAGTGTGCGGGACCCAAGTCGGAGTGCGCCGGACGCCGTAGAAATTGTGCGGGACCCAAATGGGTGTGCGCAGAACGCCGTAGAAAGTGTGTGGGACCCAAATGGGTGTGCGCAGAACGCCGTAGAAAGTGTGTGGGACCCAAATGGGGGTGCGCAGAACGCCGTAGAAAGTGTGCGGGATCCAAGTGGGAGTGCGGCGGACGCCGTAGAAATTGTGCGGGACCCAAATGGTTGTGCGCAGAACGCCCTAGAAAGTGTGTGAGACCCAAATGAGAATGATTCGGACGCCGTAGAAAGTGTGCGGGACCCAAGTGGGAGTGCGCCGGACGCCGTAGGGAATGTGAGGGACCCAAATGGGTGTGCGCCGGACGCCGTAGAAAGTGTGCGGGACCCAAGTTGGAGTGCGCCGGACGCCGTAGAGAATGTGCGGGACCCAAATGGGTGTGCGCCGGACGCCGTAGAAAGTGTGCGGGACCCAAGTCGGAGTGCGCCGGACGCCGTAGAAATTGTGCGGGACCCAAATGGGTGTGCGCAGAACGCCGTAGAAAGTGTGTGGGACCCAAATGGGTGTGCGCAGAACGCCGTAGAAAGTGTGTGGGACCCAAATGGGTGTGCGCACAACGCCGTAGAAAGTGTGCGGGATCCAAGTGGGAGTGCGGCGGACGCCGTAGAAATTGTGCGGGACCCAAATGGTTGTGCGCAGAACGCCCTAGAAAGTGTGTGGGACCCAAATGAGAGTGCGCCGGACGCCGTAGAAAGTGTGCGGGACCCACGTCGGAGTGCGCCGGACGTCGTAGAAAATGTGCGGGACCCAAATGGGTGTGCGCCGGACGCCGTAGAAAGTGTGTGGGACCCAAATGGGTGTGCGCAGAACGCCGTAGAAAGTGTGTGGGACCCAAATGAGAGAGCGCCGGACGCCCTAGAAAGTGTGCGGGACCCAAATGGGTGTGCGCAGAATGCCGTAGAAAGTGTGCGGGACCCAAGTGGGAGTGCGCCGAACGCCGTAGAAATTGTGCGGGACCCAAATGGGTGTGCGCAGAACGCCCTAGAAAGTGTGTGGGACCCAAATGAGAGTGCGCCGGACCCCGTAGAAAGTGTGCGGGACCCAAGTCGGAGTGCGCCGGACGCCGTAGAAAGTGTGCGGGACCCAAGTGGGAGTGCGCCGGACGCCGCAGAAAGTGTGCGGGGCCCAAATGGGTGTGCGCAGAACGCCCTAGAAAGTGTGTGGGACGCAAATGAGAGTGCGCCGGACGCCGTAGAAAGTGTGCGGGACCCAAATGAGTGGGCGCAGAACGCCGTAGAAAGTGTGCGGGACCCAAGTGGGAGTGCGCCGGACGCCGTAGAGAGTGTGCGGGACCCAAATGGGTGTGCGCATAACGCCCTAGAAAGTGTGTGGGACCCAAATGGGAATGATCCGGACGCCGTAGAAAGTGTGCGGGACCCAAGTGGGAGTGCGCCGGACGCCGTAGAGAATGTGCGGGACCCAAATGGGTGTGCGCAGAACGCCCTAGAAAGTGTGTAGGACCCAAATGAAAGTGCGCCGGACGCCGTAGAAAGTGCGGTACCCAAATAAGTGTGCGCAGAACGCCGTAGAAAGTGTGTAGGACATCAGTGGAAGGGTGCAGGACATCAGTAGGCGTGTGCAGGACGTCATAGAAAGTGCGCAGGCTATCAGTTGGAGTGCGCGGGACGTCATAGAAGGGGGGGGGGGCAGGACATCAGTGGGTTTACTTTCATCTAACACCACCAGGCATAAATCATGTTAGAAAGGAAACCTTCAGGAAAAATAATTGAAATTCCTGAAAGTTTAGGTTCCTGGCAAAAGTAAAGATTTGGCATGGTCATAAAAATATACTCAGGTAAAAAGGGAAGATAAAGACAAATGAAAAAAAGGTTTTGAAATATTCCTGAGAACGATTTGGCGTAGAATATTTTGATTTTTGGGAAATGTAGTGAAATAGTTGAAAGTATGATTTGGCAGTCGAGTTTGAACCAACTATTGATAAGAGTTGTGCAAAACGGGAGATCGCCTTGTCTGTGCTTATCCGTAGAACATATCAAAGCGAAATCACGCGTGAAATGGGAAGCATTGAAACTTTTTCGGGAGCTGTAATGCGGCGGTCTTCACGGATAAGGTGAAGCAAAATCAACACGCGTGATTTCGCTTTGATATGTTCTACGGATAAGCACAGACAAGGCGATCTCTCGTTTTGCACAACTCTTATCAATAGTTGGTTCAAAATCAACTGCCAAATCATACTTTCAACTATTTCACTACATTTCCCAAAAATCAAAATATTCTACGCCAAATCGTTCTCAGGAATATTTCAAAACCTTTTTTTCATTTTTCTTTATCTTCCCTTTTTAACTGAGTATATTTTTATGACCATGCCAAATCTTTACTTTTGCCAGGAACCTAAACTTTCAGGAATTAATCGGTATGTAAACAAGTTATAATCAAGCAATTCAAACTATTCCTCTCGCAGACTCTTATTTGATAGTGCTATCCCTCTAAATTATCAAATGCTCACACATTCTCCACTCTTCATTGTGTCATTCGTAGGGGTGGGGTCCCACAGGCTTTCGAGACGGGATGGCTCAAATAATGTCACATTGGATAGTTTTCAGTGCCTGAAACTTCGTTGGTAACATGGTTGAGGCCGCGTGGACCCATTTACGCTATCTCAGAGGATCGCGGGGTCGTGATGGAGCACATTAGGCTTTCACCTCGACGAGAATAGCGAGGGCAGCACGAGGGGAAGAGCTGCTGCTCGAGCAGCACGTTCTGCTTTTGTGCTGCCCTCAGCAGCACGTGCTGCCCTCGTCCTCCATTCGTCGCCTCAGCTGCTGCTCTCCGTTTTGACCAGCGCAGTGTGGTAACTTTGCTCAAAGTGTTTCATGTGGGCAGCTGCAAGGACATTCATGATCAGCTTGGAGAGTTCTTTCTTTTGAGCATGTTCATTTAGACTTCTGGATATCTATATATCAATTGACATCTTCTGTTTTTCTCCTGAACAATGTGAATAGAGTTCGAGCAAAACAATCGGTCTTCATCTCAAACGATCGTGGGGTTGTAATGGGGCACAATTGGCACTCAGCTCCAGGAGAACAACGAGTGCAGCACAAGTGGACGAGCACCTGGTTGAGGAGCACGTGCTGCCTCGCTCTCCATTCGTTTCCTCAGCTGCTGCTCTCTGTTGCGGCCAGCACCGTGTGGGGAATTGCTCAACAGTGGTCCACTCGGGTAGCTACAAGCACAGTCATAATCAGCATGAAGATTTCTTCGCTTCTAAGACCGCACATCCCCTGCTCCCGTACCCTCTATAAAACGTCGTAATTCACATCATTCGATGTGCGAGCGAGGCGATCGACGCCTCGGCCTCCGTCTGCCCTACGCTCCCTCACTGTCTCTAATCTCCGCTCCGCACCAGCACGCGTAGGATCTAAGTGAAATTCGCCGTTTTATAGCCTGTAGTTTTATTTCTACACTAGCTTCAGCTCCACAAGTCTTCCAAAAAAATTGGTATTTTATTGATCATCAAATCAAACGCCGTCTAGAAAAAAAAAACGATTTCCTTTAGGTTCGAGGTGGTACACTTGATTAATGTAGGCCCTTGCGAGCAATGTGAATGGAACAGCACGGTTAAAGACTGATGAATTGAACTGAAAAAAATGATGAGCCGTCATTCTCATAGGATGATGGTCGTGTGGAACCGACCGAGAATTTGAGAGATGTTCAACTCTTTTAAAATAATTTCTTCAGTGTTATCTACAAGGTTCGACAACAATTCGCGTTCTTTTTTAATCTGGAAGGTACAAACCGAAAAAAAAATTCTTGAAAAATCTCGTTCTTACTTTAAAATGCGTTTTCATGACTTCGAACTGAACTCGCATTTTCCAGTGAAATAATTTTTTTTGGTTTTGGGCGAGGACTCGTATTTTTCAAGGACTGAGCGGTGATGGCTTGCCAAAAACTCAACGAAAATTAAAATGTTGAACCTTTCCGCAAAACCTTTTCTTCATGAAAAACAATGCTCACAAAATTTAAAGCCGAGAGTTCTTAAAAATTACTTTGCAATAAATTCAATAATTTTAAACCATCCTGAAAATGTTCACGACGCAAATTTCGAAAGAAGAGAAAATTTTCGTTGATTCATTTTTTTCGTAGGGAAGAAATCACCATTTATAAAGAGATCATTAAATGATGAGTTCTCTAATATTTGAAATTCCGTTTGCTCTAGACATTCCTCTAATCAGTGCTAATTTCAGCGATTTAAGAACATTTTGAGGGAATCTTTATCCTTGTAATATGTAGATATAATTTTTACCAAAGAAAGCCATAATTCGTCCCTAAAATCGAGAAAAATAGATTTTGCGCCCAATTCACATCTCTACAGTCACCAAACCGAGTGAAAATAGATTGTTGTTCAAGAAATACAGAAATTCCCTGTTGAGGAATGTTTTTGAGACACTCACATTCACTGCCGACCGAGGCCTGTAATGAACGGCCATCGCAAACTAGTGCCAGTTACGAGGCAGTCTTTGGTGGGCATGAGACAGTCGGCAATGCGAGCGTCATTTCCTTAATCGGTGGCGAGGATCAACGGATAGAAGCAAGGATGAAAAACCCGTTAAGGATATCAATGGGCCTCACTGGGGTCTTTGTTTTTGATAAGTCGCTGCAGCGCTGCTGCGGCACTCGACACATCCTCCGCGAGAGAAAAATTATAAGTAAGTAAAAGATCAAAAATGAGGAGCAGCAGTTGGGGTGAGAATAAAGAGCAGCAGCTGGGGAGAGAAGAGCAGCAGTTGGGGCCGCAATGAAGAGCAGCAGTTGGGGCCACAAGCTGTTGGGGAGACGACTGGAGCAGTTGGGGCGACTGTAGGGATCGAATGGAGCTTACACCTCGACGAGTAACTACGTTAGTAATCCCCTCGTGCTGCATTACTAAGCCGCGAGTATCTGAGATTATCTCAACTATGTTTGTGTGCGTGTATGCTGCCTTTAAGAATTTCGTGTACTTCTGGTGCGTTATTCTCAATTTCAACGTCACATTAGTTCTACCCGGGGGCCACTTAATCAATGTAGCGAGTAATCTCAGTGTTGAAGATTATCGTGAACACTGCCTTTAATCAATATAGCGAATGATCTCAAAATTGAAAATTATCGTGAACACTGCATTCAAGTAATGCGTATAGGGCTTATCGCGCCCAAATTTTCTTATCTCTATCATATTTTGCCATGACCGACCGCTCCTTTGCTTGATCGTCCCAGACTCACACCTATCAGGGTATGAGACAGTATACTCCTCACGGTTTACGAGAAGATCACATTATAGGCTAAGATTTGTTAGGACAATGGACAAATATCGATATCGCTGCAAAGTTTCCACTCCAATTTGCTATACAACCTAGTCCTGGGCAAGGGTTGGTACTGGTTGCTGGCACTTTCGTGCCCAGGACCAAACTGACGATTACGCTCCTCCAAGATCGTGAATTCAAGTAACCCGCAGAGTCTTCAAGATGCAACCTCAAATTCAAAGTTCAACTTCAGAACCGTTTTCCAGATTGTTTGCTTATCTCGGAGAGGATTCCCCGCTGACCACAACGGCGGCCCCGTAGTTGCTCAAAACGCCCTACGAACGGCGCTATGGCCCCACAAAGATTAAGAATTCTAACAACGAAACTTTGGTGGACGAGTTGTATCGGGCCTTTTTTTTCCTCGTCGCTGGCAGCGATCGCTCCACAGCAGACCACAGTATAAAATCAGACCGATAACACAGGGAGAACGTAGATTTTTTATCAAAATTCATGGCACGTCTCGTTCCTATTAAAATCGGAAACTTTGAAGTGGGGAGGAGGGGGAACGGGTCTTGATTTGGGGGGAGAGGAATGGGTCCTCGGTTTTTCTCTCTTATTCCGAAGAATAGAGATTCTGCGTTTAGCAGGGTTGCTACACAAAGCATCCTGACAATTATTTCAAGTTTTACCCTCAACCTTGGACTCTGCCTTTGTAGTGCCTTCTCTAGTAATGTGTGTTTTCAGGAGCCCTTTTGGTATTTTCGTTCTCTAGAGAGGCCAGGCTATACATAAACATAGAACAAGAATATATGCTTTATGAACACCTGCGCCGGCATACACCATTGAGTTTGCGCGTGCACTTCGGCGCCAAAAATGGGCTGTACATTTGTGCACGGATGCCAACTGTCATACTTAAAGGCAGTGTTCACGATAATCTTTGATTTTGAGAATAATCGCTAAATCGATTGTTTGCCAACCGAGAAGAACTGAAATGGCAAAGAAACCGAGAAAAACGCACCAAAAGGAAACGAAATCCTTTACTCTCACCCCGCTTCTTAACTCTCTCTGAAACTGTTGTGACAATGAATTTTTTATGGACCCGTCTTTTGCAATTCTCTACTCTATGTTGCTTCGTACTTTCTTTCAGACCCGAAGTAATGCTGTTTTGCCTGAAATATTCTTCCATTTTCGATTAAAGGCAGTGTTCACGATGGAAATCGTTTTTTTTGTTTTTCGCCTATCTTGAAAACGGCTCCATGCTGATTCCAATGATGTCTCTGTAATCGTACAAGACCTTCTGGGAATGGAGTTATGGTCCCTTGAAAATTGAGCTGAGGAAACATGGTGGACGAGTTGTCCGAAGCTTGTAACTTCCGTCTTTTGCAGCCGATGTATGCGAGCTGACCTGAGTAAAGAGAGAAGTTGAGAATGAAGTGAAGAACGGGGCTATTGATCGGAAACCATCGCTCATCTCAGAATCACGAGCATTCACTTGTTCACGTCGGTGGGCGTGGAAAGTGCATCTGGGTGTGACGGGCTGACGGGTGTCCAACTTTGGGGCCGTAGGGGACCGTTCCAAGCTCATTTTTCTTAGTTTTTTCAACGTCAGAGTTGCGCTAAGCCCCGCAGCAGCCGATTTCCACCAAAAAATCAGACATGGTTTTATCGTGGACACTGCCTTTAAAATCATTTTTTACCGGTGACAACCACCGTGAACATGTTCATCCAACTGGACAACAAGTCCAGGCCAGAGAATAATGTCACTGAAATGGGACGATTTAGTGAGTTTCTCGCCGTTTCTTCGTAATTTTGGTAACACTTGGTAGCCAACGCGTTGTTTCGAGGGAAAACTTAGGAACGAAAATCATCGTGAACACTGCCTTTGAAGGCAGTGTTCACGATGAATCTCGTTTTCGAGGTTCCAGTGTGAAACACTGAGTTGGCAGATGCTGGAGAGGATAGGGTCGAAGAAAGCAGCGAAAACGGCTCAGAAATCGATAAAAACGGGTTTGAATGTTATCCCGGTGCGCCTAACTATCCCGATCCCCCCCATTCGGACGAGCTTTTGGCGCCGCACACGTTTCGAAGGCAAGCTGCCAAGCAACTCTGCCGCGTCCAGCCTGATCGATTCGCGCAGATTTCGCGATCAGCGCGCGCTTGCGGAAATCAGCAGGGAACATGATTCTCGTCTACGCCCTGAACGTTAGAAAGCTTACTCTGAAAATGTTTCTTTACTGCTTCTTAATTATTAGTCGTTTTACGACCGAACAATCCCATTTTTGGGTCGAATTCGAGTACGATATTCATCGTGAACACTGCCTTCAACGTTACATATTTCGCTTCATTCCGGTCTTCTGTAGCGGTACTTTCCCCTCATATGATTGTGAAATCTCATCCTTTAGTTTCAGCACCGAATTAGCGGTTGTTTTTATTTGAAAACAAATCCAACTGGATAGTTTTTTTTTGTCGGTGGGTTTTTGATTTCCGGCATCGGTTTCCACGGAATACCATGATTTCGCGGCACCATCGGTGTACAGCATACTTTGACATCGAATGATTTCAGATCATCCTATGAATGGATTTTTTTCTCGAATGGCAGAGTAGTTGGAGCTGTCATTGGTTTTCAGACAAGAGGGAAAAGCCTAGCTTGTCATAAGTCAAGACAGGGTAGAATTCTTTGCATTCATAAAATCAAAATTATCAATTATTCGACAAAATTGTGGACTTCGAGTAATAATCCTCTATTTTATAGAATAGTTGATATTTGTGATTTTGTGAATGGAAGAAATCCTACCCTGACGTGACTTACGAAAAGCTTACTTCCTACTTGTTGTCTGAAAACGAAAAACAGCTCGGAACATTCCGTTACTCAAGAAAAAAAAGTCAGTTACAAGATGATTCGAAATCATTCGATGTCAAAGTATAGTGTACAGACAGCTGTTTGTCAGCTCTGTGTAGCTATCATGCAGACTTTGGCAGAGAGCGCCCCTTCAATCATTTGTTCCCTTACTATTCAAGCAATAGTCAGAGACTTCGGTCAAAATTATCATTTTTCGTAGATCGACAACGCAATATGTATTTTAGCGCTGTGCGCAACGCACCAAACTGTTGCGAAGAAATCGCGAGCTGTTCGACTATCCCGCGTTTATATTGAGGACACGTTAGCGTTTTGCATTCAAATTCGCAGGGTGGTTGTCATTAAAGGAAGTTTACGCAAGGTGCTGAGTTGGCAAAACGTTTGGCTTCGGACGAGATTGAACCATCATAATCCCTTTTCCCTTTTCGGTGAGCCCCTTATCGCACTAAACCACTGAAGCCCCTGCACCGCTCTCACTCAATTGGATGTCTCTCGCTAAGAGGCGCCGAGACTGGAACAGCTCTCGCTCTCACTCATTAAAGGAGGCGTTCACGCCGAAAGCGGTCTTCGAGTTTTTGCCGGAAATTGAATGTACCGGGATTATTGCAACAATAATGGTAAAACTACGACTGAAAACGAGCCATAGATAGCTCTAAGCGGCCCTCGTACTTCTATGCGCCCTGCCCTATCCGCCTATTCCATTGTTGGCCGCTGAGCGAGTGGTTGGACGGGGATAACACAACCCAGTGTTGTATGAAAAAGTTGAATGTGTGAAACATTTTAACTACTTCCTCCCAGTGATAAAGCATTTTCCCTCCCCTTGATGTCCACAAACTCTCGCAGCTTAGGGGTCTGAATTTTATGGTGGGCTTCATTTTTAGTAACTGGAAAGCTCAGTTGTGGCTTCTAATGTTCTCCTTATCTACAAATATTCTTATTCAGAGTCTTTTCTCCATTTACCTGAGATATTTCGAAAAGACTGGGATATTCGATGTTTTAGCACGATCATATTCATAAATCATGTAGTGAGTGGTGGGATTATCAATCGGCGGAGACGGTAAGGGGTGAAAATGCGTCGAACTGGTAGACAGGGCAGTAGGTGAAAACGTGCACAATTTCGAGGCGGGTAGAGAGCCATAAAGCGTACAAACGGGAGAGACCCTGAATGAGCGGTCCGACTTCGATAAGCACATTCTGTATAAATCACTGGAGTCACGGTGAACCGGACTAGCGATTCTCACAAATTGGGGTCGTACTGACCTCGGGGCTGGAGAAATAACCACCAATCCGTAACACAACTTGATTTTGACGACAAGGTTCGAAACGTATGTAGTGGAATTCAAGTTCAGCAAGTCCAGAAGGCAGTAAAACCACTTCAGATCGAGTTTGAGCAAGAATGAAGTCGATTCCTTCCATGAGATTTTCTCCTCGGATGATGATGTGATCCACCGAGTGAGCTAACATCCGCGACACTATTTCGCAATTCTCGAAGGCAATGTGTCATGCCCAGCCCGAAGCTTCTCTAAAGGAAAAGACGATGAAGAATATGTATTATGAACAATTTATCAGTAATCTTTCTAGTGTTTGTGATTCTAAACTTGACTGAAATTAGTTATAGTTCTTTTTTCTGCAATCATCTGAAATTTTTAAGGTGTATACTTTTCTTTGCCACGGTCGCTGGACAAGGTGTGGCGGTTACAATGCTCGCGTTCGGCACCTTACGACTATGTGATCTGTCCGGATTAAACGTAGTGAGATCTTTCTTTACAAAAATAACCAAAATCGTAAGGCAAATTTAAGTTCAGTTCTGTGTTAACGGTTGCTAAACCGAGCTCACAGCGCTCACTGGGTTAGCTTGTGACGCATGTTAGCCATGAATCCCCATGGATGGAGAAACTACTGTGATGGTGTGAATTCTTAGAAGAAGTTAAGTAACCTGTCTCCAAAATCATTGCAGTTCAATGGCAGTTTTATGGAAATCAGAGGAAGCGTCGTGACAGCTACATATATACAATTCCCGCGCTAAGTATTGTAAAAACGGGGAGAATTTGCCAACTTGGCAAAAAAAGCGTCCGACACTTGCAACTTTTATTGAAAGAAGACTTTTTTGAACTCTGAAAATGCTATCATATTCACTGCTACATTTCCTACCAAATGGTATGCTTCCTGGACCGAAGATACCTGAAATTGCTTTGTTTTTCAATGAAAATGTTTTTGCGGTCTTTTTTCAAAAACGTCGGCAAGGTGCAGCGAAACATTGGGTAGTTATTGCACAAGTAATACAAGAGCAACCTCTATGTTTTCTTTGTGGATTAGATGCAGGTGGTACCTCGAGATTTGTGTAGGTAGGATTTCGGGAGTCTGAAGTCAGGCAGCGATTGCGAATATCTATGAATCGAATTTCAGAGTGTCACCGCCAGACTATTTGACGCTGCTGAAATACTCGCAACACTTTTTCAAAATACGTGCCTGTGTCTTTGTCTGGAACGAGCTGTCGCTGCTAAGAAGGTAGAGACGTACGAACAATGTGTGGTCCCAACAGGAAAGGCAATAGTCGCCTTATCTATTCTGGTGAGAACTGAATTGTACCTCTGTCCAATTAGGGGTTCTGCATATCAACTGTTGCAACCAGGGGTGTGTGGAAATTTTTTAAAAATTTTCAGAAAACAGAAAATCGAGTTTGTCAGAAAACAGAAATCAGAAAACAGAAAGGCCGAAACGGCCAGAAAACAGAAAACAGAAATCAGTAAACAGAAATTTTCAGAAAAAATACTCATTGGATTTAAACTTTTTTTTTCATGAGAAAAGAGTGTAATTCTGAACGTCTCTCCTTTACATGTAATACAATATCCACGAGACTGGACAAATAATTGATAAGACATTGATAGTAGCGATGGCGCGTCAATGACAGGTAGATCATCATTGAAGGCACTCACTCTGAGAGTTTTAGGCGATAAATAGCCCACCAGGCTCCACAGCGGTTCTTGATGTGTTATTTCTCAAATGTTTCTTGATTGTTTATCGATTATTAGGCGGCTAAGATCATGTTGTTCACGGAATAGTCTAGAAGTAGCCAAGCAATAACCGAGAAATAACCAAGACGTGGCAGGCACACCAACACGCGACGCGCTCTTTTCCGGCTCACCGAGCGGCCGCCTTGGCCTCCTGCAGTTCGGCGGGGCCTCCTGGTGCTAGGCGGGGTCCAAGTACCGCAAACTTGGGTAGTTGAACTGACCGCGGTGTTGACATCCAAATCATGCCTCAGGAATGCCTTGTGTACAGTTCAACTCCGCATTGCCCTTCAGTCGGTAAAGTACACGCCGATTGCGGAAGCGTGTTGCGACGCGGTTGCGAGTATCCCCAGACAGGGATTTAAGGTCACCCGGGCGGTTTTTGCCTTTGGTGCCCATGTGATCCCACATCCCTGTCTGAGGATACTCGCAACAGCGCCGCAGCACGCTTTCGCAATCAGCGTGCATTTTGCGGATTGAACGGCTATGCGGAGTTGAACTGTACATCCCTAGGAAAGCATTATTTGGCGTCCATTTCGCGGCGAACATTTTTTGGCGGTTATTTCTAGGCTAATACGCGGCAACCAGCTACTTCCCGACCATTTTACGGCTATCACGCAGAAAGCAGGCATTTCTTGGCTACTTATTGGCTATTGATCGAGTGAATTTCTCAGTGAACGCCAGTACGTCAGAACAGTAGGGGTTGCATCCCTTGTGGTCAGCAGCTGCCGCTGACAGCTAACAGCAGTATTAGCCATTGATATCGAGGGGTTCAACCCCAGCAAGTGTTAGAATCATACACCGCTGTCAGCAGCAGCTGCAACTGCCGCGCAATATCAGTAGAAAATTGAGAAATCAGATGTTTGATACCGTTACCGAGCATCTGATTTCTCATTTTTCTATTGATAATTCGCGGCATTTTTCGCTCCGCAAAAGTATGACTACGGTGTAACATCAGGGCGAAAGACGGCAAAACAAACATACATAGAAACTTATTTAATTGTGGGCAAGGTGACAACCAGCAATGTTTTGTTCCTGAGCTGTCCAACAGACCTGGTTTTTGTTGATTTTTGCTGATTTTTTTCATGATTTTTGCAAGTTTCTCAGAAAACAGAAAGGCCAAAATGGCCAGAAAACAGAAATCAGAAAACAGAAAACAGAAATTTCCGCACACCCCTGGTTGCAACGCACCCTCTTTCAACTTCAAGTTTTTATGAAAAGTACCATCAGACCAATTTCTGTTATAAGTGAATTAATAAAATCACACGATTAGCACAAGTATAAGGCAGCTATGAGCTAACAGCGAAATTCGAGAGGGAAAGCGAGCTCGCTTTAGGAAGAGCTTCCCTTTGTCGGAACTTGCGAAAGCAGCGTTCGCGCTGGAATCCACTTTTTATTTTTTCCTTCAATCCATTGCTTTAACTTACTGGAGACAGTTGGTAGAGCTCGAGACCTCAATATTGCGTATCCATGACATTGTAGACAGGTGAAAACGTCTGCGTGGGTCCGGACGGCTGCATTCTGGATCGGCCATCTAGCACGAGGAACAGACGTGCCACAACGATTTAAGGCTACTCAAGAATGGTGATTCTATACTCTGTTTATCTTTAATTGCACAAAAAACGGTCCGCCAATAGTCCTCTAATGGGCCGGCTAGTACCGTAGTTTACGTCCACGACGCGTTCTCGGCAGACCCTGGTGTGCACATGGCAGGGTGGGTGGCCGAGTGACGGTATTGATGAATCGATCGCTCAGCACACCCCGGTGCAAACCCGGGTCTGCCGAGAACGCGTCGTGGACGTAAACTACGGTACTAGCCGGCCCATTAGAGGACTATTGGCGGACCGCTTTTTGTGCAATTAAAGATAAACAGAGTATATATTTTTAGAGTTCCTCGCACTCAGGCGTATGTACTGAAAACTTTTAAATTCCGGATAGTTTCCGGCAATAGAAAAACAAAAAATTAGGCAGCTCAAGGAGTTTACGGTGCTTTCGAACGTTCAAATTTCCGAAACTTGTGCACCAGGTTGTTCAATAAGTTTTGTCGTTCGATAAGAGAGGGCTTTGCTACCAGCCCAAATTTTTTTTTGCTATGTTGGTACACTCTTCATATGAACGTACGCGAAGTTTCATTTCAATCTGTCAATTCATTCTTTGTTTACAAGCCATTTAGTGTCGCCGTGTCACAGCAATGGAAAAATTGAATATCGTGCAGTGATGAAATTCTTATTTTTGGAAGATGTAGCATCGAAAGAAATTCACGAACGAATGTTAAAAGTATATGATTGTTCACCTACAATTAGAACAGTAGAAAGATGGGTTGCTAAATTTAAACGTGGTCGTACAAGCCTTGAAGACGATCCACGTAAAGGACGTCCAAAAAGCGCATCAACACGAGAAATCATACCCAGAATACAGGATATGGTTTTGGGAGATCCTCGATTGACTGCGAAAAATTTAGTGGAGGCTCTACACATCTCACTAGGCAGTGTGAGCCATATTATAGGTGAAATTTTGGGTTTTAGAAAGCTGTGTGCACAATGGGTGCCGCATTTGCTAACAATGGAACAAAAACACATTCGAATGCGACTTTATCAGCAACATTTGCAGCGTTTTAAAAAGGATAAAGTGGATTTGTGCGTCGATTTATCAGTATGGATGAGACTTGGTTTTTTTTATCATTTATTTATTTATTTTGTATTTTTTCAAGTGTATTAATATTCAGGGAGATTATACTGAATAATAAAGCGTATTTTGAACCAAAAAATTGTGTTTTTCTTATCGAACGACAAAACTTATTGAACAACCTGGTATTCCGCACAACACAAAAAGATAGGCGCGAAAAAAATGAAGTCGAATGTTCTGCGTTTTCCAGTCGAGTTTTTCTTCAAAATTTGAGTGCTTTGTTCGGCATATTGGCTATATATTACAACCTCGTAGGCTATATATTACGACTCCTACCTGCGCAAAATAGTGAAAAAATCAGACACGGTTCTACGCGCTTACGCTGCCTTTAAAGGCAGTGTCCACGATAAAAACCGTTTTTATGTTTTTCAGCCTATCTTGAGAACAGTCCCATGCTGATTTCAGCGATGTCTCTGAAATCGTACACGACCTTCTGGATACGGAGTTATGGTCCCTCGAAAATTGAGCTAGAGAAGCATTGTGGACGAGTTTTTCGAGGCTTGTAACTTTCGTCTTTTGCCGCCAATGTATGCGAGCTGATCTGAGTAAAGAGAGAAGGCGAGAATTAAGAGAAGAACGGAGCCAATAATCGAAAACCATCGCTCGTCTCACGATTTCAAGCTTTCATTCGTTCACCTCGGTGGGCGGGCAATGCGCTTTTGGGGTTTGCCTTGCGCTCAAAGTGGCAACTTCGGGCTCTTTTGGGGCCCTTTCTGGCTCGTTTTAATGCGTTCTTTACACGTTAACGCTACAGAGTGTCCCTCCACTACCCATTCCGAGTGGAATTTCGAACACTTTTTTCATCGTGAACACTGCCTTTAAGCAACGTACAAAAGGAGAAAATCGAGCACCTCAATAACTCCAGGACTGAGAATTGATTTGGATAACCCTTTAATCCCTAGTGTGACTTAAAGGCAGGGTTAGCGATAAAAATGGTTGCTGTGATGTTCTCAGGAGAGGGTACATCTAGCAAACACAGAACTATAGATGGGTAAAAATTCGGAGAAAAGCGGGCCTAGGAACAAGTTAGAGGTGTGTGTACGCCCGCTTCAATTGATAATATCTCTATAAATGCCAATCTGCAGTCTTCTGTTTTGCTATCAATGTAGTTGCTGATTACTTTAAAGGTAGCAGACACGCTCAAACATGCTATCGATTTTATGACATAAATCAAAGGTTTGGAGCTGGTTGTATTGGGAACTGACGAAACAGCGAACGAAAACTGTGCGCAAATAGAGGAATAACGGTTATTTTGTTAACCGGGTGAAAGTGGACGAGTTTTACCGCGCACTGTTAAACAGCGAATATTAGCAGCAAAACGGTTGAGATGGAGAAGCCGATATACTCTTACAGCCTGTATTGGAACGTTCACCTCGTTGGAAGCATAAAAAACCAGATAAAGGGTTCGTATTAGTACTATCAATCTGGATGAGACTGTATTTCGGGGCGGGGTTGCAGAAACTCAGGGGCGGAGCTGCAGAAAATTTTGGATTTGCATTGCTCAAATTTAGTAGTTTCGACTCGTTTTTGACGCTTCCAACGGCGTGAGCAGTCTACTAGGAGCCATGCGACTCCAGAAACGTAGTTATCTCAACAACTTTCTCGAGCGTGTCTGCTGCCTTTAAAGGCACAGTACACCCTCACATATGAATTTTGTGATTTTCATTTGTTTGTGTAGTAGACCCCTTCTGTATAACGCTTGCCAAGTGCGAGATCTCAATTCCTCCAAATAAGCGAGATATAAGCGACCACCACTGGCCCGACCCCCCTTCACTCACCACCACAGGCCCGGCCCCCTTCCCGATTTTCGACCTCGATATCGGCTGGACGGATGGATAAATTTCAATCGAGTCTACGTTCCTGAGTCCATTACCGTCCTTCTCATAATCCTGGCACGCTCTCGTGCAACGATTACGAATGAAAGGAAAAACAGGCCTAGGACAACTCGTCCACCAATTTTTCGCCCTCAAATAACAGGCTTTTTTGAATAGCCATAACTCCTTTCGTATGGGGGTCTTGAACGATTTCAAAGATACCACTATGATCAGCGTGTGACCGTCTCCAAAACAAGCATGAAAACTGAAAAACAATTTTCTGGGTGTACTGTGCCTTTAAAGGCAGCATACTCGCTCGTAAATGTGATTGAGATAACTACGGGAATACAATCGTATGGCTCAGAACACTACGCCTACGCATTTTGAAGCTTCAAAAACGACCCACAATGACGCCACATGAGTAAGAAGTTAGCCCCGCCCCTGTATCTGCCCGCCCCTGTATTTGCTGTTCTCCTCCAAAACAGGGATACTGGGCCATTCTCACCGTCGTCGATGTATGTGGTTTTCTAATTGTACTAAGTGTACCACCCACAAACTTCACCGTCGGTGGGAATTTTTTTAACAAAAACCCCTGTTTTGAAGGAAAACAGCAAACACAGGGAGGGGGCAGATACAGGGGCGGGCCGAATTCAACGATTTACTCGTTTTCTCGTGTATAGAACTCGTTGTAAGTAATACAAAAATGATTTCAAAATGAAAGCGGACCACGCTATAGCAAGTTATTACCTTTCTTGATTAAAAAAAAACGCCATTAAACGCCGTCTCGCAAAAAATGCTCGATACTATACATAGCTTAAACATAGCGTAATCAGTCGAAAGGAAGGAAAGCAAAAGCAGAACTCAGCTCCGTGTTTAGCACCCGCCAATGGACACTGTTATAGATTAGAGAAGATTAGACCCTATCATGGAATTGTGACGAAAGTGCAACATAATGTCATGAAAATTAGTTGTTCATTCGATAGTGGACTCAATATTGCGTCATCTCCATTTGCAAGCGACCGGCCGACGACCGATTACTTCGTTGAGGATTCTGTGTCGTGGCGACCTCGTCGCACCCGCGACAATGTATGCCCTAGTCCTAAACTCTCCATGCCCACCTCGATAGACGTTGAATCAATATTATCATCAATACCCTTGCGGTATCCCGTCGAACGCAGCCAGGAGTCGCTCATGGACCACTTAGGACGGTCTATGGACGACCTAGGAGAGACTAAGTCAGTCTATCGTCAAGCTATGACGGGAACCTAACAATAAGTGGCACTGGTTGGAAAAGGTTTTCCCTAACATGTTGCGGACAACCGCCTCAGCAGTACGCAACACGATGATAATCGTGCTGGGATAAGGATTAATCGTGCCGATATAATCGCGTTGCATGCTACGACAGCGGCTATCTGCAAGTTCAGACCGAAATTTCCATGCGAAATGGAAAGTAGATGTCATAATCGAGCTAAATAATACGGAAAAGGCACATGGTATGTAATTGTTTTAGTCGTGATAATTAGCCAGTTACTCCGAGTGAGGAAAATTGTGGCGAATACTCTGGATTCCAACTAAGTGAGGTTTTGACGAAGTTTAGGCAGTATTCTCCATCGTGATCGGATATGTTGTTCATGTGAAGTACAACGGATTACTATACAGCGGTTTTACTGTTATGGCCTATTCATTCTTGAGCTTCGTTGTGAGTAAACCTGAATTTTAACTTCGAAAGTGCAAGACTGAAGATAAATAAACTGAATGGTTTCAGGTTACTGCGGGAGTGTGGATCTACAGGAGATCATACCAACAAAATGGAAAACCAGTAACCTTGCAGGAAAGGTATGCAGATCGATTACTCTTGGATCTCATTTGATCTCAGATTTGAAAGTGACTATGCCTGTGCCTTTTTCTGTTCAGAACCCATTATATACTTAGATGAAAACTGCGGAGTTCCCGAGAGGGGAGACAAGAATACTCCGCCGGCCAGGCCGCGCCGACAAATCCGTTTCGAAGGTGACCAAGCCGCCATACCTTTTCGAATGCCATTCGAATACCAAAGATTCAATTAACTCCCATTTTCGCTCCGATTTCAGAATTTGCTAGGTTTTTAGCTTTCGTCTGCCGCAAGTGTTCTCTTAGTTAATGGGGTTGTGGCTGATCTGGCCATATACAGTGTAGAACCGCGACTCATTCGAAATTATTCGAAATTCGAATAGAATTTCGAATAACCCTATAGCTGCAGGTTTGTAAAAACCGCTTTCTCATCAGTTGTGGAAACATTCCCTCTTAAGTAATCCTCGGAAACCAAGAAAGTTCAAATACATTCTGATATAAGAACGAAAATTTGAATTATTCGATCATTCGGTGAGCTCCACCATGAGAAATTGCTGTTTGTCACCATCGCTGATTACGCTAGCTGGATATGGTTTCTCAGGGTGCGCCTTTCTAGACCTAATGACTACGAAAAAATAAAGAGAGTTAAAGGGTAGCGCTTCTGATCAGATAGAAAGCTTGTCAGAGCTCTCTCCTCCATTTGGCGTTCCTACACATAGAGGATTCAAAATGCCATCACAAAACTAGACTTTGCTTCATTTCAAGTGAACTCCTGCTTTCGATGATCACAGCGCGGAGCGGTGGCTTTTTCGCCGGAAACTCCTTATCACTAGTTGTATCTCACTGAGGCCCACCGCTCCGCTGCTGGTGATAATCGAAATCGACAGGTCACTAGAGATTCTCCGGAGTGTACCTGAGGTCTTTCCAAGGAAACCCGTAACTATACATAGAGCTTAAGGGCATCGCACGCGCACTTAACCATTTATTATGTTTCATGTTTTTGTATAAATTGGCCTCTCTACTGAACGAAAATGTCGAAAGTGCCCATGAAAAACCTTCATTTGCTAAGGAAATTCAGTCTGTACACACTGTAAAAACGATTTAAACTTCTCGCCAAAATCGTTTTTGAAGTTTTTCTGCATTTGGTGATCTCATGACTTACATATGTACTTGATTAATCGGTTGGCTTTCGTCTGACGCTGTCATTCCGCATTTTCGCCGAGGTGCCGTGTCCATTTTTCACGGTCTTCAGCCACAATTTGAACACATTCCATCCAGCTGTCACTATTCCATTTCCTGCGAAACCAAACATCGCGCCTGAACTCTCTTTCGATGCCGAATGACTTCAAATCCTCTTTAGCCACCTCCGTCCAGAACTTTCGCCTACGCCCAGGTGGCCGTTTCCAAACTGGATTTGGAAGCATTCTTAAAGCGTGTTGTACGAGACGATCCGGCGTTTTTCTTAGTATATGCTTGAGCAATCGAAGTCGACTTTCCATTGCCGCTTGAGATTGCGTGGGAGATGCTGACACCTCCCTCTTGTCTAGCGTTGATGTACTGCGTCGAATTCCTTGTAAAGATCTTTGTTATGGCATACACGCGGCCAGAAATATTCAAGCAAACGCCTAAAAAGCTTCCTCTCCGTGCAATCCAACATTTCCATCTGCGTCTTCGGTGCTGCCCACGTCTCCGATCCGTACATAATGATAGGGCGAATAGCGGATAGGTAGACGCGCAACTCGACTTCCTTCGCGATGGTGGTAGACCACAAACACTTGGTTAGAGAATTAAATGCAGACGTTTCTTTCGCACATCGTTGTCGAATATCCGCTGCATAACTACCATCGTTCTTCAGCAAACAGCCCAATTAACAGAAATCGTCCACCAGTTCGATACGTTGTCCGTCCACACAAACTCCCTTGAAGGCCTCTGAGAGACCCACATCTGCTTGCATTTGTCGGGATGAAGACGAAGTCCATAGACTGCGGCATACTTCGAAACGAGGTTCACAATACTTTGCAGTTTTGCGTTGTTTTCAGCGAATAGCACAATGTCGTCGGCGTACTCCAGGTCGACAAGGGAGCGTCCTGATGGTGTTAGGATCACATCCGCAGGAAACTGTTCTGCAACTTTACGCATGATTTCATCAACGGCGAAGTTGAAAAGAAAAGGTCCTGCTACGGCTCCTTGCCTTACTCCTGTTTTCACCGCGAAAGCTGACGTAAATCCGACAGGTGTACAAACTGCTACTATTGTTCCTCTGTTCATGTCCTCGATTAAGCGGACGTACTTTTCTGGGCCTCCATCTGCTCGCAGAGCGTTGAGCAATCGATCACGATGAGGAGAGTCGAACGCGGCTTCAAAGTCCAAAAAAGCAAGCTGTAATGGCTTCGAATACCGCTGCCCCGATTCAATTACTCTTCTCACGACGAACACTTGGTCGATGGTCGAACTTCCAGGTCGAAAACCGGCTTGCTCATCTCTGGTCGTTCCTTCACGATGTTTGATAAGTCGCTCGACAATGATACGTTCTAATCTTGTACATGACACGAAGTAGAGAGATTCCTCTATAGTTCTTAGGATCCGTGACCGAAAGCTTTTTGTGAAAAGGTACGATGATCGCATGTCTCCATGAATCGGGTATCCTTTCGCTCACCCATATAGCACGGATGGTGTTGGTCATTTCACGAATCCCAGACGGAGGAAGAGCTTCCAGCATTTCAGCAGTGATGTTGTCATCTCCACCTGCCTTTCCGTTCATTTTCCGGACAAAATCCAAAACTTCAGACTCAGTCAGCGGTTCCTCACTGACATCGTAATGTGCTTTCTGAACATGCGGGAGTTCTGGTACTGACGGCGCTGGACGAATCAGCAGTGAACTGAAGCATTTCTTCCATATTGGCAGCGTCGCATCACCAACTTTTTTGCAGCGTTTTGCTAAATCCAAGCTTCTCAACGGTGCAGTTTCCTGAGCTGCCTCGACTAAAATCCCCGGAAAGCTTGCTCTTATTCGTTGAAATTTGTATGTTTTGCCTTGTGATGTACTTTATTATTGCTTTCCTGCGATTGTCTTAAGCATCGTAATAAATCAAATCAAATCAACTGCAACACCATTGGTGGTGTTGAGAACAGGAGAACATCTTTTCATTTTGCCGCTATACTGTCGTAACAAAGTGTAGGCTTTCCTCGGGTTTTTCTCCTCCCTAGCCTCCTCAAGCTCCTTAGTTCCGAACGTCCATTCTCGTTCGCGGTTCAGCTAAGCCATCTGTATCCCTGAAGTCGGTATTTAGTTACAAGGTTTGGTAGGATCAGGGCACCTTCATCATAGGCCCCGGTCAGAGTTGGTGCTATTTGCATCTGTATGCCCCCCACGCACCCCCCAACACCCCCCAGCACCCACCCGGTCGATACGTATGTTTAAAATGATGGAGTGAGGTTGAGAAAATCACTCGGTGCATCCAACTAGATACGACGATGATTACGTGGCCAACAGGATTGCACCTGTTCAGAGAAATAGTGAAGGAGAGTATGGTGAAGTAACGGAGGTAGCAGTAAGGTTAGCTTTCCAGTGATACGCAATGTTTTATCATCGACCCGCCCACCCGGTGATTTTCTCATCCACGTATTGCATGGATATCGACCGCGTCGGATACATCGAGTGATTTTCTCAACCTCACTCCATCATTATAAACACATTTTAAACATACGTATCGACCGGGGTGCGGTGGGGTGTTGGGGATGCGGGGTGCGGAGGGGGTGTTGGGGGTGCGGGGGATACACCGAGTGATTTTCTCAGCTTCACCTCACCATGTTGTTTTCATACGTATCGACCGGGTGGGTGTTGGGGTTGGGGGTGCGGGGAAACACCGAGTGATTTTTGCATCCCATTTCCAATGCATTCTGTGTGTATCGACCGGGCTGGAGACGTCGGTTCATCCAACTATGACCGGGGCCATAGGGCGGACCTCGTATCCTGTGTTTCGGAGGCAGTTCTTTTAGTTTGTTCCTTCGTGCGCTGACACCGAAGGGAGAGACAGCGAGAAAGTGTAGGGGGAGAAGAAGCATACGCGAGCACATGCACGCGATCAACAGCAGTAAATTTAACTCCGAAATATAGGATAATCATTGTATAGGTCTAACAAACGTGCAATTCTGAATGAAATTCGATGGTATCGAGCATCTCCGAATGGATTGACTTACGCTGAGAGCTTTATTCCTAATTCTTTTTTATGCAGATTTCAACACTCCGAAAATAATCGAACATTCCCAATCTACTTTTGTATCTCGCTGAACGAACTCATATCGTGCTCTGTTGTCGTGATACTGCATGTGGTCAGTAAAGAAGCACTTTCCAGACTCAACCTTCCTCTATATGTGTACCTTAACAACTCGATACATGTGGTGAGTGATAATGCGATTTCACGAATCAAAAATGTTTGTACACCCATCGAGAAAGTGATGGACTGAATGGAGTGTTCTCTTGATTACACACTTCAGAGTTACCCATCGTGATGATTAATCAGCAACCAATGAAAGAAAAGCAGTAAAAGGAGGAGGCCGGGCTTCACGGCATCTCACGTCTTGTGAGAAAACATTGTGCCACCTTTCTACGGTTTCCGTTTTCCATTTAGTCTGACGCATGAACCAGGCGGCCGGAGGTAACACAGGCCAATGGGGTTTCGATCGCTTGCGCGGTGATCCACCGTCGGAGCCCCGTCCATTCATCAGACTAAAATTATTACGTAAACTCTGCTTCCTCCATCGAAGCTTATCAACCACCGCCAGGATTCTACATCAATGGGTACGTGTGCTATACCTAGTATCCGAATCACTGCTTTTCGGATATCCGACTGGATATCCGAGATTCTGATAATTCGATATCCGGAAATTCGAAAAAACGCATTATCTGAATCGAACCAAAATCCGGGATTTGAAATTGGCTTTATCTGATTCGAACCATTATCCGAAGGGTCGAAATTTCGGATAAAATCGGATAAAATTCGGATAAATTTCGGATAAAATCGGAAAAAAATTCGGGTAAAATTTCGAATAAAATCGGATATTTTTTGGTTAAAATCGGATGAACTAGCCATTTTCCGCACCGCCTTTCATTTAGTACATCAACCCAAGATTTTCCTACTCCTTCCGGAATCGCAAGAGTCGTTGCGGCGCCGAAAATTGGGCGTGGTCAAGTGAAATGACCAAGTGACTAGTTATTCAGTGTAGAAGTTTTCTGTATGATTGCTTTGCATACTTTTTAGTTGCTAGTTGTCCTGAAAAAAAAACTGTGTATCGCTAATGCTGTGCCTCCCATCGACGATAGAGTAGTTGAAGATTTGTTTTCGTATTTTATTAATATGCATATATGAAGGTGGAAGTTTATGTGCGAACATGCTGCAAATGCAATGAAGTACTACTGTTTGCTCAATTATGGATGTTTTCAGACGCTTGCCTTGAATACCTGGTATATTTTTCACTGTTTTGCCTCAACTTTGTTCCGAAAATATCCGAAGTTATCCGAAATTATCCGACCGGATATACGTATCCGAATCATTGGAAAATGGCATTACCCGAATCGATTCATTATCCGAAAAATTACCTTCGGATAACCAGTATAATGTGTGCTACTCTGCTTGATCCTGTTTTATTTTTCGTCCATCACATATTGGGGGAGGGGAGGGGGTGGGGGGGGGGGGGTTGGGGGTGTTACCGATGACTCGCACATTGTCGGGGAAATTCCCGAGAACGACGACGCGTTGCTCCCCCCTACACAACTGTGGAACTTCCCCGAAGGGAAGGTGAAAGGAATCGCAGGTCTCCCCTACTCTACTAGGGAGTGGCCAGACCTAGTTGCCAGAACTACGCATGAATTTAACCATGTTTTTTCTAATCGACCACCTTCCGTGTACTCGTGAAAACCCTATTTTACCTGCCCGAGTGGTTATAAAAGTTATTTTTCTTAATAAGAGAAATTTAAAATTTTTTTTTGTTTTTTGTCCCTTTTTCTTACAGGGAGGTTGTTTGAGGCGCTGAATACGATATGGGATACGTTTTCGATAATTTGAATGACGAAGGCAGTTTACTGCGAATAATTTTTATTTTACCTGCTGAGTTCCCAACTTCTTTCACTACTACCCGGGCAGCTAGAAAAGGGGTTTTTATGACTACTCGGGAGGTAGTCGATCAGAAACGCTTGGAGTCTGGCAACCAGATTGGGTCGTTTCCTTTTTAGAAAGCCGAACCAGTTGAAAAGTTTATGACCTTCGACATCGGGTTGCAGATCTCGTGAGCTTCTTATCTTCTCTGAAATCCGGACAGAGACATCCTACACAGTCCTTGAGATGCAGCTCTGTCCCCAAATGGATTGCCCTGTACCGATCAAGGGACAAACGCACGTTATGTACTCAGACATGGAGAAAACCCTATGATTTGTAGAAGCTTCTTCACGTCAAACTTTATGTAGGGTTTTAGCTTATCTTGGGGATTCCCTCGCCGATCACAATGGTATAAGGGAGTGCAAATGGAAGACGCTGTTAGAATTCATCCATCCACCTAACCGCACTGAAAACGACAATTAAAGGCAGTGTTCACTGTAATCTTCGATTTCGAGATTAATCGTTAAATCGAATGTTTGACCTCACCCGTCTTTTGCAATTCGCTGCTCTCTGTTGCTCTGCTCTTTCTTTCGGACCCTAACTAGTACTGTTTTGCCTAAAATATTTTTCTATTTTTGATAAGCCCCATTTTTCACCGGTGAAAACCACCGTGAACATGTTCGTCCAACCGGACAACTAGTCCAGCTCAGAGAATAGTATCACTGGAGTAAGACGATTTAGTGCGTTTCTAGCCGTTTCGTCGTAATTTTGGTAACACTTCGTAGCCAACGCGTTGCTTCGAGGGGAAAACTCGGGAACGAAAATCATCGTGAACGCTGCCTTTAAGAAAAGAGGCGTGGCCCATGGTGGTCGCTTATGTCTCGCTTTTTTAGAAGGAGTTGAGATTTGGCACTTGGCACGTGTTATACAAAGTTGATATTCCCAAAGAGATGAGGCAGAAAACGATTGAAATTTCCTTTGACAACCCAGTAGTCTTATGGAAATGATCTCATGTACCCAGCGATTTTTCTCAACGCTACTAGATACAAACATGAAAATGGCCACAATTGAATGAGAGTATTGCAGATTGACGCCTTCCGCATTGGTTTCGTCAATGCAGTGGTGATAGTCAGTTGGTACAGGCTGCGGAAATCACGAAAATGCAAAAGAGTGCATTCACTAGCACCAGAGGAAGAAGCTCACAAGTATTTTCATCAACTACACCAAACGTGGAATAAACAGTGAACAACCAACTCGCTTTGACTAATAAAACTTCCAACCTTCTATCGTCTTTTCACTCTGGGAAAAGTCATGAGGTGAGAGAATAATCGACGCGGTGTGCTCTAACAATTACCTGCAAAGAAGGAAAGCCATCAAGGCTGGGATGTAGCGAACCCAACTTATCCCAGCAAACAAAGCTGCCAAACCATTGGCAGTTGGGTTTGCTGAGATAAGTTGGGTTCGCTGAAAAAATAACACGTGTTCTTGGAGACAAACCCAATTGTAGCTCATGGTTTGCATTAATGAATCCCAACCCTAGTTCTCCACTTGATGAACTGGTGTCAACTGAGCAATCAAAAAGTGTAGCGATGGAAAAAAAATAGGTCACTGTCACGAGCCTGTGACAGCAATAAAGTGAAGGCACCAGGTTCCGGTACTCAGACTTTCGTAGAGGGCCAACCGAGGTAATTTTGGGCGTTGAGGCTGACCCGAGGATAGAATTTAAAGGCACAGTCCAACCTCAGAATCGTTTCTCTGTTTTTCTGCCTATCTTGAAAACGGTCCCACGCTGATTTGATGATGTCTCTGGAATCGTGGAAGACCCTCTGGGAACGGAGTTATGGCTCTTCAGAAATTGAGCTGCGGAAGCATGGTGGACGAGTTGTCCGAGGCTCGTAACTTCCGTCATTAGCACCCGATGTATGCGAGCCGACCTGAACAGAAAGAGAGGTCGAGGATCAAGGTAAGAACTGTCTATTGATTGGAAACCATCGCTCATCTCGCCGCTGTCGAGCTCGAAAAATCGTAAAAGGGGCGTGCCAAAGTGGCTTCCTGGTATGGGCTCCCCAGGGTGGCTTCCTCATATATCTCGCTTATTCGGAGGAATTGAGAGCTCGAATTTGGCAGGGGCTATAAGGGGTGGGTCTACTTCACAATTATGTGAAAATCGCAGATTTCGTCCCTGAGCTTGGACTGTGCCTTTAAGTGCGTGGACTTGAGTGGGGCGAGGCGAGGACAACAGGGGCTCGCCTGGAATTCCTCGTTGAACGTGTTTTCGTGCAACGTGGATGTGATATCCGAGTCATTAACATATTTTGACGAATGTATTGACAAAACCTCTGGTATAAAAGGCTCCTCATCTCACAGTGTGCCTCAGTCGGCTCTTCGGAGCCGTACCTGGGGTGCGTTCCCACGACGCTGTGGGAGGCAAAACAGTCTCCCCTTGGACAAATTTGCTTTCCATGGATGCGAATTATAACTGAAAATTGCTCCCACGTGGCCGTGTCTACGATTCCATGGACGCGTTTTGCAGTGGGAATGTTCTTGGAACGCACCACAGGATAGTGGCCTCGAGTCACTTTCCGGAAGATCCACCGGACACCGCAGGATAATTTTTGTCGCCAAGGGAAGGGGGCTTCGCACAGCTTGGGAAGGGGTGGTACCCCTCAGTGGGTTTATCTCCCCATGGTCCTCAGTGGGTGCACCCCACCTCGGACCGTGGGGACATCCCAGGACAGGGATCACCGCCGTCCTGGGGTTAGTTTCAAGAATGTTCCCACGACGGTGTGGGAGGGCAAGCGGCCTTTCCATGATCAGGTTTGCTTCCCATGGCTACGAATCGTAACTGTAAAATGCTTCCACGCAGCCGTGGCTACGTTTCCATGAACGCTTTTTGCCACGGAAATGTTCTTGGAACGCACCCCTGGAATGTCAAAGTGGTCCCCTTCACGAACCCCGAAACACCCAAAAAGGTCTGGAGAAAAAATTATGAAATCCTTCGGCTCCTTCCAGAATTCGTGCGGCTGGCCCCACATTGGCCCTGAAGGGTGAGCCGCGGCGAATTCGGTGCCGCCCAAGTATGTATCCTTGGCTGACCCTGTATTCGCCGCTCGGGTCGCCCTCTATGAATGCCTGAGCGAATGCTCAGAAACGATTTGTTTCAGAAGTTTTACCAGACACATACACGAGGCACATACATTTCGACGCTATCAAAATGTAACTTTCATCTATTCAGACACCCTCAGAAAACCTCGCTTACAATTGAGTGGCCCGGGTTTTCCTCTGGCCTCAGTGCTGTGCGCTAACACAAAACATTGATTCTATCAAAAAGGGGTCTTCCAAGCAAAAGAGGTTTGGTTGGCGTCAGAAACGTTCCAACAAAAAGGGAACAATAATTAAGTTGAATGAGGAGAGTCTACAAAAAGTGAACAATATTCTATTTCCAAGCAAAGAGGTTTGTCAAGAAACGTTCCAACAAAGGGAACAATAGGTAGAATGAGGAGAGTCTACAAAGTGAACAATATTTTCTGAGACTGATTTTCCTGGCCGATACTTCTTAACAGCAAAACAAACCGTTGCGGTGTTCTACACGGAAGCACTCTGTGGTTCCAAAACTCGTCTTGACTACACGAGAACCGTTAAAAGTATGTGCATGTAAACCTAATACTTACCATCAGAATAGAAGATGATGCCAAAAACACAGACGGACGGTTAGCTCCAGCTGCTACGAGAAGCGAAACCAAAGTGCAGCATCTAATGAGAATATTTTCTTATATTCTCGTCAACGAATAGAAGTCCATTCTTGGAAACCATTGAACTCTTCCCTCTAGAAGTACCACAACGGTTTGTTTTTGCTGTTAAGAAGTATCGGCCAGGAAAATCAGTCTCAGAAAATATTGTTCACTTTTTGTAGACTCTCCTCATTCTACTTACCTATTGTTCCCTTTTGTTGGAACGTTTCTGACGCCAGCCAAACCTCTTTGCTTGGAAAACCCTTTTTGATAGAATATTGTTCACTTTTTGTAGACTCTCCTCATTCAACTTAATTATTGTTCCCTTTTGTTGGAACGTTTCTGACGCCAACCAAACCTCTTTGCTTGAAGACCCTTTTTGATAGAATTGTTCACTTTTTATTGATATTACGAAGTAATATCCCTGAAAATCTTCAATAATTCTCGAATAGCATGGATTGCTATAATAATCAGTAAGCAACAACCTTGTTGCGCACGCTACAAATGAAGCGCTACTCACTTTCCACGACGTCCTGATGATGTCAGAAAATGCCCTATGCACTTGGCACCACCTTGGCACGACGTCCTGATGACGTCACCAGATGCTTTATGCACTTGGCACGACGTTCTGATGACATCATCAGATGCTATGTGTACTTTACATGACATCCTGATGACGTCATCAGATGCCCTATGTACTTTTACATGACATCCTGATGAAGCCATCAGATGCCCTATGTACTTTACATGACATCCTGATGAAGTCATCAGATGCCCTATGTACTTTTACATGACATCCTGATGACGTCATCAGATGCCCTATGTACTTTACATGACACCCTGATAACGTCATCAGATGCCCTATGTACTTTCCATGACACCCTGATGACGTCATCAGATGCCCTATGTACTTTACATGACACCCTGATGACGTCAACAGATGCCCTATGTACTTTACATGACACCCTGATGACGTCATCAGATGCCCTATGTACTTTACATGACATCCTGATGACGTCATCAGATGCCCTATGTACTTTACATGACACCCTGATGACGTCATCAGATGCCCTATGTACTTTACATGACACCCTGATGACGTCAACAGATGCCCTATGTACTTTACATGACACCCTGATGACGTCATCAGATGCCCTATGTACTTTACATGACACCCTGATGACGTCATCAGATGCCCTATGTACTTTACATGACATCTTGATGACGTCATCAGATGCCCTATGTACTTTACATGACATCCTGATGACGTCATCAGATGCCCTATGTACTTCACGTGACACCCTGATGACGTCATCAGATGCCCTATGTACTTTACATGACACCCTGATGACGTCATCAGATGCCCTATGTACTTTACATGACACCCTGATGACGTCATCAGATGCCCTATGTACTTTACATGACATCTTGATGACGTCAACAGATGCCCTATGTACTTACACATGACATCCTGATGACGTCATCAGATGCCCTATGTACTTCACATGACATCCTGATGACGTCATCATATGCCCTATGTACTTTACATGACATCCCGATGACGTCATCAGATGCCCTATGTACTTTACGTGACACCCTGATGACGTCATCAGATGCCCTATGTACTTTACATGACACCCTGATGACGTCATCAGATGCCCTATGTACTTTACATGACACCCTGATGACGTCATCAGATGCCCTATGTACTTTACATGACATCTTGATGACGTCATCAGATGCCCTATGTACTTTACATGACATCTTGATGACGTCATCAGATGCCCTATGTACTTTACATGACACCCTGATGACGTCATCAGATGCCCTATGTACTGATAGCCTGCGACCACTGGCAGTGGCTAGTGGCGCGAACGAGGAACGAGGGACGAGGAACAGGACACGAGGGACGCGTTACAAGAAAAACGCGAATTTTAGCTAAGCTTCCGCCGATCTAACTTTGTTAATTTTCAATCGATTTGGCTCAAATTTTGTCAGCGGGTGTCTTCTATACTCTCTCACTTATATCCAGAAGGAAATCTCTAGAAAATTTGTTTTACAGGTTTTATTAACTACTTTACCAAAATCTAAGTGATCACAAGTGCCAGGCAAAACCAAACCTCTTCAGCGCTTCGCGGCTGAGCGATAGTCTGAGGCTGAGCCACAGGCGCGGCGCGGCCTGATGATTGGGAGCCGTATTGATAGATCGCGGCGATCTATCAATACGGCTCTCCATCATCAGACCGCGCCGCGCCGCGGTGGCACTCTGCTCAGCCCCTGAGGGCTGAGCCGCAAACCCAAAGCTAACCACGGCTAACCGCAGCTCAGCCGTGACCAAACCTGATTTTTAGTGAATTCCGGTTTCGTCCGCTAACACTGCCGTAACCCTGGTTTGCCTTTCATGAAACCCAGCCTAGTATTCGTTGTCATTTCTTGTCACGAAACATTTCTCGTATTGTTGTGACAACAGGGGGGGGATTACTACCAACCGAGGCAATTGTTACGGTGCTTTCGAAGTTATCCCAGGTCAGACAGCTCTTTCATGGTTTGATTAGCCTTCCGCTTCGCAGGCCAGGCAGCTCGCAGAAGCTGCCGTATCAACTGAAAAGCATCACCGACTCTTAAATTTTCTTCAAAACTGCAAGAAAACAATCAGTTACTAGAATGATTTACAAGGTAAAACTTCCAGTATAGGTAGTGATCGCAAAGCCACACAAACCCCAGTCTCAGGTGACATTCTCGGAATTTCACGGAAAACTCTGTGGGTTATCGAGTTAGTCTGGAGTGATTTGTGACGGGAAAGACCAAGAACACGAACTGTTCTCGTAGACCGTGAGCACTGTTGAAACTGGGGACTCCGTGTATGCGTCTCCTAAGACTGGTGAAACAAATTGTTTCTGTCCATTTAATGGGTAACACTACCTGTGCTGATTTGAGTACAGCTGGACTTCTATGAGGGTTTGGTTTACCCTCGTCTCTCACATGTGAAAATTTCTGAACAATGCTTCCTGAATCTGCCGTATGATTGATCTCTGTGGTTCTTCTACTACATAAATGAATGTGGAGCTGCTGGATTGTCAAAACTGCAATCCTATTACCTGATCCCTAACTTTATAATATGTTCCGGAGCTGTGACCCTTCATTCTGCAGGTAATGAGTTTTATGAACGATGCACATGGAACGACCGTTACCAAGCAGGGGTGTGCGCTAATGGAAATAATTTTTTTCGTTAAGCGTTAATCGTTAATTTTCGAAAAAAAAACCGCGTTAACCCGTTAATGCGTTAATACGTTAATTTTGCATTCCGTCAATCCATTAAAAAGAAAAAACATTACCACTTCAAAAACCAATAAATTATCAGATCTCCAAAATCATTCAGTGCCATACAGAGTTCGGCGCGGGATGGAGCCCCACAGGGGTTCTGAGCTCCGGAGATGTCTGACCTTCGGAGGAAGACTCAATGGATAATTGTGTATGTGAGTGAAAACCGCCAGCAGCAGTTTTTCACATAGGATTCAACTATGCGATTCGACTAGAATGCTGTTTGAACTTAGTTGTGAGTAACGGTGTTCAGTAAGGAAGCTTAGGGTGAAGTTATGGTGAAGGTGTTCCCAAAATGATAGACAAGAAATATGAGTCCTCAATGTGAAGTGCCTAAAGCCATTTCCCTACTAAATGCTAAATGATTTCTGCGAAAGACTTCTATGTGTTAGTAGAGTTGATATTTGAGCTGAGCGTGGTTGACTAACCCTATACAAAAAAATTCCTCGTTTAAGATTGAGGCCGAGCACCGCTAAAATATGAGGGCTAACACGCCTCTCAGGTGTGGTACTGTCAGAAGTCGGCAATTTTGAAAACTAAGAGTCACGGGAGTAGTATATTTGAGTCCAGCGTGGCCGATTTATTCTATGCTGAGTTTCGGCGTCAAAATAAAAGCCGAAGACTACATTGATGGAGGAAGAAGACAAAAACAGCCTACGACACCTCTTCAGTGTGCCCTTTGCGAAAAATTGCCTGGTGTGGGTTCTGCGTCAATATTGGCATTTTCTCAGTGCTTAATTTGTTAGATGTCGACCCACAAAGCATTTTAGAGAAGAACCCACAACAGGTAAATGTTCATAGAAGGCACTCTTCAGATTCGCAGAAGGTTGCAGACGGGAGAGTGTAAAGTCTAGTTTTCCGAAGCCAGGATTTTTCCAGATAACTCATTTACTACTCAACTTATAACCTTTTGGAAACCTACATTTTTCGAAGACGCGCGTTTTTTTTTCGACGTTCACGAAAACAGTGTAGCGCCCTTCAGCGTCGATCCCACAATCAGACGGTTAAATTTCGTATTCAGGGTAAATCAGCGACGCCTGACTCAAGTATCCTACTCTCGTGTCTCATGGTTTTTAAAATTGTCGACTTCCGGAGAAAGTGTGATCTTATACACTGTAGCACCCTCCATCCCAGACCGTGAAAGTGTATACAAAAGGCGAATAGACCCTGCTTGATTCAAAGATCCTTCTCTCGTGATCCGTACTTGTCATAACTATGACCTTCGAGTGGGATCGAACTCACCCCCCCTTCAGCCATCCGCATTTTATTACACAGCACAGACGGTAACCAGGTATAACGTAGGCCATCAAAAGTTGCACATCTAGTCACCAATGAAAAGCGGTTGGTCAAAGATCGATGTGCTTGAAACTCATGGCAGCACAACCGTCCTCGCTCAATCGGTGCGAGCGTTTTGCATAGGACTTCATGCATATTGATCTTCTACCGACCTCTTCTCATTGATAAGTACATGTACGAAATTTTCTGGACTGCACTATACACACACTTTTGCACTTTAAGACCCCTTTACATAATTGCGATGGGCGCTGCTCGTCCTTACAAACATTCGCATTTTTTCGCATAGCACTAGCTTCACCCATTTAATACGACAAGTGTAATCTAACTGCAATCAATCACTGCAGGCAAACCTGCGAGATAAACACTGTTTGAACACATCAGCTCTAGGTGGGGAGGGGGGTAGAACACGGTCAAACTTGCCCTTCTCACGCTCCTGGAGAGGGGGTTCTGAGCGAAATTGGCATTGGAGTGGGAGGTCTGAGCAAAACTGGCCGACCAGCACCTCGTGCAGTACCCTGGTGCTATAATTCTACGACAATTAACGAATTATAAATTAACGTGATTTCAAGACTTTTTCGTTAGCGTTAATCGTTAATTTTTGAGAAAAAACTGCGTTAACCCATTAATGCGTTAACACGTTAACGTTATAACGCACAGCCCTGGTGAGCAGTATTATCGGAACTCAATCGCTGGCAGAACCGATTTTTTGGAATCTATAAGTCTTTCTTGAAAAGCGGATATTACTGCTATTGCTTTTCAGACAATCATATCTCATATAATGAAAAGTACAACTCTCCTAGGACACTATAATCACTTAGACTAGCTATTTGCTGTAAATTAGACGATAGTGGTTGTGAGATTGAGTTCTACTGTGGCATTTATTGCCGTAATGCCAGTCGTGCACTACTGGTTTAGAACTAACACCAGGACCACAATTTCCTTTTTTTTCTCTTGCAAGCACATTTATTCTCAATCAAAATGAATAGCGTGCAAGCGCGAACTGACCCATCAATAAATAGGGCTCTGCCCTTCATTGTAATTTCCGTTTTCAGATGTTGCATGTGAAAGGTGGTCAAGACCGCCAGACGGGAAAAGGGCCAGCGTTCTTTCTGTGAGTGAACGGAATGAAGCTAATCATTTCTTCCATTTTTAAAATAAATCACAAAACAATTTTAAATGGGACTGTGAAAGTTCCAAAAAAAAAGAAAAATCGCCGGTATGCTTCCGATGCTTATAGTAATCTGCAGCAGCGACAAAAAGAAGCCTGTCTACACTTCGCCAATAGAAACGTGCAGAGTTATCTGCTGAGCATGACGTTTGCTAGCTTTCGCATAAACTCCTCCGATTGCCAGACGAGTGTGTTTTCAGACAGTCTGCTCATCGTTTCTGAGCCGCATCCGACAGAGTTAATGTTCCGAAATGTAGTCATGGACAGGGCTGCGAGTGTAGGACGAAGCGCGCGAATCGAAACCCCGTTGGCCAGTGAGGCTGTCAACACCGCACGACCAACCGCCTGTTCCATGCGTCAGACTAAATCGAATACGGAAATCATATGGACCTCTTTATGCAAGATAATGCTGTCAAACACTTACGTCGGTCGACAATTGAGTAGCTTCATACAGAGAATGTGAAGCAACTCGAACGGCCTGCAAGTTCCTCCGACATGAATTCGATAGACAACTTATTGTGGATCAATAATAAGAAATCTGGGGCCAACAACAGGTAGTACAAAAAAGAGAGAACCTCAAAGTGGCGACGAAGATTGCCTGGCACAGCATTGAGCATCCTGGGCTGGGATGGGCTATGGTTGGATTTGCTGCGAAAACAGCACGCAATCTGTGGAGGCGAACCCAATGGCAGCCCACGGTTTGCGCTTATGAATCCCAGTCCTACTGTAATAAATTATGAGAGATGCACCTACTGAAAGTTTATCAATCGAAGAATTTTTATACTGTTTTCATAACAACAACTCAGGCGATTCTCGGCCCCGAGCCGCACCGAACAGGAATCAGAGCCGCCTGACAGTTCGGCTCGTTCTCCCAATCTCCGGGCCACTGCTGTTGCTGTTCGAGCGAACCGGAGCGGCCCGGACAGCAACAGAAGCCGACTCGCAGATTGGGAACAAGAACCAAACTGTCAGGCGGCTCGCGGCCGAGAATCGCCTGCGAAGGACTAATAGAGAGAACCTTTCATCAGAGTTTTGCTTCATTTCTATGAGTGAGTCTTGGGTTCCCCCCCCCCCTGTTTAGGATAGACCCCAAAAAATGAACTACATGTAATTCTAAAGGAGGAAATAAGGTAGGATAATAAAACCATTCATTCAGGATGTTCTAAAATTTTATATTGGAATGAACTTAAGTCGAATGCACACATCTAACTGTCACTTCACTTATTATCATTTTGGGGACACGTAGATGTGTAAATGTATAGAACTATCACATTTATTACTCCAACCATCAGATTTAGTTTTTTTCCAAGAATCCTGAAAAAATAAAAAAAATAAACCGTTTCAACACGAAATATTATTTCGATTGCACCCATTCTTCCTTCTAATACTATTTTATATCTACTGCCTCATCTGCTCAAAATGGTATTTTCTTACTTGAATAGTGTCTCGTACAACATTTCCACACTGTACTAGTAAGTAAAGTGCGGTAATTAGTCCGAGTCGTCGACTCCCTGCAATTCACACCTCGCTCGCGCCTTGCTCAGGCTCCGCCTTTGGGACAGAACGTCCCGCTGAAACCTCAAAGGCACAGTACACCCTCAAATATGAATTTTGAGATTTTCGTGTTTTTGTGTAGAAATTCCCTCCTGTATTACACGTGCCAAATGCGAGATCTAAATTCCTCCAAATAAGCGTGACATAAGCGACCACCACAGGCCAGACCTCCTTCGCTCACCACCACGGGCCACACCCTCTGCAAGATTCAAGAACTCGATAGCAGCTAGATGGATGGATGGATTCTGAAAAAGTAGTTGCTCTTCAGTCCAATGCCGGTCTACCTCATCATTCTGATTTGTTCTGGTGCAGCGATTGCGAATGAAGAGAAATACAGGCCTGAGACAACTCGTACAGCAAACGTTTGCCCTAAAATTCAGGCATGTTCAAGGAGTCATATCTCGGTTCGTGAGGGTCTCGGACGATTGAAATAATTTGAAATAATTTTTTGGGTGTTCTGTGGCTTTAATGCCACAAGACATTGCTGCTTCAACTCGATACTTTGGCAACGACACTTCGTGATCTCTTTGTTACTTCTCTTCAGTCTTCCGTGGAATGCTGGCCCATTACTGTGCGGTGCAATGCCACCGATTCCGGGAGTGAGATTTTTCTCTCACCTTTGGTTTAAAAACAGGGAAGCTCCAACGATAGATCATGGTCCGCGACGGAAACCCCACTGGCCGGTAGTGTCGGGAACTTCGCACAGCCTTTCTTGCAAAAACGGCGTTTCGCAGTCTCTTTTTGGCGCACAAGAGGCAGCATTCTAATAACTCGCTTCTAATTTCACGAGCTGAACTTTCGAAGAAGTTTCGGTTTCCCTCCCGATGAAGGGAGTGCAATGGTTCATATCACCATGTCTACAGCGGAGTGCCCAGACTAATGGCCCGCTACTGGTCCTCTACGAACCCTCTACTACGGTGATAGTCACGTTCTCGACCGACCTCCAGCATGCATCGGCGACCACACAAACGTTCGATAAGTCACTGACGCCATTCAGAACAAACCAGCTTGGGCTGCGTTCCAAGAACATTCTCATGGCAAAGGGTTTCCATGGACGGCGGTGTGGAAGCAATTTGCAGTTACAATTCGTAAAATTTGATCCAAGGTCAGAAACTATTTTTTAGCAACATCGTGTTTCGATATCACATCATTATTTAAAACTTTCATTACATTTTCGGTGTTTTGATTTACTAGAGGCGTAAGTTCATGCGTATATATTTGCTAAAAGGGCAGACTGTTATCGAAATGAATCTCTCTATACATGTAAAGTGTGCCCGAATGAGAATGGCGGCCCACGCGGCCGGCGTGCTTGGCAGGCGGCCGTCGCATGTGCCGCCCTCGAAAGAGTGTTGGATTTCAACGACGACCGTCCTCTCTCCCACCGTCTGCAGAGCTGATTGATCGGCGCAGTGCTTGCTGCCAGCCGGTGCCGGCCCCGTTCGTTGTAGATGGCGGTGGGGACTTTCCGCATGCTCGTCCGACAGCGGCGAACGCGACGGCCGCCTGCCAAGCACGCCGGCCGCATGGGCCGCCATTCTCATTCGGACGCACCTTATGTATTCTTTCAAATGGTCTTTAGGGAATCAGAAGCCTGCCCAATTCTTCACGAATAACGTTTTCCGTTAGGGTTGCGATTCACTGACAAATTGAACAAGATGAATACTTCTCAAAAATAAGTTTTCTTGTGATATACAAGATTGACCACATTGCCAGGCTGGCATACCATGCTTGTTGTAATTGAACACCCGCGTGTACTATTTTTCAATCTCCTCCGAAAGGGGGGTTCAAATAGAGGGAGGGGTTCAAACAGAGGGGGAGGCTCTAATTTACACCCGAGAATTAAAGAGTCAGTATAGGCAAACAAAATTAATGAGGCAGACCAAAGTGGGACAATAATGAATTACTCCGCGAACTCCAAGAGATCACCATCAATAAAGTCATTGCTTAAGTCCTCCAAAAGATCAATCTCTTCGAAAATGTCGGCAAGGTTTTGGGTGTCGACATCTCGAGCAGCGCGTAGGAACGGGTCCGCCAGCTTTGGAACAGTGAATGACGTCGTCTTCGGAGTCATCTGTGGGCTCTGACTGATGTTCGATTGATGTTGGACGTATTGTTTGCTGGTTGCACATCTTGTGCCGAACTTCATTTGATATCGAAATCGTCTATCGGCGTGCCGCGATGGAAGATTCGCTGAGACAGCCTCTGCGTCTCTGCACCTCTGGCTACTCTGTCCTTGGCAGAGAATCTCTTCTCACGTTCTGCGCAAAGTACGTAACCTCTATAAAACGTCGAAAGTCACATCATTCGAGGCGCGAGCGGCGCGCGCGGCCCCTCGGCCTCCGTCTGCCCTACGCTCTCTCACTATCTATAACCTCCGTTCCGCACCAGCACGCGTAGGAACCAATTGAATTTCGCCGTTTTATAGCCTGTAAGTTCGCGTCATAATTTTATTTTGATGAATGGACGGGGCTACGACGGTAGATCACCCTGCTAGAATCGAATCCCCATTCTACACTGAGGCTGCCAACCTCGCGCGGCCAGCCGCCTGGCCCATGCGTCAGACTAAATAGAAAACGGAAACCATAGGTAGGCGAAGGATCGGCAAACACATGTGCATCAAGTAAAAAAGTATGACAGAAAGTGGATCCCAGTTAAAGATCTCCAAGGACTTTTCAGCTGGAGGGGGAGGGGGGCTCTAATAGAGGGCGTTTCCTATTTTTTAACCTCCAACAAAAGGGGGGTTCAATTAGAGTGAGGGGCTCAAAGAGTGGGGGGTGTCAAATACTAGGAAATACGGTATATGTTTATTGAAAGGCTTTTTGTCCTCCCATGGTGCCGTGAAAACATTTTTGCAGCGCATCCCTGGACGGCGGAGAAGCCCGAACAAGGATATATTTCTGTCAACGTGAAAGTATGCTGTTGGAGGGCGGGGGGGGGGGCTGGAAATGAGCAGTTCTTGACGAGTTGCTGGGGTCAAATCTGCCATTTTGTAGCAGTTATATATTGATCTCACTAACAAAAATTCGAAAGGGGTCTGACAATTGTTGGAAAAGTTAATGTATTAACACCCACCACTTAAAGGCATCGTTCGCGCTGAAAATCAATTTTAATTTTTCAAGCTCAATTCCATGAATGAGTCCGGTAGACCACACTGGTAAACTTTGGCGCGTCAAAAACGTTGCGCAATGAGGTTGAAAGGCGTCAAAGATGAAGATCCGCCACCAATTCTCACCAGTCATCTAGCACTTTTTCCTAGAATAATGGTGCGACCGTAAGGCAACATGAAAAACAGTTACGGCACGAGCTCCATATGCAGAAAAACTCCGAAAATGACAGTGACGAGGCCTCCCAAAGCAGAAAAGCCTCAAAAATGGTTTTGGCGCGAAATTCAAATTCGTATTTACAATAAGTTCCTATTGACTTTTCTTTACAAATGAAGATTTTGATGGGTCCCTTCGACATTTTCGTTCAGTAGAGGGGCCAAGCTATACAAAAACATGAAAAAATAATATACGGTTTTCTGCGCGTACGATGTCTTTAAGATGTGGCGAGTATCCCAATGATTTCTGAAGAAGATACTGATACAGTCAGTCAGTTCCGCTTCACACTTGATTTCACTTGCTTGCGTCACTAAAGACCTGACTTGTGCCCTGCGTTGATAGTTCGCTTCTTCTCAGAGCTGTTCTGCCCTTATAAAAAGCCATGCCTATATGTCACAGTCCCCAGCCGTAATTCGAGCCAAATTCGGCCCATTACTTCTGATACGTATGCTCGTGAGCATACATTCGAGGACGAGTTTCCGGTACGTTTGGCACCATTCACTTGGCGAGCGTCGGTGTATCAGGTCGATTCCATTGGAAAGACGATTGTTATAGAGCATGATCCCAGAAGCTGTGCGCCCTCAAGTGGTTATCTCCCTACTCACGTCTTCAATAAAGCGAGCATAGTTAACAGCCTCTCAACTCGATTTGCATTGCCGGCGTCGCTACAGTATGCATAAGTAGCTTTAGCTGCGTCCAATATTTCACTGCTTATAACTTCTTACTCATAGCTTGCCATATTCATCTAATAAGGTCATTGAGCTCGTAAAAGTAAAGTGAATGGTAGTGTGCACTTTCTTATAACCAACACGCGAAGAAGTTTGATAAGGTGCGTACATACAATACCCTGGATAAGTTTTGTAAAAACGGGGAACATTTGCCAAACTTGGCAAAAAAAACGTCCGATGCTTGTAACTTTTCCGAATGAAGGTTTTTTTTGAATTCTGAAAACGCTGCCATATTCCCAGCACAAATGGTGTGCTTTGTGAGACGATGCTTCCTTAAGGCCCTGTGCATACTTCTGTCGCGGTGACGGGGTCGCGGTGTAGGAACTGGTACAACCCGCCGCGCCCAGCGCAGTGATCGATCGCGTCTAGCGCTGACAATCGTCGCGCGCGGCCAATCTAGTGGGAGCTGCTATGCGCGACTGTGTCGTGCCTGTGTCTACACTTTTCCACAATGTGCGCGCTGTTTAGCGCCGTCTGGATGGTGTGTCGTGTCGTCGTGCACTGCACTACGACACCGCGACGTAAACGCCAGACATCCGACCTGGAAGGCAATAATACGTTTGTTTCAAAAGTTTTTGGTTGGTAGATAGCCTCGTATTCGTTTGGTATGTGTTCTAATCGACAGTTCTTTCTTGTTAGATTATATAACGACGATCGGCCACTCGAAGGTATTCATATTCCGAATACTACCATGGATTTCTTCATGATTTCGATCACTCCACATTTTCTTCTTTCATGCTTTTTTTTTAAATGCAATGCACTACTCCTTGTCCGATTTATGTTCGCATTGAAAATCATAAAGAGAGACACTCTATTTTGAGAGCAAATTATAATTGTACAATTTCGAAAACAATTCGAACGAACGGAAAATGAAAAAATTCCGTTCGAAAGAATTTCGAACGAACGAAAATTGAGAAAATTTCGTTCGAAAAAAAATTTGAATGAACGATTTTCGAAAAACTTTGAAAATTTCGGAGGTCGAACGAACGAAATTCGAAACTAATCGAAATTTCGATTTTTTTTTCGAAATTTCGTATTTTTTTCGAAATTCGTCGGAACTTTCGAAATTTGTTCGAAAAAATTCCGATTGAACGAATTTCGAAAAATTTTCGTTTGGCAAAAGCTCGAACGAACGGAGTCTGAAAAAATTTCGTTCGACGAATTTTCGAACGAACGAAAAAAATTTCGAAAAATCTTTCGAAAATTTCTTTCGTGTACAACTATAGAGCAAATACCACGAAAATGGAAAAGTGATATCGAATTTCGCAGAAACTGGCGCGAATCCACATTTCGAAATTCACTTGAAATTTTTTCAACCTTGCCTAGAATGGGTCTTTTTGGGTGCTGATCACTACGGAAATCACCATCGGTTGAGATTTTTTATGATTCGCGATCTTTACGGTGTATAAAACGTCAATCAGCCACCTTACATGATTTTGAAATGTTGAAAGAAGTATCTTATCAATGATCACTGCCTTAAAAGTCTCCAGAGGTGAAGTTTTAGTCAAATCTGAAATTGAACAAAATCACCTCACATATAGAATATTTAGGTAAAGAGGGAGAGGACGAGATGAATTCCAGCTTCGTGTTGAGCACCCACACACGAGCCTGTGTTGGATGATAGAAGATTAGACCCTATTTTCGAGAGGAGATGAATAAACACTCTGTCAAGAAAATAGTGTGTATTTTGTCGTGGACGCAGTATTGCGTGATATCCATTCGCAGGCGACCGGCCTACCACCGATCACGTCGTTGAGCACTCTCTGTCGCGGCGACGCCGTCGCACCCGCGACGAAGTATGCACTAGGCCTAACATTGAAGAGACTGCGCGCTATACGACGAGTTTCCGTAATGGACCGGTGCGCTGGTCCATAATCCATTCAGTGAGTTAATAAGCTGATTTTTTGTTGAAAGTGATTTGTTGAAATCAGATATAAGGTGATTAATATCTGCATATCAGTTATGCAAATTTTTTGAGTATGGTTATCCAAGCATTGATTGAAAGGAATCCGATTTTTTTCCTAAGTTAAACAAGAGGAATCGCGTTCATGCCATGTCTGCACAGCGTGCACACGCGGTCCGAGGGCAAAAACAGCTGTGAGTGAGCAGTGTGGACACGAGGTCTCCCAAGTGTTAAATCGCTTCGTATTTGAAGGAACGTCGCCCGCGGCAAAGCGCCGCAAAACCTTGAGCAGTAGTTGAAGAACAATATCCATGATTCCTTCATGAGTTGAGTGCATGTGAGACTAACTCGCGATTTAAAGGCAGTGGTCAAGATAAGAATAGATTTTCTGCTTATCCGCCTATCTTGAAGATGGTTCCACTCTGATTCCAGTGATGTCTTTGTAATTGTGCAAGACCTTCTGGGAACGGAGTTATGGTCCCTCAAAAATTGAGTTAATGAAACATGGTGGAAGAGTAGTCCGAGGCTTGTAACTTCCGTCTTTTGCAGCCGACGTACATATGCGAGCTGACCTGAATAAGGAGAGAAGTTGAGAATGAAGGGAGCAACGGCTCTTTTGTTCTGAAACCATCGCTCATCTGACAATCTTAAGCATTCAGTTGTTCAAGCCGGTGGGCGTGGAAAGTGCATCTGTGGTGTGACGAGCTGATGGGTGTCCAACTTTGGGGCCGTAGGGGACCGTTCCGAGCTCATTTTTCTTAATTTTTTTCAACTTCAGGGTTGCGCTAGGCCCCACAGCTGCCGATCTCCACCAAAAAATCAGACATGGTTTTTATCGTGGACACTGCCTTTGAAGGCATCGTACGCGCAGAAAACCGCATACAATTTTTCCATGTTTTTGTGTAGCTTGGCCTCTTTAGCGGACGAAAATGTCGAACGTGCCCATGAAAAACCTTCATCTGTAAAGAAAATTCAATCGGAACACATTGTAAATATGAATTTGAATTTTGCGCCAAAATCGTTTTTGAAGTTTACCTGCATTCGGCGCCCCGTCACTGAAATGGCCAAAAATAGCCGGAAACGGAAATTCGGAAACGCAAGAGACAAAAAAATTTGGGTTGTCTCATTGAGCAGCGACAAAACGTGAGCAGCTCTTTTTTTGGGTTGTTTCATTGAGCAGCAACAAAATCGGTAACCTATGGTTTCAGCCAATTAACTAATAACTATCCAAACTACATAAAAACACTCTGAGGCATTCCACGATTTCTAGTCCTTGCTCCAGGAAAATCCGGAAAGGTAGTCCAAAAAGTATTCACTATATGTATGTAGCTGCCCCTTTGAAGTAGTGTGCAGGTTGTTCCCCAGAAAAGTCCAGGCTGTACGAGGTGTGGATGAACGCAGGCGGCCGAAGTACGGAAACGAATTAGATAACTTTAACGGAGAGCCCCACAAAAATCATTCATTCTAAAAGAAAAAGCTGTCTAAATATATTCCCCAAAACTGAAAAATGTTGCCGCGGCTCCTCCGCTACTGCCCCGCGGGTCCACCGCGTTTCCGGGCTCTCCCGCGACACCTCCGCGACCCTGGACTCTTCTGCGACTCTGCCGCGGCTCCTCCGCGTTCGTGGGTCAAGCTTCTCCGCAACTTTACCGTGAGTTATCCAAAGAAGAATCGTCCGCGGTTCTGCCCCTCATCTCCCGCGACTTCCCAAGCTCCGGAGCCGGCAGGCCCAGCCGGAGGAGTCGCGGCAATAGTTTTCAGGGCCCATAACAAACCCTCCGCCGCCACCACATAAAGATGGCAACCGAGATGAGGTACATCGTGCCCAGATGCCACCTATTGTCGCCAACCCGGAGCGACCCTTCTCTACAGGATGATTTTATTTGCAAAAAGCAGCTATGTGACGGAGTCGAACCACGCATGCTGCTGGCATCGACAGCGCGCACATCAGCTGAGCCGTGCGACCATGTTGCAGGCGGCATTCTCCGTAATAACAAGGGTCAACAAAACAGCAATCCATCCCATCGAAATCATTCCCTTTAAGTCTGCAGTCCATCCTATTCTGATAAGTTTATTGCAAAATATGCACGGCTATCTCTGCTTACACGTTTTCAGCAGTTGCAAGAGAACAAATTTTCGAATTTGCAAAGAAGTTCATGTTTTCTGTTTTTCTTTTCGAAAAGTCCGCAGGTTACTCTAGAATTAGTCAGGGTGATGCTTGACGCTGAGAATTATCCTTTTTCCTCCACTGCTATACTTACCTTCCTCTAAACTATGCAGGCGATGTTCAATTTCCAGAATTATACCTATTCTTACAGAATTTATGATTTTGCTTCCGAGAACCATGTTTATACATGAACACGCTGCTATTCGCTTAACAAACTTCGAACTAAAATTAGTCAACAAAAGAAGCAAATCTTAATGTTTTTGAATATTTCATGTTTCAGGAAAAAAAATGCCCTTTTTAGAGGCTGGGAAACTGTTCACAAGTTATCACGAGAATTTTACCTACACCCAACAATTTTGATGATAACTCAGCTACCTTTTGAAAACCGTGGTGTAGGCCTGTTCTTGATTGTTTCTAGGGCGAAAAAGTGAAAACAAATCTTGAATGTTTGTAGGTATCTCTCAGACTTCTGAATTTTTCTTTCGAGAAATTATCGCCCAGATTTTTTGCCTGATAGGAGCTCATAATCATTACCCCTTGTGCTTTTCTTCTTTGAAGAAAATTGATCATCACCGTTAATCCTGCTGCTATGCTTGACTGCTGCTGCTGCTTCCTCCGATTTTTTTTTCTTCGACATTGTTCATAAACACTGTACGCAATGTGTCTCACGGTTTGCTAGTATGTAGGTGAGGTTCCTTTTTTTTGGTGGGGGGTTGGAGATGGGGTTATCCAATATGCATTTCCGACAGCTTTTGCGCTGGAAAAACGTGTTGAAGAGCAGTGCCATTTCGATCGAAACGAACAGAGCCAGTTAGAGATATGATTAACTGAAACACGATCTCAAAATTTTCATCGCGAAGAATCTGTAAAAATATCTCGTAGCTAGCAAAGTAAGTGAACCATGAAACCATATGGAAAATTCGCTAAGCACTCTGTAGATGAAAATTTTTTCGAATTCAACATCACATTATTTCCGTTTTTTCGCGAAGGAAACTCACGGAAAAGTATAGACACTTTACGTACAGCCTTCTTTGAAAGATGAGGAGCTGATGAGGAGCGATTGATTATAAAAGACGGCCAACATCAATGCAGCAATAATCAGCTCATTGAAGCGTTTTTCGTTGTTGTAGGCTTCATAAAGACTTTTTCTCCAAAATTTATCACACGTTAGGGGATGCTATCATTTCAATGCCCAATTCACAGCCACTGCGTAGAATTTTCGCATGATCAGCCCGAAACTCAGAATTTTACTTGAACCTCTACGGAGATGGTCAAACGTCGTCAGCAAGATTCTCCTCCCAGCGTCGCCACCATCTCGGTCATGCACGACCCATGACTTGGCTCCCTCCCTACGCCCCTCTGCAATGTGCGCACTATTTCCACTTTCCACTCGCAGCTCTTGGCTCCCTTTCAGACCTCAGGTCCATGGCTGCATGCCGAGGTGGATGACATTCGGCTGCGAGCAAAGTCACCACCTCAGCACGCACATGTGCATTAGGATATAGCGGCCTCCACCTCTTTGGCCTGCGATGTGAGCCACCACCTCGCGCCGGGGAGGCAGCTATGAGCTACCACCTTTCGACATGATTGCTACGAGCCCAGAGAATAAGCGATCGGGATCCTGCCACTCCTATGTTGCGTCGTCGTTCTAGAAGGGAGCAATTTCAGAGAACAAAGTGGCGCTATTCTCTTCCGTTTCCGAGCCCAAAAAGTCGGAAACGGAAGCGGAACGGAACAGTCCAAAAAACAACGGAAATACGGAATCGCAGACGGAACAGATCCGCTCAGCCCTGCTCAAAACCCCTTTTTGACGCCAGGAAGTTTACCAGTGTTGTCAACCGGGCTCACTCATGAATTTGAGCCTGGAAAGCATAAATTGGTTTTCAGCGCGAACGATGCCTTTAAGCTGGTAGAATTTTCGGAACCCTCCATTAAACTCGCTTGGAAACTTCCTGAAAAGTCTAAGAGTGTTGCGAAAGCCCCAAACGTTGAATGAATGATTTTCGAAATTCTACGGGCTCAAATCTCGGGGCTGTCTCACCCGCAAGAAAACATAGAGATTGATCTTCTATTAGTTGTACAATTACTGCTCAAGGCTTCGACGCACATTTCCGCACGCGAAGTTTTTGAGAAACAATGTCAAAAACTATCTCCTTCAAATACAAAGCGATTTGAGGAAATTTCGTCCCACATAGCACACCATTAGATAGGCATTTGAGTTGTGAATTTTCAGCGCTTTCAAAATCTTTTTTTGCCAAATATGGCAAATGCTCCCGATTTTCATGAAACTTAGTGCGGGTAGTGTACATATAAGCCCGTAAATTCGTAAAAATGGAGTTAAAAAGCTCGAATCTCTGGGATATCTATGCTATGAATGCCAAGTTCCGGTAGGTTTCAGTTACTGTTTTCTTTCTGGACTTGCCCAGGCAGTCGGATTTCCCGTAGTCACAAAACTAATCCTATTCGGCTTAAGTTGTGAGCTTGACGGTTGCCAGGTAAAGTTTTCGATCAACGGTCAGGGATCCCTATTCTACTACGTCGTAGTAACATGCTTAATTGCCAATCTCAGGTGTTTTTCAATAATTCTAGGCTCGGACTCTTTCAAATCAAACATCTAACATACAAACAGAACGCCCTCAGCTCCAGACAAGTCATTTTTAACTGGTTTAAAATTGCGACTTTTACCGCTCTTGTATGTCTTTTAGCCAGTTTCGCAAATGACGAGAGATAGCGGAGTGTCACAGCATATTGAATGGCAGACATCATGCTGTAGCCAATGAATCTTCGATCTCTCTTTTTCGGCATTGCACATTGTTCGTAGAAGAAAAAGTTTTCTGAACGTTGCTTTTCTAAAGTCTCAATATCGATGGGTGGACAATGACCTGAGAGCTCTGAACTGTACATACCAGGGGTGTGCGGAAATTTCTATTTTCTGTATTCTGATTTCTGTTTTCTGGCCGTTTTCGGCCTTCCGTCTCTGTTTTCTGAAAGAATTGCAAAAAACAGAAAAAAAATCAGAAAAAATCAATGAAACACAGCTCTGGAAAAAGTGCGGCTTATAAAGTCCTTTACAAGGTATTATTTGTGTCAATGGCTTTTAATGGCGATTACTTTTAAGGGCAGGGTTCGCGATAAAAAAAAAGTTTATCATTGTATCTTCATGAGAAGGTAGGTCTGGTCATCACAAAAGTGAAAATGACTGGAAAGTTGGAGAAAAAAAGGCTCAGAAACAAGCCATTGCTGGGTCTTAGGCAGCCCCACTAGGTGTCTACAATTGCTTGTTTTGTCGTCTTTTGTTTTGCTTTTAAAGTAGTTGCTGAACTGCTTTAGCAGCAAAATAGAAGACGGAAAACAGACATTTATAAAAATCCTTCTATTAGTTGGGGTTGGTCTAATAGTTGGGGGTGGGCGTACACCCACCAATTAGCCGTTTTGACTTGTTTTTGTGAGTTTTTATGCAACTTCTAACTTATTTTCCCTTTTTGATGACCGGAACTTCATTCTTATAAGGAAAATTGAAGGTTTGTTCTTATCGCAAACCTTGTGCGCGCATTCGTAGGGTAGTCCTTCGGTACAATAGTTGCAGCGTCCCAAGGCAGAGTTTGGATTCAACACCTTGTTCTCAGCAGCTGCTGCAGTCAGTTGCTAGCAGCAGCTGCTGCTGACAGCGAGGGGTTGAACCCGATGTCCACCCCAGGATACGAACCCATTGTGCTGACGCACTACCCAACGAGTGAGTGCTCTGCGAGTTTTGCCTGAGCAATAGCCGATAAAGAGCCACAAAATGCCTGCTCTCCGCGTAATAGACTGGACTTGTCGGAAAATAGCTGGTTGCCGCGAAAAAGCCGTTCAATAATGCTCGCCGAGAAACAACCGCATTCGAATGCTTTCCAGGAAAGTATACGACGGACGCATTTTCGAGGCAGACTCAGATGTCACCACCGCGATCGGTCCAACTAACCACGTTGGCTCGGTTATGTCTCGGCTATTTCACGAATAACAAGGTCGCAGCCGCGTAGTAGTCAAGAAATAATCGAGAAATATTTGAAAAATAACCCACCAGGGACAGCGGTTGAGCCTGGTGGGCTATTTCTCTGCCAAGACTCTCTGCCTCTAATGATGTTGTATCCATCATTGACGCGTCATTGCTACTACATATAGGTCATTTGTGCAGTTCCGTAGATATAACACTACCGGTATGATAAAGGTGTTCAGAATTACACTCTCTTTTCACTTGAAAAAATTTAAATGCAACGAGTATTTTTTCTGAAAATTTTCTGTTATCTGATTTCTGTTTTTGGGCCGTTTTGGCCTTTCTGTTTTCTGGTTTCTGTTTTCTGAAAAACTCGATTTTCTATTTTCTAATTTTTAATTTTTTTTTTGAAAACTTCCGCACATCCCTGGTACATACATACCTACGTCAGCATGAGTTTCCGATTCACAGCAGGGACGGTAGAGTGTTTCGAAGACGATGGGGCAGGGTTTGGGGCGTCGGTGCGTTTGATAATCGCACTACGAGAGCCTGAAATCATCATCAGTGATGTCTCAGAGGGGTCTCGGCTGCCTTACCCTCCGAGATGAGGTTGGCGAGGGAACGATTTTTCAGTAGTCTCCAGCCCTCGTACTGCCATCATCAAACGCGTCAACGCTCCAAACCTTGCCCCAACCCGGTCGTAAGGGGTCGTTTATACTTCCGCAGCAGCGCGGCGCGGCAATCACATGCTTTTTTTGCTGATATTTCGTATACCTTCTCAATTTGGTTCCTCTAATTGATCGCTAACGCTCACGATGTCCTGCTAGGAACTGCCGTTCCGGTGCGCATGACTAGGAGGAATTGACTTCCTCAGCGTCTCAAGTGGACAGGATCCCCTCTTAAAAGTCTCCTTAGTAGCACTTACGACTATCAGACCGATTCAGCCTCTGAGACTGTGGAGGTAGATCTTCGATGATCTCAAGGACATTGCTCGCGAACGACGTCTACATTTTGCGTTTTGCAGCTGCCGTATGATTCACAGAAAGCTAGAGCCGCTACCTCCGTTTTCGCGTGTTTAAGCTCGCCAAAGATGATGTTGCTAGCTAGACAAAGTGAGCTTCACTTGAGCAAACTTACGAAGGGATTATTTACTGGGCGGAAATCCTTGTGTGTAGTAGCTCATCTGCAATCCTGATCTCGAAATAGGGTGCAGCAAAAGTTTTGTCTCGCTGCGCCACGTTCTTCTATAATAGGACGACGTGCTCCTTTGTAGGAAAAGGGAGTGCGGCAGAGGTTTGCTTCTCTGCGCCATTTAGTCCTATCGAACAGGCCACGTGCTCCGCCGAGCAGCACGTGCTGCTGCGAAAGTTCCTCTCAAGTCGAGTAGGCATCCGATTAGAAAGAAGTTCGTGGCAGATTCGAGCTTCCCCAATATCTGAGTAGCAACAATCATTCACGTAGTTGCTTCTTTATCATGATTTTTGCTCGAGTGAGTCATATTTCTTTGAGCTATTTTCGCAGCTATTGCAACACACATGATGTTTTTCTGCCGAAGTGCTTCCTTGGAGTTCTCAAATATGCACTAAGATAATTACATGACCGCATGTTTTCCGTGCCTCTGATAGTGCATTCTGACAGGCATCTATTCTGGTGCGTTTGTGGGGACACAAATGTGCTTCAGCACTCCATCATTATCTTAACATAGTGAGAAGCATAATTGGCCATCTTTGTACATTAATAGTGCGCAGGTATGACAATGTACTCCATGTCGATGCAGAATGTTTGGAAAGCTTCTATCAAAGATATCTATTGTTGTCGAGCAATGAATCCCGAATAGTATGCGCTATAAATAACCTTCAAAAGATTATCGTTTCACATGCTAGGTTTTTTTTATCTACGTTGCATGTGCATTCAGTAAATGGAGAGCTGCCGACCACACGGCATATCACTCGACATGATGGAAATCCTTTTATGATATCCTGTGCTCGACGAGAGTTTGTGTGGCTAACTTTTCGACGCAAACGAATATTGCGAAGTCTAAAAGGATTCAATAAGAATTGGGTTTACCAATGCAGAGTGTTGCCCCATATTTCCCCCACCGATCTGTCTCGCACCTTTTATCAGGCCGCATTCCATCTCATATGTCTATGTAGAGTCGAGCCGGAGGGAACGACTAAAACGTTTGAGGTAACAATACTGTGGCTGGCGAAACGCAGCTCTTTGCACCAGGACTCTATCCATCTTCAGCTCGTGGTTTCGACAATTGGAGCTCGGGTCAGCGGGAAGCCACCACGTCCTAAGGCCTAGTGCATACTTCCCGCGACGGGCGAAGCGACATAGTTTCTGTCATACATATCGACCAAAAATCGATATGGGTGATATGTACTGTCGCTGTCGCGCGTCGCGGGAAGTATGCACTAGGCCTAAAGCGTGTGCGTTGTTATCCAAGGGCGTCATGCCGCTTGCTGCTGATTGTTAACTGTAAAGAGAATCTTACAGCCGTAGCCTGTCAGGCCACGAACCGTCAGTTGCTGGGAATCTTGCTTCCACTCATCTTTACCCACAAACTTCTTCTCTTTTGATCTAGGCCTTGAAATGAAGACCATACCCAAAACCCGACCTCTAGCCAGCTGTATGATGAACGCCTGCCGATGCCTTCATCGGCTTCAAGTCATTGGAAGCTGAATATGACCGTTTTGGTAATAGAACGATAGCACTATGTTCAATTGCTCAAAGGCACAGGACACCCAGAAAATTGTTTCCTGGTTTTTATCCTCATCTTGGAGAGGGTCACACTCCGATCACAACGGTATTTCTGAAATCGTCTAAGATCCCCTACTAACGGGGATATGGCTCTTTGAAAATATTTGTATTTTAGAAGCAGTGTTCACGACGAAAATCGTTTTTCTGTTTTTTCGCCTATCTTGAGAACGGCCCATGCTGATTCCAATAATGTTTCTGGAATCGTACAAGACCTTCTTGGAACGGAGTTATGGTCCCTCAAAAGTTGAGCTAAGGAAGCATGGTGAACGAGTTGTCCGAGGCTTGTAACTTCCGTCTTTTGCAGCCGATGTATGCGAGCTAACCTGAATAATGAGAGAAGTTGAAAATGAAGGGAAGAACGGGGCTGTTGATCGGAAACCATCGCTCACCTCACGATCTCGAGCATTCATTTGTTCACGTCGGTGAGCGTGTGTTGCGCTTTTGAGGTTTGCCTTGCCCTCGAAGTGGCAACTTCGGGCTCTTTTGAAGCTTTTCCTGGCTCGTTTTCATGCTTGCTTTCGACGTCAACGTTACCGTGTGCCCCTCCACTACCCATTCTTAGTGAGAAATGGAACACATTTTTATCGTGGACTCTGCCTTCAAGGGCAAAAGTTTGGTGGACGAGTTGTCTCAGGCCTGTATTTCTCTTGATTCGCAGTCGCGGCACGAGAGAAAAACAGGAGGAGGACATGGATTGGAAAGGAAGTGAACAACGACGACTCGGTTTGAAATCAAAAATCCATCTAGCCGCTATTGAGATCGGAAATCAGGAAGGGGACCGGGCCTGTGGTGGTGTCTGGAGGGGGTCGGGCCCGTGGTGGTCGCTTATATGGAGGTATTCAGATCTCGCATTAGGCACGTGGTATACACTCAGACATTCTGGCGTTTCTAGCGCACACTGAACCATCCCATTTCGACCTGCGCGGGGTAAGCGGCACAGATCCAGCACGGCTATTCCGATCTGAATTCAATGCCTGCCAAATCACAGATTCCGCCGTTTAGCTGCACATGACGTCACTGCTGCAGTGAGGATCGGTGTTGCGTTTGTACACGGTTTAACAGGGCATGAACAAGTATGATCTGCCAGATCACATTATCGATCACTCCACAATTGAACAGGCGCATATCAGCAGCGCACCACGTATATGGGACCTCATCCTAGAGAGAGCGCAGTCGGCCTGTCGGGGCCGCTCCTGGAAAGTAGCTACGAGTCACTCCCTGGACGATTTTCGGCCGCTGAGGGGGTCTCCCTCACGGTCCTCAGCGAGGGAAGCCTCCTCGCTGTCGACCGCGGGGAGGATGATGCCCCTGTAGCGAACCGCGGTGGGGGGTGACCCCCTCCCGCGGGCCGTGACATGGACCGTGTCCTTGTTGGAGAAGACCCGCTCCTATCGAAGTGGTGGTACACCGCCTCTAGCGCCACGTGCATCTACAGTAGGACGACGACCTCCCTTGCCGTTATAATTCTAACCGAGCATGGTCGAAACCTGCAAACGGCCGTGAATCGCCGGATATCCTGGGCCAAACAGAACATGGTCGAAACCACGGCAGTGAATCGCCGGATATCGCGAGGCAAACGCTGATATCGAGCACCCGCTTTGCCTAATTTCTCGTTTCTAACGGCACCGGTTCAGATTAAGACCCGCGTTTGCTGCGCATTGGAAACCCCACAATGTCTGAGCAGGAGGGGTCTTCTATGATCGATCACTGGTCGAGAGATCGCCGCGTCGAACACATGTGGCACGCACGCAAGCGAGGAGGTAATGATCCTATCACTACCTCCACGCTTGCGTGCGTGCCACATGTGTTCGACGCGGCGATCTCTCCACCAGTGATCGACGATACACAATTACACTAAAGTCTCAAGATTCATATCTGAGGGTGTACTGAGCCTTTAAAGGGCGACAAGGGCTGTCTACACACCAAGGGAGGAGTTGTCCCGTATTTGCAGTTTGAAACGCCACGCCACTCAACGCGAGCGAAGTGGTCCTGAGTGGAATTAGAGCCGCGAAAGGCGGGACAACTCTCTCCTCGGTGTGTAGAGAGCCCCTGTTCCCTTCGAAGGCACATTCCAACCTCAGAATTTTGTTTCTGTTTTTCTGCCTTGAAAACGGTGTAACGCTGATTCCGATGATGTCTCTTTAATCGTACAGAACCCGTTGGTAACGGAGTTGTGGCCCCTCCAGAACCGAACTGCGGACGCATAGTGGACGAGTTGTCCGAGGCTTTTGATCTCCGTTATTTGCAACCAAAGCTGAACAAAGAGCGAAGTTGAGAATGAAGGGAAAAAACGGGGCTATTGATAGAAGACCATCGCTCTTCTCGCCACTGTTGAGCTCGAAGGGGCGTGCCAAAGTGGATTCCAGAAGTGGGCGCCCCAGGGCGGCTTCCTCCTGCATCTCGCTTATTCGGAGAAATCGAGAGCTCGCACTTGGCAGGTGCTTTATGGGGTGGGTATACTTCACATTTATGAGGAAATCTCAGACTTCGTCCCTAAGCTTGGACTGTGCCATTAATATGTGACGCCAGTATCATTGAACCTGCGAACAGATAGAATTCAAGATGATTAGAAAATCAAAAGTGTTACTGCGCAGCATCATAGAATTTGTATAATTTGATGTCGCTGTCTCAAACAATTTTGCACAGAATTTTTGCATTTTTTTAAGAGTATATCCGGCCGCGAATTGCATGCATGCCTTGCGCAAAAGATCTTGCCGTGAAATATAAGGGCGAACTGTTTCATATTGACCGCCCGCGCCATGCATGCATGATTCCGCGATGAGTGAGCTGAGACACGGACTGTTGCGTGTCTGAGGTACACAAATTTGAGGCACCCATTAAGTCACCTCCCTGGATTACTCCAACAAGGAAGCTCTTTTTATAGCGTACTGGGAAGCCCTAAACTGGAATATATCTACTATTTGTCGGTTATTTCGTGGAGCCCAGAAATAACCGACATCCGCCACCAGCCTAGGATACGTGTGGTGGTCGGGCCGAACTTGGGCTATATCGCTGGTATTTATGGGAATTTCTTCGAGATGCAGCCACCTTTTCAGACAGTCATGATCATTTCTAGAAAGGACCCTAGTTTTGCTCACATATTATTATTTCAGAATCGATTGGCCCTTGATTTCGTTACCGAAAAAAAGGTTTAGTGAAAATCTAGTCAGTAGCCTATTGAATCAAGCCGCACAACTTCTTTGATTGGTTCTCTGTGCGCTTTATTGAATACAGAACGGAAATGTATTATCTCCCTTCAGTAATTTTCTGGACACGAAGAGAATCTACAACACTGTTTCATGAGACGGTTTACCCAACATTCCAATCGAGACTCTCTCTCAAAACGCAGTTCTTGGCAAAAGATCTAAAATATTGATCAGATGGAGAATTACATAAATTAGCGACGATAAGCCATGTGGTTAAGACACCTTCTGCGGATATCCGCTTATATTTAGACTGAGGATGCTAGTCCTAATCTAGAAATATGTTTTCTTTACTCAAATCAAGTCGCGAAGCCGATTGTTCTCTCGGTATTCAAATCGGATTTCATGTAATTCGGCTCCTCCCTCTAGTAACCACCATTCCTGCGTTTATTTTTTATCATTATATTTTCGACAGCGTTTTTCAGTCCTAAAAAAAACTGAATAATCTCTCGGAATATTTTAGTGTGTTTCCCTTGTGTTCAAAACCTCAGAATAGTTTTGAAACCTCGTTCCGAACTCACTTCTAACATAAACCATTCAAGCGTAGTCTTAGGTTTGCAGAATGAAGAAAATAGGGAGATTGAGCATACTACGAGTAGAAAAATTGTGAGTGACTCAGGCCTAACCCTATATTTGAAAAAGGTAATGGCTCGTAAGGATCAGTCGCAGTGCTTGAATGACGTTCTGCCTAATGTAACCAACCACAAAAGCCCAAAACATCGAAAATGAACCTCATGTTCATGCTTGCCGCGTCAAACTACCCCCGCCTCTGACTGAATGGTGCAGAGGTTAGCCACGAATGGTGACCCTAGGTTTCGAATACCGTAAATGGCGAAGTTTTCGCATTTTGTGGAACGTTTATATTGTACCTCCAAATCACACCGTGACTTTTATTTGAACATTCTGCAGCACAGTGTAACCTTGATATTGGGAGCATCGATCAAAGCACCGAGTTGAAAGATATGATTCCTAGGAAACGTGTGCCTTGCATTTTGTGGTGTAAGCATATGGGTTACTACACGAGGATTGACAGAGATTAGCGGCTAATGATAGTCAACACGGAGCGTCTGTTAACCAGCAGAGAGCAACTTTCGATCAAAGGCCACTGTGATCGACCACAATGCTTCCTCAGACAATCGCCGCATTCAATGTCGAATATGCATTCAACTGGAGGACAAGACGAATTCGAGCACAATCAGGGAACATGCTGTTAGAGGAGCACGTGCTCCTATTGTGCTTTAAAGCAGAGCACGTGTTTCGATGCATGTATGAAACGCATTCAACTCGATGACAAAATGATTTTCCAGAAAAAAGCATACGACGCACTCTCGATGTAGGACTGAGATGCAAGCCGCGTCGCCGGTTCAGTCACCCAAGTTTGCCGCACTTGGCTCGCCAGGCCGCTGAAGACCTCATCCAACAGCCAGTGGCCCCAGATGGTGCTCGGCAAGCTGGCCGAGTCGCATGTCAGTGTGCCGGCAGCGTCGCGTGTCGGTGTGCTTCTATTATAGCTATGGACTACCTTGCAGCACGTACTCCTGCATTTGAATTTTGCTCCACGTGCTCCTGCGATGAGATTTTGCAGCACGCGCTGCTTTTGGGAGCACGCGCTCTTGCGATAGAGCCTTTCGATGAGTGTGGTCACTCGAGTTGAATGCGTATTTGACACGCATTGAACGCGGCCATTTTCTGAGTCTGTTACTGTGATTTGACAAGGGGCAGCCGCAGCCTAGTGAAGTATGGCCCCGGCCCACAATCGCGCTTGTTCATCCTAATCTTGCACACTCCGGGGTTTATGAGCTTTTGAAGTGTTTATGGGAATCATTTGAGGCGCTGAACTTAAATACAAGGGCCGAATTCATTTTCTGCTGATAACAACGTTTGACTGTAGTTATTTATTTATTTATTTAATTATTTATTTATTTATTTATTTATTTATTTATTTATTTATTTATTTATTTATTTATTTATTTATTTATTTATTTATTTATTTATTTATTTATTTATTTATTTATTTATTTATTTAATAAATTTATTTATTTATTTATTTATTTATTTAATTATTTATTTTTTTTTATTTATTGTTACGCCACATAAGGCAGGCGTCATAGACATCTAGAGCATAGAAGCACAGACAACTAGAAGTATAGAAGCACAGGCACACGACAACTGTTCCTACGACTGCCAGAACACACGTTCTGGCAGTCGTAGGAACAGTTGTCGTGTGTCCGTCGCAGCGACGTGTCTCGGAGGGCTCACATACTGCAAATGTGCCGATACTTGTCGTTGCCACCGTCGCTGTCGCTGTGCAGGGCACTACGACCGGGGGTCGCAAAAGTATACCATTGGCCTTAGGCTGTAGGCAGCCACAGTTTTTATTATTCGCAGCAAGGACCTACGCACTTCATTTTGCGAACCTCAGACTATGCTTGAATGGTTTCACTTGTTAGGCCTCAGTAGAAGACTGCTTCTGTCTTTTATTTATAATGTAAGCGGGGACGCTTTCTTGCGGTTTTGTGAGATTTTTTGATGAATCGCCTCAAAGTTGACTTCTTTTGAATCCGAAAACATATTTAGAATGCTGGTAAGAAGAGAAACTTTGTGATGTGAACCTTTCTAAGGTTCAGTTTTGGAAAGTAGCACCATCACTCCCAATGGGGCACTGTAGCTGATCAGCGTTGGCGTCTCTTTCGCTTTAGCCATGTACATATTAGAATTGCCAAAATGATTCACAGCCCAGTTGATCCTCAAGGTTTTGTCAGATTCGTCAGGGTCTTCATGCGACGCTCAACACAGTTGATAGACCCCAGCACGGTCACCCAGCAGTTAACTCCATAACAACTTGGTTTTTAGGGTATCACGGAACGAATGGAAATTTTGTTTTCTTAGAGAGAACTGGTTCTCGCAGTTTAATTTCTGTGTAGTAGTGTTTGCATCTACTTTCAAAAATACACACCACATAAGAAAGTATCACCTGCAAGCCACGAATTGGTAAAAAATAACGACGGTTTACTTCCCGTCAACCTACTAGTTTAAAGCCTGGAATATCCTCTAATTGCTGGGCCTAAAAATAAAGTAAAATGCAAACAACGTCCGATGCGTCCCCGTCAAACGCCCACTCTGCAATTTGTGATGAATTCTTGGAGAATTAAGTCAGCCACTCATATGTGGTTCTTCTTATGAAATCATCGATCGTTCGTTTATACAATTTACCGACAAGCCTATTATTATAATCCCTTAAGAAACTAGTCCCACCCACTACCAAGCCACGCAAAAGGGCAAACACTCCGCAGAATCCATTCTTACCTGTGGGTATTTCCTTTAAATATTCAAGTACATGTTACACCTTCTTCCTTTGCGTACTATAACCTTTTAGTCACACTTGACCGGGATTGTCATTTATACTTGCGAACTGTCCTTTTCATATAGCAATTTCCTTAAAACCGTTACCCTTGAAGTCGGATAACAGTGCTTGCGATTATTTCGTGGAAATAATTGCAAGGAAATTGTTCCTGATGATTACAACGTCTGTTACGGAAATAACTCACTTTTACTAGACTGTTGACGTCTGGAATAGTAGTCTGTAGAGCCATGGCAGCTTAACTGATTCTTTCTTAATCAACACATCTCAGTAACAAGATTTTCGTAGTCTTTATCTTGTACCGTGTTCAGACAGTTTCTCTGTTGTATTGCATTTTCATTATCACACAGTTTGATTGTCTACGTTCTCGAACTAATATCCACTTATGAGGGTACGTTTACTAAACTGCCGAGGTTTGTGAAAAGCGTGACACCTTCTGAGGCCTGCGCAGCACTGATCCACCTCCTCAATTCGCACTCTAGTCCATGACTTCTTGGAAAATAACAAAAGGGTGGCGGCAACTTACAGTCGACGTCGAATTACTCGTCGGTTCGGTGTAATTTGTCAAAGACATGAGAGCATACAATTGCAGACTGCGGTAACATGGAGCTACTTTCTGCCACAGGCATGAACTCTTGGAGCCCCGGACTACTGTGAGAATACACTGAGCCGGTGAACGATTCGGCGATGGCTGCGAAAAATACCAACCAGGGTCCAGCAGCCCGTCGGCAAGGATCTCAGAAGAGTCAGAACCCCCCCCCCCTGCTCCAGAGCATTTTTTCTCGTAAAACTTTACGATCTCCTTTCAAGGAGTAGACAACTTTGTAGCATATTTTCCTGAAAATTATGTATTGTGATATTTTTTGATTCCTCTCAACCTAAAAAAATCAATTCACTACTTCCACGTTCTAAGATATTTTTAGAACTCTCTACGCTCTTTCCCATATTTACATACGAGAAAAACAAAACTTGAGAAGGGCTCTTCTCGCCGATGCTTATTTAACCCCACGAACCCACAATATTATGTACATTTGAATAAAAAATTTTGAGGATGCGTAAGCATCGTGATGGTCATCGGTTCAGGTTACGTAGGTCAAGGATAGGGAGACCATAGATGTCAGGTATGAACATGAGGACGTACTCGGATTTTCCCTAACCATTTACGCAAAAAAAACTTCCTCCTCATTGAGTGAAAAAAAAACGTTCTTCTCATCACCTTCGTAACAATGGCCCCAGTCGGAGGTGGTTGAAAAAACGTCGTGGCCAACCCGGTCGATACGTATGGAGCACATGGACGATAGAGGTTGCAAAAAACACCCTGTGTAGCCAGCTGTATCTGACGCGGTCAATATGTATGAATAATGAGGAATGATATCATGGATATCATTCATTTCTTACCTTATATCATGTGAACGTCGGTCGGGTCAGCCAAATCGGGTGTTTTTTTCTCACCCCACCTCATTCATGTCCTTCTTGATTAGCGACCGAGCTGGCTACGCCGATCGGCGAACTATGACCGAGGCCTGTAAGCATTTTCGACTATGATTCAATCGAAAATTTGAAACACTGGGAGAAAAGCTGTGAGCAAGTTTTTACCCACTCCAATTACCTCATTGTCTGGACTTTTGTTGGTCCAAAAGTCTATTGCTGAAGGGATGCCACCCGTTGAACCGTTACGGCAAAAACCCTGCTATTTGCACGCGTGGCTTGCCAAGGTCCACCACCCTACTTCGTTCAAATTCTTGTACACTAGGAGTAATCTTATCTGGCCCACACCCCCAATCGGCTCAATGGCCGTCGGACAGATGACAGATTTTTGGATTGGAGCAAGCTTCTCGCGCTAGCCTTTCAATCTCCTCAGAAAGCAACATTATCACAATTTTGCAGAATTTCTCTATCGTACTAGCTAATTTCAAGAGTATTAGTATTACCTTTATTAACATGTAAAACTGGTTTCGATATAGATTGAATATAAAACTGTGTAATGTGTCGCTGAAGAATCATAGTGAAAACATTAATCACTCCGGCCATTCTAAGTCTGGCCATTCCGTATGATATGCATTTTTCTACAGCCGTTTTGAGCGTAGAATCCGATAACGGTGTTCCAAACTGCCCGAAACCACTCTGAAAAAAAGCTATACGCGTTTTTCGAAGCCTGGCGGTAAGGTAGGGGTACTATGAAGTTTCTAGGGTGTTTTGAAAAAAAAATTGGATTCGGCTCAAAACTTGTATGCAGGGGTAATCCAGGGTGCTGAACACGAATCTGGAGTCCGTTTGTCGAAATTCAAAAGTTTACTGTAGATTACGGTAGGTATCATGCCATTTAAGGGACAAAACCTACCTTAGTATTTTGAAAATCGAGAAAACAACGTTTAATTCGTATTTACCACCCCGAATAGCCCCCTCATATGGGAAGTCACATTTTGCCCTCAAATATTCCCCCAGACTGGAGGGTTTGAACGAATCAAATCTGAACCTTCGGAAAATAGAAAAATGAATTCCATATTCGTATTCAGCACCCCAGATTACCCCTACGTACACGTTTTGAGCCAAATCCGATTTTTTTTTTCAAAACACCCTAAAAATTCCATAGGGGGTTTCCTTGCCGCCAGGCTTCGAAAACGTGAATAACTCTTTTTCAGAGTGGTTTTAGGCAGATGGGATTACCGTAATCGGATTCTACGTCAAAAACGGTCCTAGAAAAGTACATTTCATCCGGAATGGCCAGACTGAAAATGACCGGAATGACAAATATTTTCACCATGATTCTTCAGCGATACATTTCACAGTTGTACATTCAACCTATATCGAAACCAGTTTTACATCTTAATGGAGCTGTTCTGTCCTTGAAATTAGGTCGTAAGTATTGTATTGTATGTTAGCCGACATAGCAAAAACAACGGCATTCCGTGAAAGCATTACCTTTCAGATTCGTTCTAAAACGATGTGGTTCACCTATTTTATGTGGGTACAGTTGACTCTCTACTTTTTGGACACGGTAACTGTAATTCCTTTGTGGTATCTCATCATAAAACGAAAACTACTTCATGAAAACTTTAGGTAGGTCAGTTACGTTTATTTATTCAAACTTTTAACAATGCCATTCTTGTAGCAATCCGGGATACCACAACAGATTGTCTGACTATCTAAAAAGCAAGTGTGTAGGTGTGATCTCCTCATCAGATTAGTATCTCAGGCAGACCATCGCTCCGAGCGGTACCGGAGAGCTACTCGAGCGGCGCTGCCTCTCCGCTCCGAGCGAAAATTAGCCATCTACTCGGGCCACAGCAGCCGCTCTCCGGGCCACAGCAGTATCGCTCGGAGCGATCTTCGGTCCCAACTGGCACTGCGGTCTCTTTTCGGGCGATTTTCGAAAATTTCCTAATTGCTATTTTTTCCTTATTTCCGCCTCTTCTGGAGAGGATTTAGCCTGTTAAGAGGATAAGGTACCTGTTACAGCCTGTGGGTCAGGAGGTTAATCCTGCCACAAGCCGCAACAAGGATACCATCCCAGAATGGTCCGCAATGAGGAAGCCTTCCCACCGCGGGCCATGGGGATCCCTCGGCCGCCAAAAATTGTCATCCTGAGAGTGATCCGAGGTCACCTCTCAAGAGTGGCCTCGAAAGGCCAACTACCCGTCTACACGAGGCGAGCCGCCTTTTATACCCGCAGGATTGGTTGTTCTTTGAGTGATAACGTGGCTCGCACGTTATCACTCAAAGAACAACCGATCCCGCGTCTCTCTATCTCTGGCGATGGCACCGCTGTGGCCCCGAGAGCGACCGGAGAGCGACCGAGGGGCGAACTGGCACCGGACAGGGACCGCGGTGCCAGTTGGCCCCTCGGCCGCTGTCCGGGCGATGACGTCATAATTGGGAGGAGCCGGTCCCGCTCGGAGCGATGGTTTGCCTGAGATAGTGAATGGAGCAGGCGCGACCATTGCGGCGGTCGTAGAGTAGGTAAAAATCGCAAGCTACAGTTGATCCAGTGCTGCCTTTGGCCCACGAAAAATATTGCACTGTGCTTGAAACTTCAGCAGCACATCCTGAAACAGAGTTTCTGACTGCTACAGAAACTTCTCCAGATCGCATGACTACCATTCATGTGCACGCCCTCGGAAACCTTCGACCGCAAAATTTCAAAGAGACGCGAAGAATTAGAATATATTCGATCTTTACCTTTGAATTCAGCGCTCAACAGTAGCAACATATCGGTACTGCACTTTCACAGGAAATTAGATTTTCTCGCGGCGCGTTATGGACTCCTCAGAACATTTTCGTTTACTTGATTTCGACTTTGAGAACAACTTTCTGCTTGTCGCCGTAACGAACCACGGTATAGTTGTTCTTGCGTGGATAACAACTTGAGACTCACCAACTTGTCATCAACAATTGCTCTTACTGTAAGAACAACTCTATAACAAGTTAGCAGCCTAATGCTGTTATCTAGTTGTTGATACCGTATAGCAGAATGTAGCTAATAAGTATAGTCTATAAACTTGTAAACAACACTTTGCCATCCACCCGAACACTACTCTGCCGCTGCATTGATTTCTAGCAGTGAGAAATACTAGGAATCAATGAAGGGATAAAGTAGTTTTTCCCACTTGGCTCAAACCTTATCTCATGTGTAGAACACTAGCTAGGGCTTACCTTACATTTCCGGTGGGCTTTTATAAAACCATGTGTTGATAGTTGTAGGTATGGGACACAGCATTGATAATCTATTTTCTAAATCCCCTAAATGCCTCAGGGATTTAATTCACAGGAGATTTCCAAAAGTGGGCATTTTTTTAGCTTTGCGTAGATAAAAGGGGTACACGAATGGCAATTTTCAGGATGTCCAAAAAAATTGTCTGAGATTGGGCTGAAAACTTGTTTCTAGAGGGTGAGCAACGGCAGTTAAAAGGCTTTGTGACTACCGTAACCTACAGTAACCCTGAGTCTGGCGAGGACTAGACCCTTTTCAGCGCTCTAAATCACCGGATATGAAAGTTTTGAGCCGAATCCAGAACGTTTTTCTTAACACCCCAATTATTCCCTGATGGCTGTACCTTACCTTACCCTTACCTTTTTGTGAAGCATAAAAGGGCCATTTTTCGGAAGCCCCGCAGCCATTCAAGGAATTTCAAGCACGGATTGTCTATGTACTGTCACAGACCTACAGCAACAACAACATGGTTTTCCAATCCTCCACGGGAAGTTTGAAGCAGTCCCTAGTAAAATACGGATTGCAACTCCTAGAAAACACCGTTCTGTTGACTCGCAGGTAACCCTCACGGCGGCGGCGGGGTGTAACTCGTCCAAACGCACGCACGCGTTATCCGTGGATTATGAACAGGAATCGAAATCTCCGGGTGTGCAAAACTCTTGTATGAAAGTGCACACCTTCACAGCCTTCACAGCTACAGAAGTCTGCTCTTCAATAATCCCCATTATTGCGGCGCGACTTTTCCCGCCGGACTATGCGTAGCCCTATAGTCCGACGCATGGTGCAGGCGGCTGGCCGCGAGGGGCCGGCAGCCTCACTGGAGAATGGGGTTCCGATTCGTTCGCGCGGGGTGATCTACCGTCGCAGCTCCGTCCATTCATCAGACTAAAGTTATTGCGCGGTCGCTCCTATTCCAATTTGAAATTGATACCTTAACCTTGAAGCGTACCTCAGAATCGTGGGTTTACACACTAAATTAGCCGTGGAGCACGAAAACTGCTTGGGCAAGATCTTCGCAGCTGCCTAGAACCATCCTGAGAAAAGTCGTACCCGTTTTTCAAAGCCTGACGGCAAGGTAACGGTACTCCCATGAAATTTTTGGTTTACGGAGAATTTGCCCGATGCGTAGCGCGTGGAGAATATGCCCGCGAGGCCACTCATTGCAATATGACCACTCATTGCTAGCATGATGTTTTCTAGCGCAAGCGAAATCTCGCCCCCGCCACGGAAATTTTCTGCCCTCCTTGCGTGTATTTTCTCTCCTGCTTGCGGGTGAATTCTCCCCTCCATGCGGGTATTTTCTCTCTCCCTCGAGGGCAAATTCCCCCCTCCAGGCGGGCATTTTCTCCTCTCTCGCGGGCAAAATCTCCTGCTGAAATGTACGCGTGCGGCTTGGGCAAAATCTCACGTAATCCCGTTAGAGGATTTACCTCTCAAAAGCAGAAATCGCGGAGCAAATTTCACGCCAGAAAGGGAACCTTCGGGAAATGTGAAATTCCTGAAAATTTAGCTTCCTGGCAAGACTAGCGATTTGGCGACACCATATAGAAGTAAAAAAAGGTTTAAAACTATCCTGAAATATCTTTAAAAATATTTTTGCGTAAAATAGCTTCGAGTATTAAAAAGGCTAGGAAATGAAGTGAAATAACTAAAAATTCGATTAGGCGGTCAATTATAGACCAGCTATCGAGAAGTAGGGACAGACGAGGGATCGGATTTTACAAGCTTCTCCGTTAAACTTATCGAAGCAAAATCAAGCGGGCAACAAAAACATTAAGCCGTTTTTTAAATGCTGTAATAAGGGAATCAGCGTAGGTCAAGGTAGGTAAACGCAACGCTCCAATCCATATCGCGCTAGAGTTTGCTTGGATAAGTTTAACGGAGAAGCTTGTAAAATCCGACCCCTCCTCTGCTGCAACATCCAAATGGTTTGTCTATGGTTGACCGCCAAACTACTACTTTTAAATAGTTTGTCTACGATTTTTGGCTGAGACTTCGAAAAAATGGTCGAATAGAAAAGGATTAGCGCTGCCAAACTGTTTTAGAAGAATCAGTAGAAGAAACCAAACAGAGCAATATGAAAAAAGAGGAAACAGAAGATCAGGAGCAATGTGAGAGTGTAAAAAAATTGCAATCTAGAACCTTCCATGTTTCGAAACCGGCGCTCTCCGGCATTCGAATTGTACTTTAAGTGAATTAAAGCTTGTTTCTACCGTTATATCATCTCTAATCGGCCGGCAAAGTGGATTTCAAGTTGCTTTCCCCTGTGGATGAGCGTTATGTGGGGATACAGTTGTTTTGAAGCCAATTCATAGTTGATAGTCTCTGGCAGAAGTCGATCCTTAGTTGAAATGAAGTGGTTTCAAGCTAAATTAGTCGAATTTAAGTTGATTTTGCTGGCGATTGCTGGAAATCAAGTAATCCAAAAAGTTCTGAGTCATACAGTAGCGGTCATAATTCTACTGACATGGCCTTTTTGACATAGTGTTTCTATACATATCTCGGCTTGGGCGGAGCAAAACTTAATGAAACCTCAGTATGTTATAGGGCATCACAAACCTTGCTTAACACATAAACAAGCTTAAGTTTTGAGTGTGCGGTTTCTAGTCATGGAGATTATTCACAATTTCGTGGTCATATTTTAAATTAGGACAATTCCCACAAAACATGACTGTTACAATTTCAAACCCGTAGCAGTTATTAGCCATTTAAAAGTCTTCTAAACCATTTTATAACATTGCGAGAAAGTCATCTCTATTAGAATTTTTCGTAAATGGATGCGAAATAAAATTATGCAATATTGCACCTATTATATATCTATCCTCGATTTCGAGGGGAAAGAACGAAATTCATGTACCAGTTGTACTTTGTCAAGATCCACGAAGTACATACTTAGAAATGGTTCTGGTGCAAAAAAAGCTTTATAGGGGTGAATTTTCAAGCATATGTCCAAATCTGTTCAATTCTCCGTCCCTAGAAAAGTTCTGATTGAGACGATTCTCTCACGATGTTATAGGGCGATTCAGAAGACCTTCAAATGGCTAATAACTGCCACAGGTTGGGAATTGTAACAGCCATGTTTTGTGGGAACAGACGCAACTTGAAGTAACACCACAAAATGAGAAATAAAGTCCATATTTAAAATTTTTATTCCATTTTTTTTCATAAAAATTCCATATTTTATTTTGTGGGTCAAAACTTCTCGGCCTGACCCCGATTCACACTACCATTGTTCGTGACGGGACCATGGATTCTTGGCATGCCTGTTCGACCGATTCCGAAAAAAATTAACACGAACGCTTTGCAGCAACAGGCACCGTGATGATGAATGTATCGGACTTAATCGATCAATCAATCAATCGAGCAGGCACGCTAATGATCCATGCCTGTTCAAGCCCCGAACAGGGGCACTGCGGGGGCAGGTCGGGATATTTCGGTCGTTACTGGCTTATCGAGTTCGCTTCCGGCCCGGTCAGGGGACAGGGGCTGTCTACTATACTTGTTATCCGAAGATAATTTTTCGGATAATGGATCGATTCTGATAATGCCGATTTTAAATTTCCCGGATATTGGTTCGATTCAGATAATGCGTTTTTTCGAATTTTCGGATATCGGACTATCCGAATCTCGGATATCCGGAAAGGAGTGATTCGGATACTAAGTATACTGTCTACACACCGATGGAGGAGTTGTCCCGTTTTTGCAGTTCGAAACTTCACGTCACTCAACGCGAGCGAAGTGGTCCCGAGTGGAATTAGAGCCGCAAAAGGCGAGACAACTTCTCCCTCGGTGTGCAGAGAGCCCCTGTTCCGAAGAATCGTTTCCATAATTGGAGTCATGGACCTTGGCGTATCGTACGGAACGTATTTTATGACTATTTTCTGAAACCTCTGGCGATTCATCGATTTTTGCTGTTGTCAGGTTATGTTTTTTGATGTTTTAACTGTTTACGTGCGAACGCATTAACGGATTGACCCGGTTTTTTTTTCAAAGTTAACGATTAACGCTCAACGAAATAAATATTTCTCATTAACGCACACCCCTACTGCACAGAAGAAATGTGTTGGGAACTTCCAAGATATTCCTGCTTATAGAGAACGTGCTTATTTTTTCAGCTACTGCTATAATACTGGGTGCTTTTGCCAGTTTTCAATGATGAATACACAAAAATCATGAATCACCGTCAACACCACCGTCACGCCTGTGGCCGTATTCATGAAACACTGGGAGCCTCCCTGGAAGGTCCAAAGTCCACCCGTTGTTGGACGAGTTTTCGATGCTGCACCTTCCTGGTTACCCGGCAGGTAGGCAGGAAGGCTCCCAGCTACCTGGCGGGTAGACAGGTGGGTTCCTAGCCACCTGGCGGGTGGACTAAGAGAGTCGCGGCTGGCTGCTGCACCGATCTCACGTTTCGCAAAATGACCAATATCTCCATGACAGGCAGTAAGCGCTCTTCCTGTCCACCCGCACAATTGGGGTCCGGTATGCTATGCGCGACGGAATTCATTGATAAAGGAGGGGAGACACAGCAGCACCCTACTTGTGGTCTCCTCTCTGTCTATGCAGGAGGCTACTCCCACCTGTCTCTGCTCTCCCAGGTGGCGGAGAGGGGCCGCCACTATTGAAATCTCGACAGGGGAGGCACAAAAGTTGTTGCCATACGCCGGGCACGGGAGGATAACGTCCCTTTCCTGCGTCCCTTTCCTCCCTTTTATGAGTACGGCCACTGATCGCGAAAGTGGTCGAGATAACAACACTAATCGATGTTCAGCCTACTGGCAAGCTCCTTGCCTTACTCAAAGCATTTTGTAAAGCGGAATACGTCTTTGCCCGAACTTACCTACCCACCACCTGTGGCCGTATTCATAAAACTACGGGAGCCTCTCGGGAGGGTCCAAAGTCCGCCCGCCGCATATCTCGGCTGGCTCTAAAAACCTTACCGGGAGGCTCTCGCATGAATACGGCCACTGGTGTTCGAGAAGCGAGGAGATTATATTGCCCAGAAGTGATTGCAGCTGCAAATGCTGAAAAGCTCTCTAATTGTCGAGAACTTCATTAGGGGAAAAGGTTGCGAAAATCGTCCAGTTAGTTGTTCAGGCTCACATCAGTAGCCATGACAATATCTACTGAGTTGCCTGCCGAATAGCGCAACTTGTAAGCGACGAAAACAAAGCAGCAATTTTTTTCTTGCACTCGAAGCATACCAAAATATGACGTTAGCGTTGCGAGCTAGACACAACTTTATCGGAAACTTCTGAGACACTATTCTGCCGTTCAACTGGTGATTTTTGAGTGGCGTAAGTTACGTAGTGATTGTTTGGGCACCGCTCTCGGCACTAAAATCATATTTCGAGGTATATCAGTTTAGACTCTGCATTACCAAAAAGTTTAAGGGTAATTATTTTCTTGGCCAGCATCGCCGGACAAGGAGTTGCTATTCCTATGTTCGCTTATTGGCTCTTCAACTATTTTAGTACCCAGTTGGATGGGGTGAGCTAAGTTTTTTATTGTAGGAATTAAATTTCGAGCAATTATAACTGCAACACGAGCTCTATGGGTCGTTTGTGCTTCGCCGCCAAACTGCGCGGCGAATCGAAGTCCTATGGCATTGATCGCGCGGTGAGCCACGATCAATAATGAAGAATAAGGTGCACACCCACGCCGCTTCGCGGTGTATATTGTGACGATAGAATAATGCAACCATTGCAAAATGAGAAGTTGATTATTATCGTTCCTCGGAACCCAGTTCGGCCCACACACTTCGCAAGGCGCGCGGCGTCATCCCAATTGAGTCCCGCACACTTTTGTCGCCACTTGGCACACTCCCATATGGGTCACACCCACACACTTTCCCCGGCGCTTGGCGCACTCCCAGCTGGGTCTCACACACTAATTCCGGCGTTCTGCGCACTCCCATTTGGGTCACACATATTTCTCCCGGTGCTTGGCGCACTCACAGTTGGGTCCTTTACACTTTCTCGGCGCTTGGCGCACTCACATTTTGGTCCCACACAACTTACCCGGCGCTGGACGCACTCCCAGTAGGGTACCACAATCTTTTCCCGACGCTTGGCACATTCACCATCGGGTCCCACACACATCGCCGGCGCTTGGCGCACTCCCAGTTGGGTCTCACACACTTTCCACGGCGCGTGGCGCACTTCCAGTTGGTTCCCACACACTTTCCACGGCGCGTGGCGCACCCTAGTTGGGTCCCGTACACTTACTCCGGTGCTCGGCGCACTCCCAGTTGGGTCCAATACACTGAACACGGCGCTCGGCGCGCTGACAGTCGGGGCCCCCACACTTCCCGGCGCTTGGTCAACTCCCAGTTGGCTCCCGTACACTTACCCCGGCGCTCCGCGCACTCCCAGTGGGCTCCACCACACTTCTCCCGGCGCTCAGCGCACTCCCAGTGGGGTCCCGTACACTGACTTCGACGCTCAGCGCACTGCCAGTTGGGTCTAACACACTTTTCCGGTGCTTGGTAAACTCCCAGTTGGGTCCCGTACACTTATTCCGGCGCTGCGCACACTCTCAGTGGGTTCCAACACACTTACTCCGGTGCTCGGCGCACTCCCAGTTGGGTCCAATACACTGAACACGGCGCTCGGCGCGCTGACAGTCGGGTCCCGCACACTTCCCCCGGCGCTTGGTAAACTCCCAGTTGGGTCCCGTACACTTACTCCGGCGCTGCGCGCACTCCCAGTGGGTTCCAACACACTTCTCCCGGCGCTCAGCGCACTCCCACTGGGGTCCCGTACACTGACTTCGGCGCTCAGCGCACTGCCAGTTGGGTCTAACACACTTTTCCGGTGCTTGGTAAACTCCCAGTTGGGTCCCGTACACTTATTCCGGCGCTGCGCGCATTCTCAGTGGGTTCCAACACACTTCTCCCGGCGCTCAGCGCACTCCCAGTGGGGTCCCGTACACTGACTTCGGCGCTCAGCGCACTGCCAGTTGGGTCTAACACACTTTTCCCGGTGCTTGACGCGCTCCCAGTTGGGCAAACACACTTTCCCTGGCGCTCGGCGCACCCCCATTTAAGTCCCGCACACTTTCCCCGGCGCCTGGTGAACTCCCAGTTGGGTCCCGTACACCCTCCCCGGCGTTTGGCGCACTCCTAGCTGGGTCGCGCACATTCTCCGGTCACCGGTCACAGGTCAACCCTTAGCCGTTTTTTATTATGTACTATTATTGCACTTCGCCGCGCTGTTCAGTGGCGGAAATGTAAACGACCCCTTATGCTTTGGAAAAGTTCGATTAGTGAATATGTTGAGCGGTGATATGTCTGACATTTCATTTTGAGTTCAGAACAGAATAAAAGCGTCCTATTCGATCACTTTCTTCTCTGCTATTTGTAGCTAACCCCAAAAAATGTAATGATCAGTATTCGATCCGACATTTATTCAGAACCTCACAGAAACGCTATTCAAAACGGCTCGACTGTTCTCCACTCTCTTTCAAAGTGCCTGCCTCTGCCTGTGTATCGAGCGGGCTATAGCTACGATAAAAGTTGAGAAGTACGAGAATTGGGTTTCACTACGAATATCGGTTATATTCTCAATCAGCCTGGTTAGTTTCCTTCTACTTTGTGTAAAGTTTAACTTTTTCCTTCCGCTTGACCTTTCGCTGAGTGCCCTGTATCTCGATGATGTCTTCGTCACCAAAGCTGCAAAATGCAGTAAACATCCCATTACTCCGTTTTGTGCCACTGAAAGAACAAGTAGTACTAGACTTTTGGGCTCTATTCATAGCCAGCACGAGCTACGAGCGGCCCCACGCTGTTGAATCCTTGCTCCGGGTCCAGCAGGTGTGGATAGCTTGCCAACGAGTGATGTGGAGGTCGTGAAATTTTTCGTAAAAAAACGAAAAGTTGGAAAAGGATCTTGAAATTTTCGGGTGGAAGAAATTTATAATTTATTTTAAAAAAAGAAACCAAAACATGGGTTAGGGGCTCTCAGCACACCGAGGGAGGAGTTGTCTAGCCTTTCGCGGCTCTGATTCCACTCGGGACCATTTTGCTCGCATTGAGTAGCGTGAAGTTTCGAACTGCAAAATGGGACAACTCATCCATCGGGGTGTAGAGAGCCTCTAACCCCAAAACCTAGAAGAATTTGTAGAGTGTTTTTTCGTATTTGAAACGAAACTTGAACTATACACAACCTGAGTAGAACCAGTGCCGAGTCCCTGCAACTGTTCTTAACTCCCTTGCGGGCGGAAATTCGCTGTACATTGTCATAGAAAACGTTCTAAGACGTACGATCCCCCCTTCGAAAATTTAATTTTCAACTGCAGAAAAAAAGGTGAATTCCGCATAAAATTCCCCACAAGTTGCTTTAGTTTCGTTTCCTAACCCGACTGGTGTTCCAAAGGTTTAGACGAGGTTAGGTGGTGGACGTTGACAAGCCTCGTTGGTGAACCACAAGGCTTTTTCCCACACTATCCAACCAGTGCCATCCCTTCAGCAATAGATTTTTGGACCACCAAAGGTCCAAACTTGAGGTAATTGGGCTGTGTAAAAATTTGCACACAAACTTCGGCATGGATCCTAATGAGACCTTGCGTTCCCCATTGGAGGTTGGCGCAAACTCGATGCACCTATGTTATAGCATATAACAACGAGTTTGCGCCAAGCTTCAATAGTGTACGCAGAGTTTCATTACGATCCAAGCCGACGTTATGTGAGCCGTCACAAACGTAGCCAAGCGCGAACACCATAAGGGGCCTGCAGAGTTGCACCGACCGGCGACTGGTCGCCGAGCGTCAGCTTTGGCGCGGCAACAAAAATGTTTACGAACATTATCGTCGCCGCGTCGGTTGCCGCTCGCTGGCAGTGATGCAGGGTCGTCGCAGCGGCAAAACACTACGTGATGCCCCCTTGTCGCCTATCACGTTGCGTAGGACGCCCTCGTCGCCGAATGTAATCGACATTGCATCACCCAGCGCTGTTCGTCGCTGCGAGCAACGGCGCAACTTGAACTCCCCCCTATAGTGGGAAGGGCGCAAGGCATGGACGCTTTCTGTTATTGCTACATCATCTTTAGTCGTTCGCTTATTCCTCGCCCGAGTGGTGGCGAATCGATATTTTTCGAATTTTTCCTATAGATTATTTTATGTAAGGATTACTAAAAAAGACATCATCATTACAATAAAAAGTCAATGTGATGATGAAAATTTTTACGCAAAAAACAGTCCGTACTGAAAGTGAATTAGTACTGCGTAATTAGTTTATCAGCCTTATTCACGTTAATTGACACAAGCTTACATCCAATTTTTCGTGAACGCTGCGTGCGATTCTGTTGTCTTGGGCTCTGTGTATTACGTCTATGGGGGGGGGGGGGTGATGTTGTGTCACAGGTGGGTGTAATTATTCATGTACGTTGAAATACAATTGGATTTGAGAAAATCTTTCCCTTAGCCTAACAAGCCTAAGTAAACCAGCATTTCGTAATGGCCATTGCCGATACTCCATTTATGAGATTTTATAGTATCGTGGATAAATATATCCCACTTCGTACATGTAACATGATATATGAGCTATTCACGGTTTCGCTGTTGATTTTAGTTCAGCATAATGAGGTATGAAGTATTTAAGGAAGTCTGAGTTGTTATTTATTTATTTTTTATTTATTTATTTAATACGCTACATAAGGTAGACATGGAAAATAGGGCAGAATATACATAGACGAAAGGCAAAATGAAACATTACCACGCAAGAAAAATACTCGAAACTTTGCGTTTAAAAGATGGAAAAAAACGGGGCACATTCAAAAAGTTCAATTTCAAAGAGGCGAAAGCAGAGCCAGCTCTGCATGTGAAACTGTTCAATCGGAGGTTGGTTCTGGGAATCCCAAAAGAAATTTTCTCTGAATTTCCACGTGTCCTAGAGGCGTTGAATTTATAGAACTTCGATTTGTCAATTCTCAATATCCCACTTAAGTAAGATTTGTTAGGCAGAGCCTGACTCTAGCTTGTTAGCAGAATAGTTTTCTACACATTGAACAGTGGAATTCAACGTGAGATCAAAAGGCAGCTTACGTTGTGTGCCACATAGAAGGACGTATCTATTATCTCAAGTAATTCAAGGTAATGAAGTTACATAACTATTGAAGTTCGCTTTTAACTTCTTCGCTTTTTATTCCTATAAGGGGTGTGTTACCATTCAATAAGAAATATTGCTGCATACCGGAAATAGAGAATGTACAGTCCACCGCAGCGGAAGAAGGCGGTGATGCAGTTGCGGACCACGATTGCACGATCGATTCCGGTGCTCTGCCACATTTCGTTTCGATCGGCCCAACATCATATACTTAAAGCGAGTTAGTGTTTTCTCTGTATCTTCTCCCCAATCTTCTTCAAGTTCATATCTACTTATTTCTTCGCAGGGTGTTCCGAGTGGAATCTTTTTATGCATAAACCGGGCTTACAGTTTTGCAGGCTTTCTGAGGCATGAAAAAGAAAAATCCCGAAACGACTTTTTATGGGGTATTTCCCTGAGAGTGATAGTTAAGAATGATTCTGCAACCATGCTTCGCTTTGATTTACCATTCATAATAACCTTTCCATGGTTTTTGGAAAGAAGAAAATGCATAATCGCTTGAAACTGGCGTGGAATATGTCGCATTACGACTCCCAGTAGGAACCCACAAAGACGTGGCTATCGTTTTGGCAGATTTTTTCCATTTACAAGCTAGGTTTTCCATGGGAAGTCCGCAAAACGCCGAAAAACTGCCAGCCTCCCCCCCCCCCCCCCCCCTCCTCACACACCAAGGGAATCCCCTACTTGCTCAACCCAAGAAGGAAAATAAAACAAAAATCAAAAGCAATGAAACGAGAAAAAACAAAAAGGGGACTTCAATTCACAGTAGTTACCAGCTGTTCGGATGACGAAATCCGTGCTAACGCCTTCTTTCGTCGGGGTGGGCTACTCTGTCAGTTTCAATCTCTCTTGTAGCTCTGAGTGGTCTTACCGATGTTGAGCTAGCTGTTTGCTTTTTGCGCATTTCTAGATGAAGTATGGCTGCATCAAAAAATCTAGTTGGGCAAAGCGAGGATTAAGTTATAGATATGTCTCTGTTACTTCTGTGCCAGCAAGGTTTTGTGTGATGGTACGGATTTATTTGGCCGACGTTTCGAGCAAATCCTCGTTTTCAAGACCTGAAATTGTGGCCTTTTCAATTTCAGGCCTTGAAAACGAGGATTTGCTCGAAACGTCGGTCAAATAAATCCGTACCATCATACAAAACCTTGCTGGCACAGAAGTAACAGAATTATATACTGAAAATGCCAAGGTTTCAAGAAAGCCGTTCATGGAGATTAAGTTATAGATAATTGACATCTTTCAGTTTTCGGATTTTGTTTTTTTTTTCACCTTCATTGTTGCTCTATTACACTTATTTGGCGAAATTTCAAGGTCGTACTCTCATTTTCATTGGGAACGCTTGTTCATATATTATATTCTAATTATGTCACTGTTGGAATACTTATCTTCACTTACTCAATTCTTACGTTCGTTGTGAGTTTTTGATGAGGTTGTGGCGTGTCATACCACAATGATGTGCACTTCTAAGGTAACAATTTTTATCTGGATCTATCGAAGATGGTATCGATCGGCACCGAAAAATGCAACCTTGCGAGGAAAGTATGTAGCATTTTTTCTTCGAGTAGAGCTATCTCGCATGAATAATCCTAAACGGTCGCAAGGACTTCATTTACGTTGTTCCAGATTTCAACATTCTGAGAACAGTCGTACCTTTCCTATCTACCTCTGCATTTCAATCAATGAATTATTGGCTTGTTTCTTGACGACATTATCATATGTGCTCATGAAGAAAGCATTAGACGACATGGACTTCGATGGCTTCACGTTCTTCACCACCGCAATTGATTGGGTGAGCGCTAAATTTCATTCGCTTTAATGTTGAGTTGGCATCAGAACAGGAGGCTCCCTCCAAGTTTTTGAGCCAACCGGAGTCAGCAGCGAAACTGCAGGTCATGGTAATATATAAAGTGTGTCCGGATAGGAATGACGAACCATGCGCTGCTCTCGGACGAGCGTGCAAAACGACGGCGAGCTTTCCCCTGCAGCCATTGAATAGGAGCGGGGCCGGCAGTGGCTGACAGTGAGCAAAAAAAATATATTTTTTTTGCGCTCACAAAGCGCCACAACGCCATAACTTGTTTCAACGTGATCCAATTTCAATTCTGAAGTCAATTTTGATTTTCTCTATTTAATCCTATGGATAGTGTTACAAAATGATAGATTCAATTCCGTAAGTTTACCGAAAATTGCATATTTGTACCACAAAATCCCTCATTATGAACTGATCAGATGGTCATGATAGCAGAAACCTGTTCTGTTTTGACCTGTGGTTGACGTGAATTTTAGAAGGAAATACACATTTTTGAAGGAAATACCGCAATTACAAGGGCTTTGTACTCGTACCATTACATTCGCCTCGCATAGAGAAACAGGAAAACTTTCTGAAAAACTCACTTCGTCAATTTTGAAAGGAGTTACGGCGATGCGGCGCTATGTGAGCTCAAAAAAGGCCGCAAAACGCCGTTTTTGCAAAAAAACATGCGTAGTACTGAATGTGGTGGTCATCCGGACCGAGCAAATTGATACCTCATAACATTCGCTTTCAGTTGGACTCATATCGCATTTTCGCCGTGAATCTGATCATCATTGTGGGTTGGTATCTCCAGCATCGAAGGCTTCGGCAACGAACAGTAGTGCAGTCATTACTGCCATCGGAAGAAGCGAACCACTACTTCAACCAACTACAGAGATCTTGGGATGCTCCTATGCCGTCGAAAACAAAAAGTTAGGTAGAAATGATACCACGATGTTGAGCTCCAGGAAGGAGGACACATTGTCTTTTAGAGATCGTCCATTCCCTTATGTTCAGTGAGTATGTGTATAATAAAGACACTCATATCCGTTCCTGTGAAGATGTCAAGGATAATGCAATACAGATGCTTTGTGTGCCATCCTCCTTGCACATCCGCTGGCGATACGTAGATGCAACGTGTGTAGAGAGCTGATTCTCGTATCTTCATCGGAAGTGCAAGAAGTTTCCCAATCGAACTTTGGCTTGCCGAGACCCGTTTGTTACTTGCGAAGAAGCACTGTCAGCATTAAACCCAGTACCTGCACATCAATATTCTAGAACACAACCAAACGTCTAGGAGAGAACCTAACCCCGTCGGAGAAACAGATATCAGGCAGCCATCCGTCGAATCTCCTAGCGAAGTCAGTTTGCAAAGATAGAACGACTCACAACAAGAACGACTCTCTGGGGCGGGAGACGCCCACCCAGTCCATACTGTGTGAACCTTTTTCCAGCGTCATGTATCAATTGTACGGTTCACGAAATATTTTACTTCCAATGTCTCCACGGATTATAGAAGGTCTGATGCCCTACATATAAAGGAAGGCATGCCTAAAAAGGACGCGAAACCCGCGTTTTCAAGCCAAAGAGGGCCATCCCTTGTTTGCGCTGATTTTTGAGCGCGGAGGGATTGACCGCTATGAAAGATGACACCAAGCAATGCAATCAAGCAATTAGCTCACTTATCAGTACTTTTTTGACTTGATCATTCCTGTAATCTGAGTTGTCACTCGTTCATATCGAGAGGGTGGAAATGGCGCAAGGGGCTATTCTAGAACTCCAAAACGCTTGCTTGCAACTCTTATTTTGCAACTCCTGGCTCGTTTTCTACCGTTCTTTGAGCACTGAGAGCACAGGATTCTTCTCGCCTATAATTTCGCCGTGAAAAGTCACCGAGGATGATCATCTTGGACGCTGCCTCTCGAATAAAACTACTAAAGTGCTTCATCGATCCATTACAAACGGTTTTTCTACATCATATGTGGGGAGAAGGGTTAGGGCGATCATCTGATATTCTGACAAGTGTTGCAACCTGGGGGTTGTTCATCATTGCTAATGTAGGTGTGAATCGTACTCCCATTACACCACGAGGTGCCGGAACTTTGGGATTGGCGAAAATCCAACCTGAGATGGCTATGCGCCCATTACTTCGCATGCGGTTAAAAAAAGATGGAAAAAGCAACACCGTAAATTTCAAAATAAGGAAGGTGAACACATAGAAATGTCATTATTGCCAACCATTAGGTTGAGACGATCTCACAGTGTCTGAGCCATCAACCCTCCATATGTCATGATTTTCTCGTCCAAACTTTGTCCGACAATGTAACTTCAGCTGCGCGACACGTGTTTGAGGTCCGTTTTCAGTGTTTCTTTTTGGAATACTATGGCAGAGTAATTAACAATCCTTTTCTGTTTTCTTAAGAGTTTTGGCTTGTTTTTTGAGATTGAAATTTGTGCATGTGTTCGATTTGGACTCATGTCTCGAGTATTCCAAACAGGCGAGTTGTTCGGTCACCCCCACGACAACGCGGCGCAAGGAATAACGATTTGACATAACTTAGGGTTCGAGAAGCGTCTTGAATATCTAACAAACTTTCGGGAAGAAATCGAAATATCAGATCTCAAACGAACAAGAATTGGAAAAATCTAAACCGAAAATAATCGCTTCGAACGCACAAAACTTAAAAAGGCCTTCTTTCCAAAACGAAATTTGAGCAGGCGAAATCCAAAAACGTTTCACAAGTTTTTAAAAGAACGAAAAAAATTGAAAATTTCGAAAACTTTGTCCGTGTACAACTACAGTGCGTTTCAAAATATAGACGCACCCTCTAATACGTCGTTATCCGATCTGAATGTGATGAGATATCATTACCATTAAACTCGTCGTGCCCGAAAGCCCCACCGTACAACGTTTCAGTGCCATAAGTGAAAAAATGAGTACTTTCTTCTTTGAACCGCAAAATATTGCGTTTCAAAAGTATAAACTCACTATCAGCAGTGTGCTGAAAAAACACAAATTTAAATGATCAAGTTCCCAGTTTCAAAGGCTCAATAAATAGATGTAACTGTTTGCAACTTATATTGCAAATGCCCCGTGGTACCTGTCTCTCGGAGAATGAGCAAGCACAAATACGTGCCCTGAATATTGCGGAAATGAGCAACCGTAAGATCGCCAAGATACTCGGGGTTTATCGAGAGTTGTTGACAGGTATCTGCGGGATCCTGATTCTTATGGGGGAGGGGCGAAGTCCGGAAGACCAGAGAAGCTGTCTGCCAAAGATGTTCGCCGTGTTGGTCGGCTTCTTTCCAACTCGACTCTAACGATCACTGAAGTTCGAGCTGAATTGTCGACTTCTGTCTCAAAAATGACTGTCTGGAGGGTCATTCGACAGAATGGAACATCGTATTTCGTCGGCTCCGACCCGCCTCACACCTCACTGGCACTCACAAGGCAGCACGACTACAGTTCGATAAGTGGAATATGGCGACGGACTGATTCATGTCACGCTGAAGCAATTTTTGTGAAAATTCGTATTTAGGTGACCATTCCCGACAAAAAGAAGTTCAACTTGTATGGTTTTGATGAATATGCCTATTACTGGAGGGACCTTCGGAAGAAACCCAAGTTCTTCAGGAAGCGGAACTTCGGAGGTGATTCTGTCATGGTTTGGGGAGCTTTCTGCAGTGACAGCGTTTTAGGGTCTTTTTCCATTCATATGGACTCCGCTGAATACCAGCTCATGCTCAGATGTCACCTTTCCTCACGCAGCAAGATAGAGGGGGCTTGTTTTCCAACAAGACAACCCATATGTCCACGTGAATCGGTCGATAAATGCGTGGTTTGACTGGAGAAAGGTAACGCGAATGGACTGGCCTATGTTCCTTCCATCTCAATCCCACACGGAATGTCTGGGGTATGCTGGTACGTGACATTTTTGAACATATTCAAACGCTGAAATCCTCCCGAACATACGCAAACGCTGAAGACCTCAAGGCAGCAATCACTCGTTCCTGGGATCGCTTGGACGTTCAGGTTTGCGGAGGATGATGGAATCGATGCCAAATCTCGTTTATGAAGTCATATCCAAGCATGAAGGACAGACCTGCTACTAAACTTTCACCTGTTATTTTTGATAATAAATCTGCTGCAAATCGTAAGTGCGTCTATACTTTCGAAACGCTGCATTTTAAGGCTTAAGGCCGAAAGTGCCCAATGTTTTCACTTGAGGCAGTGAAATGTTGTACACTCGCGTCCTCGCGCACGACGAGGTTAATGGTATTGATATCCACATTCAGATCGGATAACAAAGTATTACAGGGTTCGTCTATACTCTTGAAACGCACTGTATAGTATTCTGGATAGCCTGAACTGTTCGTATTTGCATAGGACGCTTACAACTCCTAAAATCTTCCGAACTTTATATTCACCCACATAACAGAGCCAGAAGTGGTACGGACCAAAACCTTGTCAGGATGTTTGGAACAATTCCACTGGGAATTCGATCGATGCGTAGCCCAAACCCGAACTTCCGTAAACATCTCTCGGAAATTTCCGGAGAAAAGAAGCGCCGAAATGTTGAAAACGGTAGATTTTCCCTCGAACAAAACACCTCAGACATTCGCTGTTATGAGTTCGATACTAAAAAGAAGGGTAGTTATCAACCGCCAACCAATAGGATACCCAAATCGATTACCGCAAACCAAAGCGCGGCCACGTTCACAGTGTATTGGTACGCTATAGGTTTGGTATTGGTGGAATCAAGAGGCTGTTATGAACCGTCAACGAATACGAATGTCTGTTATGAACCGCCAACCAAAAACGTCTTTCCGAGTTGACAATCGTTCCGCTCGCTATTTATCCTGTCAGCGCTTAGCATAGTAGGGAACAATAGTTTCGAAAGTTTTTGATTCGCTCTATTATTCATGCTGTTTTTGTTTTTCGGTTTTTGAACTCCAACTTTCTTCTTAATTTTCTCTTTTCTTTGTATAGCTATATTTTTTCATCTACTATTTCCTACTACACGACTCAACGTGAGTTCTCTAAGAAGAGTTTTTGAAATAGTGCTTTAATATTGCAAGTTCATTCGGTGGCATTCGCGAGGTTGACCCTGTTTTGGTGGAGCAGAGAAGAGGGGGGGGGGGTGGTTGTTTGTTTTTATTGTTTTCTTTTCGCTAAGCATTTGTATAGCTTTTGTTTTTTTTTTGCATTTTGAAATAACAACATGATGAACTTGCCCGTTCGGCGCGTTTTTTGCCTTTTCACCCCAATTTTGCCGAAAAATTAAAGATTGCGTGAGTCCAGTGCACTTTTCCGTTACAAAGTAACCCTCGCTTTAAAATCCCAAAATTCAGGTTCTGAAACAAAACTTTATCCGACAATTGCTTTCCCAGATGCCTAATGATTGATCTTTACCAGCGTTTTATTTATTTATTTATTGTTACGCCGCATAAGGCAGGCGTCATAGACATTTAGAGCGTAGAAGCACTGCAAACACACACACAAAGTTATACAGTTATCATGAGAGGAAAAATTTCGGAAAAGTTTCCAGGAAGGTTTTGCAAAAAACGCATGATGAGAGGGCCTAAGAATTACGAAGGGAGTCTAGGAGGCTAAAAACGCCCTATTTGCATTATTTCATCTAGCGTTTGCTGCAAAATGCCAGAAACAAACCTAATAAATCTTGAATCAAAAGAAAACAATGGAAAAAAAACAAAAAAAATTCTACGTCTGCTTTTCCACCAGGGATGAGCGGAATAAAGATATGAACTTTCGGAAATCGGTTTCCGGGTTTCGGAACAAAAAAAATTCTTGGGTTTCGGAAATCGTGCGCGAAACGCCTGAAAATGCGCGGAAATGCGGTTTGCGGAATGCGAAACGCGGAAAAACTCAGAAATCATCTAGTGTTTTCTTACGTTCCAGATGACGCGTTATTTTCGCATTCCGCGGCGTTTTCTGTGAGTTTCGGAACGCGAAACGCGGAGCTCCGCTTTTCCCTGCTCCCCACTAAGGCTGGGTCAACGTAACATATGGCTACCGAAACCTCACGAATGATTATTTGTAAGACTGCAGTGTAAGAGCTCACCTCAAATTCTAGAGAAGGGTATAGGAGACGGAAATAGCAGATATTCACGGCTGCAGTCGGCTAATTCTCACCGTGTGGCATTCGTCCAAGAATGGCCGAAGCGACGGCGGCAGGGTCAAGCGAGCAGCTGTGTAGGACATCAGCGGAGCTACAATTTTCTCTTCTTTGTGAACTAAATTTCAAATTTTCATTTTGGTCCAAAATTCTTACGTTTTCAATACGAAATCGCCATATTCGGGCCTAAATCTTAAATTCGGGGTCCAAGCAGAATTTAGTTTCAAGATTCTCCACTCAGTCGTAGCGCAGGCCACAGGTTATCACAGGAATGCGCAGATAAAACCGCCTTCTTCAATTTATTTCAGTAATTTCACTGTGGTACCGATTCAAGAAAGTGTGCCCGTCGTCCAATTTTTCAGCCTTCGTGTGCGCTCTTTTTACAGCGTGCGAGCGGTGTTGATCGCTTCCAGCACTGCCATGAATGGCGCCAGCCGCGTTGCTGCGAGACGATCATCCACCAGCCGTGGAAACATCGATATCCTGACGTCATTATCCTGTGCGTGCTATGAATACCATAACTCTTTACTTACAGACCCTTTTCTCCATAGGCAGTGGCTCATAGCTCTACATGCTTTTAGATGGGGTCACTTATACAGTTCAGGTCGACCTATCTAGCACGAAAACGTCGAAAAAAAAACGTCGACGTCGAAAAAGGCCGGAACCTCGATCTTAAGGCCCCCATCACCCGTTGAAATGGCACATCTGCGTTTGATTCTGAACGGCCGCTCGACACGCACGCCGAGCGTGGGGCATTCGCTCTCGGATGCACTTTGAAATTATAAGAAACCATAGCTCCTGTTAAAACACTATTCTCTTTTTTGTTTGAATTCAGTTAAACCTCGGCCTTTGCCTCCTTTCAGGAGACCCCCATCAAGTTCAACCAACGAAAGTGATGATGAAGCACGATGAGGTCTTTTCTCGATCTGTTCTTTCGCTCGACTCTGAAATTTAGAGCAATAAGTAAAAAGTGGCAAAATAGAACTAGTAATAATCACAGTTGGGAACAGGGCTGGGCACGCGTCCCGATTAACCTTAGGGGCATGCATATTGGACGTCGCAGAGAGGGCAAAGGGGGTGCCTAAGCGGGACACCAAAAAAAAACTAAGTGCATTTTCTGTCGAATTTCAGGTGCAAAATAATACACGATTTTGTTCTGGTTTGTCATATCTTCTGCTCCATTTTTTGAGACAAACACTTACAGAATTCAAATTATTGATAGATATGCAGTTTGTGTTCGGAATAATTCATAGTTGCTGTCAAAGCTTCTCATCAACAACTCTATGAATTAAAGATCATATATAATGTGTTTGATTGCCTTGATAAAGGAATAAACACTACCTTGTTATCTTGTAGCAAGTAAGGATTGATGTGATTTCATGTTTCTTTGATGTAACGTTCAGTGATTACGCTTGCGGTTACCGATTAGAAGCGAAGATACAAAGACAGCGCTCCGACGCGCTATCGTTCACGTTCAGAAAAGGATTAGCGAACTGCTGTATTATGGCAGACTAAAAATACAGATATCACGGTCAGTATAAAAACTAGCCAACGGAATTTCGTCTATGAGAATGACTTATGAACAGAGCCGACTGTAAAAATTTAAGACTGCAAGCTCCAGTGAAAGAAGAAAAGAATCGCATCTTCCTACTTGAGAAGTACCCTGTACATAAAAACTCAATATTTATCCAGCTTGAATGCCGCAATTCCTTAGATACTGGGCTTGCCGTGCAATATGGTGTTTGTCCGCAGCTACACAGCGCACATTGGAGTGGACGCGCGCACAATATTAATTAAATAATGTATTTATTACAGAACGGGGAGGAGAAAAGAATCGAAAGTGGAGTAAATGGAAGAAGGCACAAATAGGATGCTTTCAATGTAACCATTTGAGAAATTTGATGTAAATAAACTAAATTGGAGCAGGGTGAATTTTTCGGACTTGACAAGGTTCATCTAAATGAACTTTGTTGATTAAAAACAGCATTAACCATGAGAAATAAGAGGATTGGGAGAAAGAGGAGAATCTGGCGAATATTTATTAACGAAAGCTTTGATATTCAGTGTGATTCAAGGACCTTAAAACTCGTCCCGGTTTTGTCCCGGTTTTCGGGGTAAAACCGGGACGAGATTTAAGGTCCTTAAAACACATTAAAAAGCGATTTTGTTGAAGCTAAACCGTTTGCCAGATTCTCCTCTTTCCCATAATGTCTTTTACTTGCATGTTTAATGCTACTCTTGATCAACTAGGTCCGTTTGAATTAAAGTTGTCACGGCTAAATACTTATGTACCCCTGCTCCAACTTTGTTTGCTTACATTAAATTTCTCAAATGGGTACATCCAGAATAATAAATTTTCATCATCTTTCATTTCCTTCGGTTTCAATCGTTTTCTCTTCTCCGTTCTGTGATAAAATACATTTCTTATTAATATTGTGTGCGCGTCCACTCCCGTGTGCGCTGTGGAGCTGCGTACACACACCATATCGCACGGCGAGCCGAGTCTCTAATTGATTGCGGCATTCTACGTGAGTGAAAATCGAGTTTTCCACTCCCTACGCATCTCATCAACCCCTACATGGTTCCACAACACAGAATAATTCTGAAAATTTCTTCATCAGAACGATCAAACACGGATTAATCCCTCATACATGGGTTCATGAAAACATTCGATAGAAAACATTAATTACTGCAATAAAAGTAGCCCTGTTGTAGTTTGTGATTGCTGAATTGTAATAAATAAAAAACTGTTTAAACTTTTGTCACAAGTTACCTTCTTACTAAAAATTTTCTTCATAAGATTGTTTGGAAGTTTAAAAATTACACTACCTTTTTTGTTGACATTTTCGGAATTTTCTTTATTCAGCGCTTTTTTATACTCTGGTTTATCAAAATAAGGAAGTCAAGATCATGGCTGTTGTGCTCGACTTCTCGGAAAACAGCCGATTTCGATTTCCCATAGGGGGGTGCCTAAAAATTACCGAGCTAAGGGGTGGGGTGCATATTCAAAATCGCCATGCCGGGACGTGTGCCCAGCCCTGGTTGGGAAGCGGACATCGATGACGCGTGCGTGCTGCTTCGCGAACGGTGAGCATCGGCCGCAGAATAACGGCGACGCGACATCTGATGAGCACAAGTACATGATCAGAAGCGTTATTAATTTTCCTGCATCCCCTTTCGTTACGGGTAGCCTTTCCTTATATTAAAAGCTGTACACTCGGGCACGCGGAGATGGGGTTACCGCTTTCGCCGCGTGCGCAACATCTACCGAGCCGTGACGCGAGTGAGCAATGCCATGGGGTCGGTAATGTTCGTTGTTAGAGAGTTCTAATGTGAATAACGATAAAGTTCATAGTATTTGTGACTCTGGGACCTTGTTTTATGTTTAAAGGTCAAGGTGGTACGAGTAGGTCTGCACGAATTGATACATTATCGAGAAGATTACATAGTATGCATAGTATAAAGAAGAGTGAGGACTCTTTTAAAAAAAGACCGAACGAACGAATTTCGAATAAATTCTTTCATTTTTTATTTCGAACGAACGAATTTCGAATTATTTCGTTCATTTTTTATTTCGAACGAACGAATATTCGAAATTCGAATATTCGAATGACGAATAATTTAAGCATCCATAGCAAATCGCGCAACTACGAAGTGAGCGGCAATAACAAGTTGCATTCTCCTTCTAAAGCATTATTTCCACCTACAAATGAAATTAATAAGGCACGACTAATCTCAAAACCTGTACGGGCTACAACGCAAAGAATGCTACAAAATCAACTTTTCCGCTTTAACTTAGCCTAAGGAGCTTATTCGAGGTGCTGAACATGAATAAGAGGTCCACTTTCGGTGCTTCGAAAGATCACGGTAAGTATAGGGTAATTATATCGTTAAAGTCTCCGATATGACTGAAATTTTGCCTAGAGAACCTACCCCTAAACCTTCTCAGATAAAAAGGAGCTCGACGCTAACTCCGATCTTCCCACTTTCCCGGAGACACGATATAGGCGAGTGCTTCCCCTCCTGACACGAGAACGTGCCCATCACGGGCAAAGCGTGCCCCAAAAAGATGCTGGGCGCTCAAGACGCTAGTTTCCAAGGGAGGCATACGACGCGGTTTAGAGCCAGGACTCGGATGAAGGCAATGCCTTCTGTTCAATTGCACAATTTCGCGGTACTTGGCTCCGCCTTGACGCCGAAGGCCCTGCTCAGTCGCTAGTGGCTCCAGTTGGTGCTTGGTGCACTGGCCGGGTCGCGTGTTGGCGTGCGACCGCGTCGTGCACCGGTGCGTGGGTATATTTTTGAAAACAAAAAGCTCAGAGGGGCTTATCACCAGGGCAGGAAGCAGCTACTTGCCCACGACAGTCGCTACCTCCCCGCGATAGCTACTACCGTGGGCGACAAAACTTCGGATTTTGCGCTCCACGGCTACTATCCCGCTGGCGGCTTTCAGCGGGGCGTGGAGCTCGTCTGAGCCATTAATCCTTCAAAAATTGCGGAAAGGATAAGAGGTTCTCAATCCACAGCTCAAAAAAGCCTCTTGGCGAAGTTTTAGACAAATCGGTGCTGTCACTAGAAGAGGGGAGTACCAATTGCCATCCCACTAGGGCTCGCCCATTTTTCCGTGCCGCCGCGCAATTATAGCACCAATCTGGGGTTTCCTCCCCTGCCAGAAGCGTTGCGGCGCGGAGAAATTAGTGTAGCCATATGCAGTGGACAAGTGGCCCCGACTGGCGAGAAAGCACGGCCAAATCTAAAACGTCGACAAACCCTGGCACTGTGCCGAAACCTTCCGCAACACAGGAAACGGATGTCTAATCTGTGCTTAGCACCCCTGAAGGTTGTTATCGCGGCCACTTGGCCACTAGAGTGTTGCCCGAATATTCGTTTATTCGATTAATATTCGAATATTCGAATATTCGAATAATTCGAATATTCGAATATTCAAAGAAGTGGATTATTCGGGTTATTCGAATAATCGAATATTCAAAGAAGTGGAATATTCGTTTATTCGAATATTCGAATATTCAAAGAAGTGAAATATTCGGTTTATTCGAATATTCAGCACGAACAATTTGAACATTCGACAAGATCGCACTTCATTTTGCCCTGATTTTACATTTCAAACATCTTAGCGTAGTGACTACTATTTTCTCACAATTCTTCGGTACCTCATAAATATAAAGTTACTGTGCTTATCTGGGTTAAATTCCATTCCGAAATTGCGTCTCGACACGCTTTGCGGCCGCACGCGCTCGAGTCAATCGAGTTTCCAGCTCCAAAGCCGACACGATATGGCTTTTTTTATGCAGTTTTCTTCAATTTTGTTTAGTTTCCAGTTTCTAAAACCCACCTAGAGTCAACAGATCCGCAGCTGCGGCGCTGGAAACTCTTCCGACTCGAAAGCGCGCGGCCGCAAAGCGTGTCGAGACGCAATTGCGGACCGCAGTTTGACCTAGATAAGCACAGAATAGCAGGTATTTCCAATATATTGAATCGCTCGAGGGATTTTGTCAAAACGCTAGAAATGCCCATTTCACCTTTAGTTATAGAGAAAAGTCTAAATCTCGAGCGGCTCATAAGTATAGCAACACTTGAGCGACATGGAAATTTCTCACGATGATGGCCAGAATGAGCCATTTTCATGTGTATTTTCATGAAACTGGTTCGAGGTGATGCTATTTGTCTACTTTCCCGGTGAACTTCACCTGAATTCTGACGCAAAAGCCCAAGTTCTCTCCTTCCATAATGCTGAACGTAGAATTCGATGGTTTCCAGCCACCTAGGAGGGCCAGCTGGATATAGTCTCAAGTTCGTGCCAGATCCTGAGCCACTCAATGTCTGTTGTCCCCCAGACGTCTCATGGAGCTGGGAAGCGAGATACTACACGGCGAGTTCCCTGTGACATGGTGTCGGTCTCAACGACTAACTACGAATTGTCGCTGAGTTTTTTCGAATTGTCGCTGATATTCCGGAGTAGGGCACGGCTAAGCAGCACTAGGAAGTTCGTCATCGCATAAACCGCGCATAACTCAACTGAACTCAACTAAGCTAAACCAAACTAGACCGAAGCAGACCACAAATTTGGCGGCAATTTAGCGGGTATTTTGCGGCTATTTCACGGCGAACATTATTTGGCGACTATTTCCCAGCCAGCATTATTTGGCGGCTATTTCGCGACTATTACTCGGGAAAAAGGCATTTTGCGTCTGTTTCGCGGCTATTTCTCGGCCAAAACTCAGAGCACACGCTCGTAAACGTGGTTGAGATAACCACGGAAATGTAATGGTATGGCTCAGAACACAACGCCTACGCATTTTGAAGCGTCAAAAACGACCCACAATGACGCTACACGTGTGAGAAGTTGGCCCCGCCCGTATCTGCCCGCTCTTGAATTTGCGTCCTCCTCCAAAAAAGGGGTTCTGGGCCATTCCCACCATCGGCGACGCTTGTGGGTGGTACAGTGAGTACAATAAGTGAGCCATACACATCGACAATGGTGGGAATGGCCCAGCACTCCTGTTTGGGGAAGGACGCAAATACAGGTGCGGGGCCGACTCCTCAGTCGTGTAGCGTCACTTGTGGTCGTTTTCGACGCTTCAGAATGCGTAGGCGTTGTGTCCTGAGCCATGCCATTCAACTTCCGTAGTTAGTATCTCAACCACGTTTACGAGCGTGTATGCTGAACTTAAAGGCAGTGTTCACGATGAAAATCGTTTTTCTGTTTTCCCGCCTATCTTGAAAACGGCCCCATGCTGATTCCAATGATAACTCTGAAATCGTACAAGACCTTCTGGGAATGGAGTTATGGTCCCTCAAAGATTGAGCTAAGGAAACATGGTGGACGAGTTGTCCGAGGCTTTTAACTTCCGTCTTTTGCAGCCGATGTATGCGAGCTAACCTGAATAAAGAGAGAAGTTGAAAATGAAGGGAAGAACGGGGCTTTTGATCGGAAACCATCGCTCATCTCTCGATCTCGAGCATTCATTTGTTCACGTCGGTGGACGTGTGTTGCGCTTTTGAGGTTTGCAATGCGCTCGAAGTGGCAACTTCTGGCTCTTGTGGAGCATTTCCTGGCTCGTTTTCATACGTTCTTTCGACGTAAACGTTACCGTGTGCCCCTCCACTACCCATTCCTAGTGGAAACTGAAACACATTTTTTATCGTGAACACTGCCTTTAGGTGATAAGAGTGCAGCCGGTTCAATTACCCAAGTATGCAGTACATTGGCCCCGCCCAGCATCTGGAAGCCCTGCCCATCCGGTGGCGGCCTCAGTGGAGGTTGGGCGACCCAGCCGCGACGCGTGGGTCTACCGACTACGCTGCGTGTCGGTGTGTCGACCGCGACGCGTGTCGGTTTGCCGACCGCGACGCGTGTCGGTGTGCCGACCGCGATGCGTGTAGGTGTGCTGACCGCGATGCGTATCGATGCGCCGACCGCGACGCGGGTCGGTGCAAAGTAGTTCCTAAGCCACATAAAAGTCTTGCTGGATGTGAACCGCTGCTAAATAGGCCGCTAAACGTGACAGGTCAAGATGTCAACAGACCGACAACAGGCGGACGTCGCTGGGCAACGGGCAGTTGTCAGGCTTAAAATGCGAGTGATTTGACTTGTCAAGAGGGTGCAGTTTATGAGATGACAACTTCTCAACCTGTTGTCGATGCCCCAGTTTGCCCGAGTGGATTGGATGGGATAGTACGCAATAGTGTTCCCCAAATATTCGTTTATTCGAATAATATTCGAATATTCGAATAATTCGAATATTCGAATATTCAAAAAAGTGGATTATTCGAGTTATTCGAATAATCGAATATTCAAAGAAGTGAAATATTCGTTTATTCGAATAATCGAATATTCGAAGAAGTGAAATATTCGAATTATTCGTTTATTCGAACATTCAAAAAAAATTATTCGTTCCAACACTCTATTGGCCACCCCTATTTCTCCGCGCCGCAACGATTTCGGAAGGGAAGGAAAACCCCGGGTTGGTGCCATAGGTTCGTTGGGGTGGAGACAACGGTCCGAGAGGTGAAGGTTGTTTAGGATGCCTGAGTGGGGAATGGTGAAGGTTCCCTACAGATTTGCAACTTCAAAATTTGACGTTTTCTTAATCCTCTTTTTCTTGCATTCAATGTATTTTTTATTTATAATCATTAATTTTGAAACAACATTTTTTTCCGTTAGATGACCTCCTTTAGAAATTCACTCTTCTTAATGAAATGATCTGCGTAGGTCATGATAAATTTCCTTTAAGCTGTCTTGGAGTCAAAATTTGTCGGAAAATTTCTTCAGGCGATTTTTGAAAAACTACCTGTTCTTCGCTCATACCATTTTTACCCTTTTAGATGGATCTTTGAACAGCGCTGTTTCCGAAATCTTCATGATATTTTGCGTCAAATAATGTTTTCGATTCGAGAAAATACGTTCCCCATCTCTCAGCCGATTTCAATTTATGAATTAACGTTTCTTTCACTAAAAGCAATTAGTTTTTCGTCCATAACTTTTTTACCTTAAAAGACAGCCCTTTCGTAAAGGTTGTTTCCGGAATCATCATGAAATTCTGCATCGAATAGCGTTTCCAGTTTAGAAAAATATTTTCTCGATCCTTCAGCCTACCTCATTTTAAGAAACACCGGATTTTCGCCTATAACTCTTTAACCGTTAAAGATAGGGTTTTGGTGAAGGTTGTTTCTGAAATGTCTGTAAAATTAGGCGTCGAATGATATATCGGGTTCCTAACTTTGCTTGCCCCGTAAGTCAGCCAGGTCGGTGAAGCCGATTTTCATAGTTATCTCCATAGGGTGCTCTCGCCTCTATGGTTTAAATGAGAGACGCAGAGTTCTGCCGGAGCCAACAACGGGGCTCGGCTCCACCGACCTGGCTGGCTCATAAAGCAAGCAAAGTTAGGAACCCGATATGTCATTCGACGCAGAATTTTACGTAGATTTCAAAAACGACGTTCACCAAATCCTATATCCAAAGGGTAAAGAGTTATAGGCGGAAAACCGGTGCTCCGTAAAATGAACTAGGCTGAAGGATCGAGTAAATACTTTTCCAAAATGGAAGCACAAGTTGACGCAGAATTCCATCGTGATTGCGTAAACAAGCTTCACCAAAGGTCTCTCCAAGCACAAAAAAGTTATGAACGAAAAACAAATAATTTCAGGCTAAAAAATGCACTTTATAAACTGAATTCGGCTGGAAGAAGAAGAACCTATTTTTCAAAACTGAAAGCGTTTTTTAATGCAGAATTGTATGTGAATACCGAGAACAACTTTCACCAAAGGTCTATCTTTGAGCAGAAAAAAGTTATGAACGAAAAATCGGCAGTGACACCCACCCAATCTTGAAAATTACTTGCACGAGTGTTGGGTCTCTTTCATTTTTTCGGGGCGTTTCACTGGTTGTCACCGGTTCTCCCAATGGTGAAGGTTCCCCACTTCACCTGCCCAGGGGTGAAGGTTGGTGGAGTACATGGCTCCACCTAACGAAGCTATGGTTGCTGTTATCATTGCGCGGCGGCATGAAAAAATGGGTGTGGCCAAATTTGATTGCCATGTGGCTCCCCTTGTTAGAACCGCCCTAGTAGCCTCATCAGACGGTGTAGGGGAAAAATTAGCTCTTGCGTTCGCAAAATGGAACAATGGAGTAGTGAAGAAAATGAATTCGGTTTTGAAAAGTATGTCAGTTCCTTCATACATTAGAGCTGATTTTCATATTTTTTGTTAAATCAGCTCGGGTATTCAAATTCGAATAACGTTCGAATATTCACCTCTGCGAATAATCGAATTTGAATAATGTTCGAATATTCACCTTTTCCGAATAGTCGAAGGAACTCAATACGTTGCTGGCCAGGATACCTCGTCTGTTGTCGTGGGGATTGACGCAAATGCGAAGATGGGGCTTGATCAGGAATCCGAAGTACTCGGTAAATGTTTCTACCCAGTGGAGCAAACATCGGACAATGGCTACCGCCTTGTCGACTTTTGTGAACGCAGTGGTCTGATTATTGCATCGACATTCAAGAGGAATCATCGCCGCCATCAGCTTACGTGGCAGGGACCAACCCAACTATCTCCAGAAGAGCAGCGGAAGCGGAAGATGACAACTTTGAAACCACAGCTCAACTATGTTCTGACGAGGAATATTCCAGTATCGGACATTCGAAGATCTAGAGCTGTGTGGGATGTCGCATTCGATTCGAATCACCGTCCTGTTCTGTTGAACTTCACTGCGAGGATTCATAAGAGGAAGCGAGGGGCTCAGCCTCTCCAGAGGATTGACATGACAAGTCTCAGAGATGAAGAGTGCAGAAGGAATTTTCGACAACGCGTTTCTATTCACATCGGAGTACGGACTAACAAGAAACTTTGCGACGCGGATTCTTTTGTCAAGTGCATCCAGGACGCTCCGAAAGAGGCACTCCCGGTTGTACAGCCTTAGAAGAAGTTCGCCTATGTTTCAGAAGAAACAACATCTACCTACAACAGAGTATGTGCTCTCCAAACTGCAGGAAACTTCGTGGAGGAGAAGCGTCTGAGGAGGAAGTTGCGTCGGCAGCTTCAAAGTGACCACGAACGAGAGTGGACGTGTAGAGCTAAGGAGTTCGAGAAGGCTTGGGAGGAGAAGAATCCGAGGAAAGCCTACACGTTGCTGCGACAGCATAGCGGAAAAATGAAGAGATGTTCTCCTGTCTTGAACACTTTCAATGGAGTTGCAGTTGGTGATGCGACGCTGCCAATATGGAAGGATTAATTCAATTCACTACTGAATTGTCCAGCGCCATCAGTACCTGAGCTCCCGCATGTTCAGAGAGCACATTACGATGTCAGTGAGGAACCACCGACTGAGTCTGAAGTTTTGGATTGTGTCCGGAAAATGAAGAATGGAAAGGCAGGTGGAGATGACAACATCACTGCTGAAATGCTGAAAGCTCTTCCTCCGTCTGGGATTCGTGAAATGACCAACACCATCCGTGCCATATGGACGAGCGAAAGGATACCCGATTCGTGGAGACGATCATCGTACCTCTTCACAAGAAGCTATCCGTCACGGATCCTAAGAACTACAGAGGAATCTCTCTACTTCGTGTCATGTACAAGGTTCTAGAACGTATCATTCTCGAGCGACTTATCAAACATCGTGAAAGAACGACCAGAGATGAGCAAGCCGGTTTTCAACCGGGAAGATCGACCATCGATCAAGTGTTCGTTGTGAGAAGAGTAACCGAATCGTGGCAGCGGTATTCGAAGCCATTACAGCTTGCTTTTTTGGACTTTGAAGCCGCGTTCGACTCTCCTCATTGTGATCGATTGCTCAATGCTCTGCGAGCAGATGGAGTCCCGGAAAAGTATGTTCGGGTAATCGAGGACATGAACAAAGGAACAACAGCAGGGCCCGTAGCAAACCCCCCGCCGCCACCACATGAAGATGGCAGCCGACCTGAGGTACATCGTGCCCAGATGCCACCTATTGTCGCCAACCCGGAGCGACCCTCCGCACACGATAATTCTATTTGCAAAAACCAGTCGCATGGCGGAGTCGAACCGCGCACAATGATCGCATCGACAGCGAGCACAGCAACTGAACAGCGAGCTCATGTTGGAGGTGCCATTCTTGGTATTAGCCAGGGTGTAAGATGACCAAGACAGTCAACAGCAATCTATTTCATCGAAACCGTTCCCTTTAGGTCTGCAGTCCATCCTATTGTGATAAGTTTATTACAAACTATCCACGGCTATCTCTGCTTACACGTTTTCAGCAGTTGCACAAGAACAAATTTTCGAATTTGTAAAAAAGTTCATACTTTCTGTTTTTTTTTTCGAAAAGTCCGCAGATTACTCTTTAATTAGTCAGAGTGATACTTGACGTTGAGAATTATCCCTTTTCCTTCTGTGCTATACTTACCTTCTTCTAAACTAAGCAGGCGATGTTCCAGTTCCAGAAGTATACCTATGTATTCTTACAAAACTTAAGATTTTTCTTCCGGAAGCCATGTTTGTATATGATCACGCTGCTATTCGCTTAACAAACATCGAATTAAAATGAGTTTAGAATAGAAGCAAATTTTAATTTTCTTGAATATTTCATGTTTCCGAATGCAATGCCCTTTTTAGAGGCTGGGAAACCGTTCGCAAGCTATCGCGAGAGTTTTAACTACACCCAGCAATTTTGATGATAACTCAGCCACCTTTTGAAAACTGTGGTGTAGGCCTGTTTTTGATTGTCCCCAAGGCGAAGAAACTAAAACAAATCTTGAATGTTTATAGGTATCTCTCAGACTTCTGGATTTTTCTTTCGAGAAATTGTCGTCCAGATTTTTTGTCTGATAGGAGCTCATAATCATTAACCCCTTGTGCTTTTTTTCTTTGGAGAAAATTGATCATCACCTTTAAATCTGCTGCTAAGCTTGACTGCTGATGCTGCCGTTTCCTCCTTTCCTTGCTGTTCACATTTTTTTCTTAGAATTTTTTCATAAAAACTGTACGCAATGTGTCTCACGGTATGCTAGTATGTAGGTGAGGTTTTTTTTGGGGGGGGGATGGGGTTATCCAATATGCATTTCCGATAGCTTCTGTGCTGAAAACAAAACGTGTTGAAAAACAGTACCATTTTGATCGGAATGTACAGAGCCAGTTAGAGACATGGGTAACTGAAAAACGATCTCGAACTTTTCATCGCCAAGAAATTTCCGAAACATCTCTTAACGGCGGCGCAAAATTAGTGAACCATGAAACCATACAAAAAAATTGTGAACCATGAAAGCATCTGAAAAATTGGTTAGCCTTCTGGAAAAGAATACTTTGTCCAATTCAACTTCAAATTATTTTCGTGAATCCACGAAGGAAATTTAAGGAATGTATCACTCAGTATAGACAGTTCACGTACAGCTTTATGAAAAGAACCACTTTGAAGGCTCAGGAACAGCAAAAACGATGAGAAACCAGGGGGAAATCAGCGTCTGCAAAAATCAACAGCTGATGAAGAGCGATTGATTTTGCCTTCTTGGAAGACGGCTAACAGCACTGTGGCAATGATCGCCACCCATTGAAGTGTTTTCCGTTGTTGAAGGCTTCTTAATAATTTTCCTCCAAGATTTATCACATGTTAGGGAGGTTATCATTCCAATACTCTAATCACAGATATTGGGGGGAATTTTCGCATGATCAGTGCAAAACTCAAAATTTCACTTAAACCTCAACGGAGATGGTCAAAAGTCGCTAGAAAAGGTCAAAGGATAGTGTCCTCTTCCCCGTGCCGCCACCACATCGGTCATGCACGACCCAAGACTTGGCTCCCTCCCTACGCGCCTCTGCAATATGCGCGCTATTTCCACTTTCCACTCGCAGCTCGTGGCTCCCCTTTAGACCTCAGGTCTATGGCTGCGTGCCGAGGTGGGTGACATTCGGCTGCGAGCGAAGTCACCACCTTAGCACGCACACGTGCATTAGGATAGGGCGGCCACCACCTATTCCGCTTGCGATGTGGGCCACCACCTCACGCCGGGGAGGCAGCCATGAGCTCCCATCTTTTGGTGAGATTTCTACGGGCCCAGCAGTTCGTACGCCTGTCGGATTTACGTCAGCTTTCGAGGTGAGAACAGGAGTAAGGCAAGGAGCTGTAGCAGGACCTTTTCTTTTCAACTTCGCCGTTGATGACATCATGCGTAGAGTTGCAGAACAGTTTCCTGCGGATGTGATCCTAACACCATCAGGACGCTCCCTTGTCGACCTGGAGTACGCCGACGACATTGTGCTATTCGCAGAATACAACGCAAAACTGCAAAGGATTGTGAACCTCGTTTCGAAGTATGCCACAGCCTATGGACTTCGTAGTCGTCCCGACAAATGCAAGCAGATGTGGTTCTCTCAGAAGCCTTCAACGGGAGTTTGTGTGGACGGGCAACGTATCGAACTGGTGGACGATTTATGTTATTTGGGCTGTTTGCTGAAGAACGATGGTAGTTATGCAGCGGATATTCGACAACGATGTGTAAAAGCTACGTCCGCATTCAATTCTCTAACCAAGTGTTTGTGGTCTACCACCATCGCGAAGGAAGTCAAGTTGCGCGTCTACCTATCCGCTATTCGCCCTATCATGATGTACGGATCGGAGACGTGGGCAGCACTGTAGACGCAGATGGGATGGTTGGATTGCACGGAGAGGAAGTTTTCAGGCGTTTGCTTGGATATTTCTGGCCGCGTGTATGCCATAACGAAGACCTTTACAAGGAAATCGACGCAGTACATCAACGCTTGACACGAGGGAGATGCCAGCATCTCCTAACGCCATCTTAAGCAGCAATGGAAAGTCGACTTCGACTGCTCGGGCATATACTAAGATGAACGCCGGATCGTCTCGTACAACACGCTTTGAGAATGCTTCCAAATCCTGTTTGGAAACGGCCACCTGGGCGTAGGCGAAAGTTCTGGACGGATGTGGTTAAAGAGGATTTGAAGTCACTCGGCATCTAAAGACAATTCAGGCGCAATGTTTCGTTCCGCAGGAAATGGAATAGTGACAGCTGGATGGAATGTGTTCAAATTGTGGCTGAAGACCGTGAAAAATGGACACGGCTGACTACTAGAACGGCACACATCGGTGAAGATGCGGAATGACCGCGTCAGGCGAAAGCCAACTGATTAAGTAAGTAAGTCAAATTCACACTTTTCGAATATTCGGATGTTCGAATAAAAATTCGTTCGAAAAATTCGAATATTTATTCGAACTCGAATATTCGATCCTTACTCTAGTATGAAGGTAGAATTTTGTTTTATGTAGTACACTTATTCGGAGAAGAATGAATGTTTTGTGACATAAGAAATTATGAGCGTTTCAAAACAAGGTACAGTAGTGTTGAGTGTATCAACGCTTTGGTGTTAAAAAATCAAGTTTTCGTGGTATAGAAAAGGTTTGGAAACCTGAGGGAAACTGATAGCTGGTCAAAACTCTTATCTTCCGGGAACCGAACGGATATGTGCCCCCCCCCCCCAAACATGTCCTATTGGTATCGAACTCACAACAGACAGAGAGTGTCCTCTGCTATCATCCGCCAACTAATACGATATGTTCCCGCACGTGTCTGGCGGATCATATGCTATTGGTATCGAACTCATTACAATAAATGTCTGAGACCAATACACCTAAACTCTTCACTATAGAATCACGTAGGAATAGCACAAAAAAAATGAAAGAAACAGAAAACTCATGAACCAGAAGAAAATCATTGTCGTTTCCTCAAAGATTGATTGCAAACGTGGAGCCGAGCCAGCCACAGCTGCAGAACGCTCTCAGACATTCGTGGTTATGAGTTCGATACCAATAGCATATGTTCCGCCGGACACCTGCGGGAACATATCGTATTGGTTGGCGGATGATAACAGCGGACACTCTCTGTTGTGATACCAATAGATATGTTCCAGGAACGTATCGTTCGGTTAGCGGAAAATTAGAGATTCAACGTGCGATCAGTTCACCTCAGGTTTCCAAAACTGTTCTATACCACGAAAACATGATTGTTACGTTGACCCCGCCTTATCGTTAGTGGGGAAGCAGACGGGGGATTTTAGGCTTTTTTAGTTGTTTTCTTTTGATCCAATGTTTGCTAGATTAGGTTTGTTTCTTGCATTTCGCAGCAAACACTAGATGAAATAATTAATTTGGGGTGTTTCTAGCCTCCTAGACCCTCTTTCGCTGTTATTCGTAATTCTTGGGCCCCTCCTCATGCGTTTTTCGCGAAACCTGCTTGGAAACGCTGGTAAAGTTCAATCACCAGGCATCTGGGAAAAAATCGTTGGATCAAGTTTTGTTTCAGAACTCTAATTGAAAGCGAGGGTTATTTTATAAGGGAAGAATGCTCTGAGTTCACACTGTTTTAGATTTTTTAGCAAAAGAGGATCTAAAAGACGAAAAACATGCTGAACGGACACGTTCATCATATTGTTATTTCAAAATGCAAAAAAAAACCAAACAAGTCCTTAAGAAAACAATAAAAACAAACGGCCACCCCCCCCCCTTTTTGCTCCGCTCCACCGAAACAGGGTCAACCTCGCGAATGCCATCCGAGAACTTGCGATATTGAACCACTATTTCAAACACTTTTTGAAAAGAACTCACTTTGAGTCGTGTAGTAGGAAATAGTAGATAAAAAATATAGCTATAGAAAGAAAAGAGAAAATTAAAAAGAAAGTTGGAGTACAAAAACCGAAAAACAAAAGAAGCATGAATAATAGAGCGAATCAAAAACATTAGAAACTACTGTTTCCTACTACGCCAAACCCTGACAGGATAAAAAGCGAACGGAACGATTGTCAATATGGAAACACGCTTTTGATCGGCGGTTCATAACAGCTCCCTGTTTCCACCAAACCTATAGCAAACCAATACACTGCAAACATGGCCGCGCTTTGGTTTGCGCTAATCGGGTTTGGTATCTTATTGGTTGGCGGCTGATAACTACCCTGCTTTTTGGTATCGAACTCATAACAGTGAATGTCTGAGTTAGTGAAAATCGTCGACCTCTGGATGGGGGGGGGGAACCGCGACGCTGCTTATCGGGAAAAATTGCGTGCGGGAAAACAAAAGGAGGATGGCTATATACCTCTAAAACGTTCGCCGTTGTCTACAGGACACGGATGAGATGTCACTCCAGGCAATGCTCCCTGTAGCCATTCAAAAAGGGCAAGGATAGCCCCCCGAGAACTGCACGTCGTCGTCTCACCCCTCCATGGCGCCGTAGACAGCCTATCCACGGAAACGCTGTTGCTGTAGACATCCCATCGAAAGATGGTCTCCATCCTCGATTCCGCGATCACATCCTATCAACATCCCACAGACCTCACACAACCATTCCAGTGGAGCATCAGCCACCTAATGACGTCACCTCTGAACGGATTAATCCTCCTTTCAAAACTCGATAATGAGGCTCAATTTCACAGGTTTCGGTTTTCTAGTAGTAGCACTTGATTGAGCAATTGTCCGAGATGATACAGTTTTATTCGGCTAACGTTTCGGCGTTTTCGCCTTCGTCGGAGCCTGGAATGCGAAAGACACATTAGGATTTAGCCGACCAAGCACTATTTCACAGCAAATAGAGAAAGTTTTCAAGAAAATAGGCGAAACACAACGTCGTAAGGCATTTTTAAGGGTACTAACCGTTTCGGAAGTTTCGGTTTTCATTCAACCGCAATGGGGGAAAAGGAGTCCTTTAGTCTCTTGACCAAATTTCTCACAAAAAATGCACCAATTCTATAATGACGGTCAGTCTACGGCAACAGAAAAAGATGGTGGTGGAGTTGCGTATTTTCTCTGATAAAACTGTGGCCGTGGCTAGTTCGGTTCAAAGCTTGCGTCGCTAACGGTAAGTTTCTCGCCAAAACACAACACCAATACATTTAGAGTCGTCACTAAAGAGACAATTAAGAGTAATACAAAAAAAGGAAAAAAGTCAAGAAAACATAACAAAAAAATATCAGGTGTTCTTTATCGATTGATGACAAACCTGGAACAAAGCCAGCCATGGTTACAGTACGAAAACGCCTATTTTACACTGCCATCGCCGATCGCTGCGATGGCATGCTTTGAATACAGAGACGCGTTCTCTATCGATGCTCATGGTTATCATCCCGTCGCGTCGCGCAGCGACTGAACTCCGAAAGAGGCCTAGGTGGAACTGCGCAACCGCACCACCTCCATCTTACGCTGTCCTATATGTAGTGTGTACCGTCAAGCCTGCCCTGAGTTGAAGCGGGCGCCCGCCGGCTTTTATCGGATTTTCCTCGCCACTGAAGTGATTCTGCTAGCCTGCTACCCACATTCCAACATATTTCGACTTTTTTTCTTCGGATCCACGGGAATACGGGCAGTAGGCTGGCGGAATCACTTGAATAACAGTGGGGGCAATCTGATACACGCTGCGCGGCCGCGCAGCGCCCGCTTCAACTCAGCGCCGCCTGGCTTAGTCATCGCAGGCTTGACGGTACGGTGCCAAGCTGGCAATCAGAAAAGTGTGGAAGGAAAAAAACATCTGGAGACTAAAGAAGTGAAATGATTACGCCAAAGCGGAGCAAAAGGCCTGAAATTCAAAAAGACACAAATTGTTGAGCATCTAGCAATGCGTCCCCTGTTAACTTTTTTTCCGTATTTTTCTCCGAAATATCGCAAAATATGCAGGTGAAAAAAGACAGGAAGGCAAAAGAAAACAGAAGACGAAATTTTCTTCACATTCCTGGTATAGTGAATCTATGGATGTGGGGAAGTCGCGTTGCAACTAAGAGTGCGCTTATCGTGCGTGTGGGGTGGCTCCCTTACGGCTTGAAAACATTCAATATCGCTCGCCGCTAAATTTCCAATGGTCAACATTTCTCATTTTCTTCTTCCTACTTTTCTTTCTTTTCTGAGATCCCTCCCATTCCTAATATGTTTATTTGGGAACATTTCTATAGTTGCTTTGTGTGAATCCTGGAAATAGAAATCTGTACGGTCCAAAACATACTATGAAGGAAAAATGTGCAGCAAATACCCATTGTGTAAGCACAGAATTGCTAAACGAACGAATGCTGTGAAGAAAAAAAGAGGGTTGAGAAAAAAAAACGAAAAAGAGGTGAGAAAAACAAGTTGGTGAAATGTTGTACATGGAAGCGGTGACCGACATCGATCGTATTTTATCCGCAACGATTGGGAAACAACGATCTCTAGAACTGCCAATCGACCTGCACAGCCGTAGACATCCCGAGTTGTCGTCCTGTGGACAACTCGGTCTGCATCGATTTGTGGTAGTCGACGGGATCGCAGGCCGATGATCTGTTTAACAGCCCGTTGCCCTCTGCTCAACAGCTTAGCGGGAGGGCCCCGCGTAGAGCTGCTTGTTCGCCAGCGATGACTCGTTCTGGTCGGATCAACGACCTGTAGACAACAGCGAATGTATGAGCAATTGAATGATTTCGGCCCGGTTGCTCAGCGCAGCTTCCTACCTAAAGACGCTGATGATACATCCTCTCCAACTATGTACCGATCCTGACTATTGGAAAGCATGCAGTAACATATAATCCGAAAGTGCTAATGCACTTGTATTGAAGTGATGTGACACAAGCAGATACAATCGAATCGAATGTCGCCTCAATAAGAAAAAGAAGTGTAAACCACTCAGCAATGGGAGCTTATCAGTCCTTTTGGTGAGAGTCTCATCTCCCTTTGTGCATTCGAATCAAGCATTCAGGATAATTATTTTTCAATTTGTATTGCCTTATATCGGCATGAAGGAATATGTCCATGATTGATTTCTTTGTACAGTAATTCTGCGTTTAACTAATTCCAGAAGTGTTGAGTCATTAGCCTCATCGTGGACAACAGCCTTCCTATTGTTACGTTATGCCTGCATTTGAAGGCTTTAGCTTTATATGTACGTGGTTTCAGAAAGTTTTTTACCACATTTTTAGATGAATATCTTGTACGAGAATATGGACTACACCCAAGTCGCATCCTGGTGACTGATTCCGGTGGCATGAGATTCGTGGTTAGTTTAAGCTCGATTTTCCGCCTGTTCCTCTTGATACTATGGCTGTCCCAGAAAGTTCTGAGAGGGGAGATAAAATCCCAATTAAAGTTAGAGCAAAAAACACTTCCATTCATGTTGAGGCCCCGAATGAGTTCTCAAATTCGACAAAGGGTTATGTAACAAAGCCGTTTCCGTTTTAGGCAAACATTCACCCCAAGTTTTTGAATTGCAAACATGCGCACAATCGTGCCCTATTTGTATCCTCCCCCTCCTGATGGTCACAGAGCATGCACCACTTTTTATTTCTAATGCATTTCCTATATCGCTCCCGATTTGTTCAATTTCGCACTCTTTTTTTTCTTCCATAGGAGATTGAATATTGTACGCTTAAGCGATTTCTAGAACTCATTTCCTGCTGAAAATTCAACGTGAAAAAGAAAGAGATGAACGCATGTAGTGTGTACCAGGCGTGTGCGTTAATCAAAGTTATTTTTTTTGTTAAGCGTTAATCGTTAATTTTCGGAAAAAACCGCGTCAACCCGTTAATGCGTTAACACGTTAATTTTCCATTTCGTTAAACCATTAAAAAGAAAAACATTACCACGTCAAAAATCAATAAATTATCAGATCTCTCATATCAATCAGTGCCATACAGGTTTCGGGGCAGTATTGGGCCCCACAGAGGGGTCTGAGCTCCGGAGGGGATGGAGGGCTCCGGAGATGTCTGACCTTCGGAGGAAGACCCAATGTATAGACATATGAATCCTCAATGTGAAGAGCCTAAAGCAATTTGCCTACTAAATGCTTATTGATTTCTGTGAGAGTTCTATGAGTCAGTAGAGTTGATATTTGAGTTGAGCGTGGTCGATTTGCCCTGTTTAAGAAATTTCCTCGTTTAGATTGAGGCCGAGCACCGCTACAGTATCAGGGCTAACAAGTCTCTCAGGTGTGGTCCCGTCGGGAGTCAGCAATTTTGAAAACTAAGAGTCACGGGAGTAGTATATTTGAGTCCAGCGTGACAGATTTATTCTATGCTGAGTTTCAGCGTCTAAAATGAACGCCTAAGACCGCTATACTGATAGAGAAGAAGACAAAAAACATTCAAACTCACGAATCTAAACTAGGGTTTTAAAAATGCAGTAACTCAAGTTTTAAATGAGGTACCTGGAAAAAATCCTAGTTTTAGGAAACTACACTCTGTACCCTTCCGTTTGGAGCCTACGGCTCCTCTGGAGTGTGCCGTTCGCAAAAAATTTCCTGGTATGAGTTCTGCGTCAATATTCGCGCTTTCTCAGTACTTACATACTTTGTTAGATGTGGACCCTCAGTGCATTTTAGAGAGGAACTCACAACAGGTAAATGTTCTTCAAAGGCACTCTTCAGATTTGCAGAAGGTTGCAGACGGTAGAGTATAAAGTCTAGATTCTCAAAGCCAGGATTTTTCCAGATAACTCATTTACTACTTAACTTATAACCTTTTAAAAACCTGCTTTTTTTCGAAGACGCACTTTTTTCTTGGACGTTTACGAGTACAGTATGGCGCCCTTCAGCGTAGATCTCAGAAGGTGAAATTTCATATGCAGGGTAAATCAACGACGCTCGACTCAAACATCCTACTCTCGTGACTCCTAGTTTTTAAAATTGTTGACTTCCGGCGGGTCCACACCTGAGAAAGTGTGAGCCCATACACTGTAGCAGTGTTCACCCTCCACACTAAACGGTGAAAGGGTATACAAAGGGTGAATAGACTCCGCTTGACTCAAATATCCGTCTCTCGTGATCCGTACTTGTCATAACTATGAACTTCGAGCGGAATCGAACTCATCCCCCCCCTTTTCAGCCATACGCATTTTATTACACAGCACAGACTATAACCAGTTATGACGTAGTCCACCAAAAGTTGCACATCTAATCACCAATGAGAAGTGGTTAGTCCAAGATCGATGTGCTTGAAACTCATGGCGGCACAACGGCGCACAACCGGTGGAGAGCGTTTTGCATAGGAATTCATGCATATTGATCTTCTACCGACCTCTTATCATTGATGAGTACATGTAAGAAATTTGCTGGACTGCACTATACATACACTTTTGCACTTTCAGGCCCTCTACATAAATGCGATGGGCGCTGTTCGTCCTCGCAACATCCGTATTTTTTCGCTTAGCACTAGCTCTACCATTTTAATACGACAAGGGTAATTTAACTGCAATCAAACACCATAAGCAAACCTGCTAGGTAAACACTGTTTGAACACATCAGCTCTAGGTGAGAAGGGTGGGGGGGGGGGGGGTAAAACACGGTCAAAACTTGACCTTCTCACGCTCCTGGGGAGGGGGTTCTGAACGAAATTGACATTAGAGTGGGGGTCTGAGCAAAACAGGCTGACCCGCACCTCGCGCAGTACCCTGGTGCCATAATTCTACAATTAACCAATAATAAATTAACGTGATTTCAAGACTTTTTCGTTAAGCGTTAATCGTTAATTTTCGAGAAAAAACCGCGTTAACACGTTAATGCGTTAACACGTTAACGTCAGAATGCACAGCCCTGGGGTGCGTTCCAAGAACATTTCCATGGCAAAACGCTTCCATCGAAACGTAGCCACGGCCACGTGGAAGCAATTTACAGTTATAAATCGTGGCCATGGGAAACAAGTTCGTTCATGGAAAGGCCATCTGTCCTTCCACAGCGTCGTGGAAACATTCTTGGAACGCACCCCTGGTGTGTACGTCAAGCTCTAATAGGTTCGGGAATTGTACTTGTTACACATTATCGATCAATATCATTATTATTGATGAATCACAAACTGTAACATTGGCTACACTGTATTTCATAAACGGCGGTATGCGCATGGGACTGTAATTCCTCTCCGTTCTCTAGCTCAGGTACAGTTCAACTCCGTATTGGAGTTCAGTCCGCAAAGTGCACGCTGATTGCGAAAGCGTGCTGCGGCGCGGTTGCAAGTGTCCTCAGACAGGGACGTGGGATCACCCGGGCGGTTTTTGCCTCTGATTTTCGGTTCATATCACCGCCCGGGTGATTCCACATCCCTGTCTGAGGATACTCGCAACCGCGCTGCAGCACGCCTTCGCAATCAGCCTGCACTCTGCGAACTGAACGGCAATGCGGAGTTGAACTGTATAGGGGTGGACTCATCGCGACGCACAATAGGAACTATCGCGTGATCAACGACGATGAAACCTATATTTGAGGGAGATCAAACCGGAAATTGGAGCGATCAACCCGTCTTTAGAGCGCGGTCAAGACTAAAAGAGCAGGCGATCAGTACACTTTCATCATAATAGGACATAATAGGACATACCGCGAGCAAACCATCAGGACCGTACCCGTAGACAGCGCAGTCAACCGTACCGAGCTGCGGCTATCTACAGCTCAATAGAGCGAGGCATGTATAAGTAACCACTGTGGCTAAGAATACAATCAATATTTCATTTTCAACCGTACCTCCCCTAGAGGCTCTTAACCATGGACTTAGAGGTCCTTACGGGTCACCCAAGAACGACCTAGATGGCCTACAAAACCGAAAGAAGGTCTACAAATCAATAAAAGACCCAATTTTCACTCGTTATGGTCTTTAATCATACTTACCGCGACGGATGATTGGAAGCTATGCTTTACCGACTAAAAATCGATATGCATCCATAGACGATTGAAATAAGCACTTCATCGCGTCGGCGGTGAATATGATTCCGGGACGAATTGCCTAATTCTCAGTCTGTACACCAAAATGGATATAATTTTATATTCGTTCCGCAGACAAATGTTCTCGGCACACAGTTGTGTAAGCTAAAATTGATTGAAGTTTTCTAACTGTTTCTCTTCGCTACAAAGGGGTTATGATTTCGCATAGAAGAAATTGTGAGAACCTCGTAAGGTCTGTCCGAACGAGACTGTCCGCCACGCGGTCCGCGAGCGTGTTGCGAAATAATTTTTTGGTTCTGCGACGAAATTAGCACGAATATCAGCCGAATTGTGTGTAACATCCCAGCCAGTTGTATCCGAGTCGTGGAAAGGCTAGTCCGGAAAATGCCTTCGTGACAACCGCTCGACACGCGCGCCGACCGCGTAGGCGCACAGTCTCATTCGGACAGGCTTTAACAAGAAGTGATAAACTGCTTACGATTTGGCATGCGATTCAACTCGCAAGAAACGCTAAACATTGAGTGAAATGTCGTACCGTTGGTTTTTCAGTGCACTTGGTTACTACTCTGAGAGTTTTGACCTAGCAATAGCCGCGAAATAGCCGAGAAATAGCCCACCAGGCTTCGCAGCAGGGTCAAACGATCCGTTGGACAAAATTCGTTCGTCATTGCGACCCCTCCATTCGTCGCAAAGCTTTGCGATCCCCTCCCTAACAGTGGCCCTGCTGAATTCAAGGTAGACCCGTCCACTTTAATAAAGATTTGAATGCTCATCAAAATTGCAGTTGTCCAAATAGCGAAAAAATTTATTTTTAGGGGCCTTCCAGTGCCATATACATTACTCTTGTGGGCCTTAACTCAACGGCTCGGTAAAATAGACCTAGTAATGAAGTAGAAAAAAGCAAAGCCGCTCAAGTAGACTGAGAGATAGAAAAAATCGCCCGCTGGAAAAAGTGGTGTAAAAAGGCCGTTTTTTCATATAGTGTTTTCAATCTTTGTTTTGACTTTTATTAGAAGTTCGCAGTCGAGCATAAGACGCATCTGCCGAACAGTTATGAAAAACTAGATCAGCTGGGGTTTTTTTTTCTAAAAAAAATTGTCGTGATTTTCTACCTGACCATGTACTCCCTCCACCCTTTGCCGCGAGCCCAAGTAACAGAATAATAATTTTTCACGCCGGCTGGATTAGGCATGAGTTAGTTAATCTTAGAATTACTTCAAATGGTTTTTCACACAGTTTCAGCTTGCCTAGACCCGTATGTCAACCGCTGGTGACCAAAATACTCGTCAAAATTGCAAATGTCCGAATTGCGAAAAAAAAGGTTTTTGTCGGCCTCCCAGTGTCACAAATGTTCGTTGCTCTTATGTGCCTTAACTCAACGGTTCGGTAAAATAGTCCCAGTAGTCAAGTGAAAAAAGCAAGCCGCTTGTTTAGAGTGAAAAATGGAAAAAATTGCCTGTTGAAAAAAAGTGGTGTAAAAAGGCCTTTTTTTCCAAATGGCCTCTCCAGCTTTGGTTTCCACTTTCAAGAGGCGGCATGCGAACAGAAGGTGTATCTGTTGATTGGGTATGAAAAACTACATTAGCTGAATTTCCTCTAAAAAATTTTTGTCATGACTTTCTATACCTCACCCTGTGAAAACAGTGAGAAATCTCAAAAAAAAAACTAGAAAAAATCCAGCTAATGTAGTTTTTGATAACCAATTAGCAGATACACCTTGTATTCGACTGCCTCCTTCTAAAAGTCAAAACAAATGCTGAAAAGGGCATTTGGAAGAAAACGGCATTTCTATACCACTTTCCAACGTGCAATTTTTTCTATTTCTCACCGTACATGAGAGGCATTCTTATTTCTACTTCACTACTGGGTCTATTTTGCGGACCGCTGAGTTACGGCCCAGAAGAGTAATGTATATGACAGCGGAAGACACCCGAAAACCATTTTTTCCGCTATTGGGACAATTGCAACTTTGAAGAGTATTTAGGTCTTCAACGGTTGAAAAACAAATCTGAACGACACGTGGTTGTGTAAGAAATATTCCGTGGTGGAGCTGTGTCAAAACCGAAAAACAAAGATTTTAAAAAATCCGGCGTTGCGACCCCCAAATTTTCAAGCTTGGTGACGACCTCCCACTTTGGAAAATTTCCAACATTGCTGGACCATCCTCCGCAGCCGCTCCTGGTGGGCCATTTCTCGACTAGTTCACAGCTATTTCTCGGCTTTTCACGAAATGGACAAGAAATAGCCAAGAAAAAGCCGAGAAATAACTAGAAGTCACCAAAAGTAACCAATTGTTTCTAGTTATTTCTTAAGATGCAGCAGTCGCAGGCTTGCCGAGCCGCCAGCGGTTGGGCGGGGCCTCCCCCGCCCAACCGCTAAATAGCAACACACTCAAAGCTCTGATATCAATGTCCACGCAAACTTTCATCAACCGGCACTGTCACCATTCAACTCTGCGTACCCAAAAACCTTCCTTAACAAAATTTTACCGAGTACCATCGAGAAATAAGATTTATTTTCTATACACCTCTTAAAGTCCTTTTATCCTAATTATAGCAACGCTTTCAGTATTCAATCGTTATTTTTCTTTTTATTCTGAAAAACTAACTTGTAACAATTTTTCAATAGTCTATCGCTCCGTCTTGTTTTGAAATGATATTAAAAATTCGTACGTCCTACATCCACGACAGATATGGCGAAGCAGGATTCCTCGGACGTTCTCCATTAAGTTAACGCCAGGTGAGCACGTCGACCAAGCCATAACGGGTAGCCCATGCTGCTCGCACCAAGTCCTAGTTGAGCAACTCGTGTGGATGTCAGCATCGTCTTAGTGGAAGGTGAGTTCATTTTGTTGGAACCGAGCACGGAACGGTAGCAGTCCTGTTCACAACACTTTCTGGTACTTCAAAGAATTCCTTCCAGAGGAATTGAAGGTCATCTGGAGCACACCGTCATCATCGAAGCCACACGATACCGTGAAAGTGCTTCCACCAAAAATCCGCTTGGCGTATTACTGCGGCTCCTTTCGGAGATCCCTCCAGTAGTGTGCGTACACGTCAGGTCCATCCAACTTGAACTTTACCTTGTCCGAGAAGACCCCCTGAACACAATGTTTACCCAGAGGAAGCCTGGGAACAAGTTCTGCTCATCTTAGACTAGTCAGTCGCCAAGTTCCTATCATAATTCGGTTGCGGTTGATCGCCCTCCATACGGTCATTCTAGATACCGACGTAGAAAACTCGGTTGGACCTGATTGACCGACATTGTCGATTTGGACGAGCCGTCATACTCGGCCTTTATCATGATCAGACAACTTTCTGGGACTGCCAATGCCTTTCTTTGAACCATGTGAGTCACGATCATGCAGAAATTGGTAGACAGCCGTGGAGTCACGATGGTGTTGCTCCGCTATTCTCCTGACATTCGGACTAGCCTTGTCCAGGGCGATAATCTGAACATTTTAGACCTCAGAGAGAACGGATCCGTTAGGCATGATAGAAGTACGTTGATATTACATACCTCCATCCATATCATACATATTTGAAACGGAAAATGTTTTAAGAAATGAGCAAGGGAGCATTTCCAATAGAAAGTGTTGCTGTAATTATGATACAGACTTTAAAAGTTATATACAAACTAGATCTTCTTTCTTGATAATTTTCTATAAAAAAAAAACGGTAACAGAGTTTTTTGGGTACGCGGAGTTGAAGGATGACAGTGCCGGTTAATGAAAGTTTGCGTGAACATTGTTATCAGAGCATTGACTGTGTTGCTATAATTTTGATACGCACTGTACTGTTCTAATACAACTTGTATCACAGGAATGCTTTGATCTGTTTAGCGGTAAGTGGTTTTGACGACCTGTTTTTACGCCAACAGAAATGTGCAGGCTTACCAGCCACCCTGTACACAAGCACAACAAATTTTGGTTTCTCGCTAAGCCAATTGGACCAAAATGGTCCACATAAATGCTGGGTGCCGTCATAATGTGGTCCAATAAAACAGGCAATAGAACGAGCATTGGAGAAATTTCCCTAACAGTCGGTGTCCATGAGTTGTCTGTAGCCAATCGACTAGAGCTAGGACCAATGTTGCTCCGAATCATCGTCGAAACCGATTGTCGGAGAATAGACACCGACGGATCCCTGTTCGATCGTATCGCGTCTGCGACGATCGGGTTCCCATTACATTCAAGGTCCCTTAATTTAGCGGAAAGCCGCTCGTTCTTCTCTGACAATATGCGCTCGGTGAACCACACCATTCCTCCTCATAGTTTGTTGAGCATCTGCTTGAAGACTTCGAAAAATACTAGACATATTAAAGTACGAAAATTTTGATATCAGGTTTGAGTTCCGACTATGTTGTTCAAAAATTATGCCCGAAGTTCATATTATGCGTTTTACATTTTTTGACACAACGGCGGAATGAATTCTTCAGTTGGGCCCAACACGTAGTCCAGCTTTCCTATGAAGGTGACACGACTAACTCTGAAACGATTTGCTTGAAGTATATCAAGAGCTCGCCACGAGCAGGGATTTTACCCAGAACTTGAAGCGGTACTACCGCTAGCCAGCAAAATGCCTCAAAATGGCGCGAATTTACCAGAGGCCGGATTCATGTCCTGGGTTTTCCGATTTGGATTGGTTTCAGCGCCGGCGCAACCCAATTTCGTGGAATTAACCAATTCAATACCATCGGAGAATGGTTTCGGAACCCGAGGCGGGAGTGAGGGTCCATGCAACCCAACCCAGAATGAGCAGGTGATGTGATTTCCAGAAATCACTCATTATGAGTGCTTGTGTATGAAGAGATCGTCAGAACCGTTTTGAAGAGAGGTTTTAACTTCCTTTCTTGTTTAATGGACTACCTCAAAAATAATCAACTCGAACGCTGCCTAGAAAGTTTTTCAACATTTTCCATCCCTTTTAGATCTTTTAATGTCCAGTAAAGTTGCGAGGTTTCCTCTAACGATTCCGTCATCATCTCTCATCTTTTCCTCTTCTTTCAATTCCCAAATTTTTGCTACCGCCAGCCTCTCATATCATTCTCCTCTGCCACCCTGATTTAGCTAGAATTCATTTATCATCCCAGTTCAAATTTTCTTTGACTTCCCATCGTTCAACTCTTTCTCTGAGTTCCATTTTCTTGTTGTTCTGTCCAACTTAAGCCCACGTCAGACCAGGTCCATCGACTGAGTCCCACCCGATCGATATGCACCAAAATAGTGACAGACGGGTGCAGAAAAATCAACCCAATGGGTTTATCTGCGACCGTCTGCTTGCGTCAGCAATCCACCCACTCGATACTGGTGTTCCATGCGGGCACATGGGCATTTCCTATGCACCCAGGTCGGTTTTCTCGCCCCGGACTCAGTCGGAATCGGCCGGTTTTTCGACCGAGTCTGACGGAAACCTAATTTCATGTTCTCCCAAAAGTCCGTCAAGAAGGAAGTTGTGTTCTTATGGAGCTGTGGTGAACCAGATGTGATCGATATGAAGGAAAACTTTGTCAGACTATACTCTAATAAATTTTTTGAAACAAGCTGAATCCAGTGAAACTTTCATTACAGTTTACATCCAGTGTTTTCGCAGACGTTGTGTATTCGCAGACGCTTCTCGTGCCGACAAAAAAATGGGTTTGGGGAACAACCCAAGATTTGCGCTGATGAATCAAAGGTGCTGGATTATCCAAGCCTAACGTAATTTTCAAACTCACATCTGGCCAACCCAGGGCTGGCGCTAACCCGTTTTGCAATGATGAATCCGGTAACTATCGAGAGGTGGCCGCTGCTTGTTCTCTGCGAAACTACCGCAGAAATCTTGATTGGTTTCGGGTTCGGCATTGAATCAGATGTGATCAATATGAAGGAAAAGCCAATTTTTTGTTCGTCATTGATCCTACACTGCTACATACATACATATATTGAAGGCCTAAATGTGTACGTGAGCAACGAACGTGATAAGGAGAAGGTTTTTCGTTACGCCATATTTTTTACGTATTTCTACTTCTGAGAGAGAGCCAAGCTCGGAATAGTGTACATAAGACTGGAACTTTTCTCGCAAAGCACTTTGTCTCCTAATTAGTCATCTAGCCGCTATTTGACGAATTTTGCTCCCCTTATTGGAGACGGCTAGCGCGACCATTAAAAATCATCCCGTCTGTAAATCCATCTTAGAGGTGCATGTGATTTCTGCCCTACCCGCCTCACTTCGTGCTACTTCAGACTGTCTTTCTAAGTTTCAGTATCTTTTTCACATTTCTATTGTTCAGTGGCAACCGTTGATATATTTTTTCAGCCACACCATGCATGTGTGAAGGTTTCCGCTTCCTTTATTATTGCGCTGAGATCTGTTGGTAGTGCCTGAAAATGTTTCCAAATGAAAAGACATTGCACTGGGATGTATGATGGCAAATATATCCTCTGTTTCGGAGTGAAATTTAATGCCGTTGATCGCGTGCGTGTGCGCGTATGCTGCGTCTCTTTCTCCCCCATACCTTCTCGCCATCTCTTCCCTTGCTCCGCACAAGCACGCGAATGAACAAACTGAATTTATCTCCGAAACAGAGGATATGGCCCATACTGTCAATGACAAAGCTGCATGATGAGGTTTGGAATTAGGAGGTACGGGTATACCACGGCGCGCCTAGTTGTTTCCAAATAACAAATACTTTTTCCAGTACTTCTCGCGTTATGATTACTATTTTCTGATCTCTGGAGAAGTTCGTATTTCGCTACATGTTCACGAACACTCCAGCTGCACAAAAGTATTACATTGCTTTAGGAGATTGTCTCACCAATCTGAAATGATGTAGTGATAATGTTAAAGACGTCGTACACGCTAACAACCACTTACCGCTTTCATAGTTGGTTATTTGGCTGAGCCGGTCTGAGAATAGTTTTTGATAGTTTGCCTGGGCCCCAACGCGCTATTGCCAAGATAAAGAAGGCCGAATGCCTAAAAGTTCTTCAAGAGAGGCCAGCGCTCCTTCAATCATCTAGCACAATTTGCTGCAAGCCATCATGTAATGGAAGAACTCCTTGCGAACAAGCGCATTGTTCAGAAAGCCTATACGGCACGAATTCAAACGAAAATATCGACAGCTCTCAACCTTGTTTTTCTTCACAAACTGCGGTTTTCGAAGGGCTCTTCCTTAATTTTCGTAGACTTTAGTGCCTTCACATCCACTCTATGGAAAGGAAAGTAAAATATGGCCTTGAAAAGCAGCGTTCACGATGGAAAAGTTGCCCGGTTTTTGACAAAAACGTAAGCTTTGGGTCACTATTGGAACAGTAAGTACGAAAGTACGGCAAGAAAACGGCCAGGAAGTGGGTGAAAATCTCGTGGAGCAGCCGGCTCATCGGATTATTTCGCAGACGTCATATAACAGTTGTTTTGCGTTCGTTTCAGCAGTGGAACAGTAGTCAAATTTTGAATATTTTTTTGCGCGAAGGATTCTAGCATCCAAGCTTAAGCATTGGCCAATCTTATTTTTAGAGCTTCCAGTGTATGAACCAGAAAACAAATCTTTTACCTGAGAATTTCGAATCGCAAAATCATTTCCAACGTTAGCTTTGAAGCTTTGTCCGCAGTCCCACCAAACAGACCAAACAGGCGTAAATGAATTTTTCGGAGGCTACTTCGACCACTTGTTTGCGGTACTTGAGAGTTTCGCGGACTTTGCCTATTAGCCTCTTCTTCGTGATCTTACGTACACAAAGACATCGAAAACTGGAATACGGATTTCTCAACGTGAACACTTCCTTCAGCGTGTACCCTTAAAGGCACAGTTCAACCTCAGGATCGTTTCCCAGTTTTTCTGGGACAGGGTCTCTCTACACACGGAGGGAGGAGCACGGATGAGATTCATTGCTCACTCGGCGCGCGCGGCGGAACTTTTTATCCTATTACCCCATCACTGGAGCGCGCTTACCACAAGCTCACAAGATTTCACGGGCTTTCATGTTTTTATTCATTCTCACATGACTTTTCTTTATGTTCCTGAGTTGTTCCTCTCATCATCTTATCCTGTACACTCATTTCAATAACTCTTGTATGCTCTCGTGCCGTTGTACCGCTTGATATTTATAGAAAATGTAATATGGTATTGAAGATCGAGCACCATTTCAGATGTAGTGATGGGATCGTTGCCGCCGACTACCAGTTTGGCTCTGGATTATGAAACATAAAGAAATAATCATATGAGAATCAATAAAAACATGAAATATCATGAAATCTCGCGAGATTGTGGCAAGCGCGTCGCGATAGCATGAAACCTCGTTCGTGCTCCTCCCTCCGTGTGTAGAGAGACCCCGTCCCATTTTTCTGCTTATCTTGAAGAGACTCTCACGCTGATAACAATGGTGTTTCCAGAACCGCTCGGAACCTACTACGAACGGAGTTATGGCCCTCAAAGATTGTGAATTCTACCGGCGAGAAAAACGTGGGCGAATTGTCTCTGGCCTGTTTTTCCTGGTCATTAGCAGCCACTGCACTGGAGCAGACCACAATACGAAGCTAGACCGATGGCAAATGGAAGAACGTAAATTTTGATCAAATTTCTTGGCTAGTCTGGTCCCTACTGAGCCCGAAAGCTTTGAAGTGGGCAGAGCGAATGGGTGCTGATTTGGGGGGGGGGCGAAGGCAATGGTTGCTCGATTTTTCTGACTTATTCTGAAGAGCCAAGATTCGGCGTTTGGCAGGGTTGCTACACACAGCGGCTGGACCACAATATCAAATTTTACCCACGAGCTTGCACTGTGTTTTTAAACTGTCTGCAAACAAGGACAATGAATATCTGGCCTTTCGCAAAACCCTCAATTCTGCGATTCGTTCCCACTCGATTGCATTTTGTTGGGTGCGGTGCGGTCTCTGCAGTGTCAAGTGTCAGGTGTATGCTAACAAAAAACCGTTATCACTAACAGGTTCTCGTTCGATGTCCATAACTTTCGCTAGAAAAAGTGTTCGCTGTTTTAAGACATTAAACCTCTGACGACGATCATTGGACGAACGCAGGAGAGAAACTCACGTAGACGCACTTCGAGTTAACCACGTTTGTATGGCTTTTGCGTTTGTGATAGATGAACTGTTAGCAAAAATAGAAAGTTGGAAAAGCGCTCAACAAGTATTCTGCAATCTGAAGAGTCTAGACTCTGTCTGTTACTCACATTTTGATTTTCAACAAGCGACGTTCCAGCAGAACACGCTTTTATTAAAGGAATCGTTCACACAGCGAATCGTATGATCTTTTTTGCATGTTTTTGTAGCAAAAAACATCATTTGTAATGGAAAAATCAGTTAGAATGTTGCTAAAAGACGTGGATTCAGAATTCAATTTAAAATATTTTTCGAAGTTCTTCTTCATAGAAAGTCCGCGTCATGACCATTCATAAAGTTTTTTTTTACATATGAAGTTTGTCGACTGTGTTTTTAAGAGTGTAAAGTGTGTCCAAATCCGAACGACGAACCATGCAGCCGGCGTGCGTGGAAGGCGCCCCGTGCGCCGCTCTCGGACGAGCATGAAAGACAACGGCGAGCTCTTCCCGCAGCCAATGACTAGGATCGGGGCTGGCAGTGGCTGGCAGCAAGCCAACTGCGTCGATACAACGGCTCTGCACCCGAGGGGAAGAGTGTCAGAAGTCTCATTACTCGTTCGAAAGCGGCACACGCGATGGCCGCCTACCACGCACGCCGGCCGCATGGATCGCCAGACTCATTCGGACACACTTTAGCTGCAATTCACCAATGCCATTCATTTCTGGAATTTCAGTTGGAAGTTGACATCTTATTCTTTGTGTTTCTAGTTCCGTTACTATTTTATAAAACTAAACACTGGCGGGCGCTGCATTCTTTTTGAGTGACCAGAAACCTTTGAACAGAGACGCCAATAACAAAAAATGCGGTGTACTGCCCTTATCGAGATGAAATTCAGCTCCGCAGTTGCGGACAGCCGCTGTTCAGGGGTGTGCGTAATTACGGTTTACGGTTTATGATTTTACGATTTACGGTCTTTTTTGGCGTCGTAATTACGATTTACGATTTACGATATTTTGGACCGTAAATCGTAAATTTTCGTAAATAAAAATACATGCAATGGAAGTAAAATGCAAGGCAGCTTCAGTAGAGCTGCTGTATTACCACTTTGTTCTAAGTTTTTGACGTGATTATATTAATATTATTATTACATGTAAGGATAACGCGGGACACACGATCAGAGTTGGAGGCGCTGGGTCCGCGTTTCGCGCTGCGTGCATCTCACTAGCTGCCGTCTATGGCGCATTGCAGTCGAACACTATTCACGACTAAATTCATTTTTGAGGCTTTTATGATGGGGGGTGTGTATACAAGTCTGTTGGTACCTGCTCGTTGGTGCCCCTGCTTCTACTGAACCCAGCAGACGTTTGAGTGTACACAGGGAACGTTCGAGCGATATAACGTGCACAACTATATCGCGAAAGTATCCCGCACATTGCATAAAGGTGTCGCCGTCCGGCACACTAAGGCCTCTGGTCCATAACACCTTAGGATCCGTACCTAGGGAGTCATGGAGTCTTTGGCCACAAGCCACAATTTCGCCACCCTGAACTGTCGATCGCTGTCGAGTGATATCCAAAAAACTGCGCTATCCAGACTTCTGAGCTATTTCCATGCACCGTTTGCTGCTTTGCAGGAAACCCGCCTCAAGGATAGACCCGTCATCAGCGTCGGAGAGTACACCATCTACTGCGGTAACGCTGACGATAGGAGAGTGGGAGGCTGTGCAATAGCTGTAAGGAAGGATTTCAATGGTATGGTCAAGGAGTTCGGCTCAACGTCGTGTCGGAATGCATTCGTACGACTGCGGGATCACAGAGGATTCAATCTGTGGATAGTGAGTGCTCATGCGCCCACTGAAACCGCCGAAGACAATTCGAAGGATGCGTTTTATGAGGAACTCAATACGTTGCTGGCCAGGATACCTTGTCAACATGCTGTTGTCGTGGGGATTGACGCAAATGCGAAGATGGGACTTGATCAGGAATCCGAAGTACTCGGTAAATGGTTCTACCCAGTGGAGCAAACATCGGACAATGGCTACCGCCTTGTCGACTTTTGTGAACGCAGTGGTCTGATTATTGCATCGACATTCAAGAGGAATCATCGCCGCCATCAGCTTACGTGGCAGGGACCAACCCGGCTATCTCCAGAAGAGCAGCGGAAGCGGAAGATGACAACTTTGAAACCACAGCTCAACTATGTTCTGACGAGGAATATTCCAGTATCGGACATTCGAAGATCTAGAGCTGTGTGGGATGTCGCATTCGATTCGGATCACCGTCCTGTTCTGTTGAACTTCACTGCGAGGATTCATAAGAGGAAGCGAGGGGCTCAGCCTCTCCAGAGGATTGACATGACAAGTCTCAGAGATGAAGAGTGCAGAAGGAATTTCCGACAACGCGTTTCTATTCACATCGGAGTACGGACTAAGAAGAAACTTTGCGACGCGGATTCTTTTGTCAAGTGCATCCAGGACGCTTCGAAAGAGGCAGTCCCGGTTGTACAGCCTAAGAAGAAGTTCGCCTACGTCTCAGAAGAAACAACATCTACCTACAACAGAGTATGTGCTCTCCGAACTGCAGGAAACTTCGTGGAGGAGAAGCGTCTGAGGAGGGAAGTTGCGTCGGCAGCTTCAAAGTGACCTGAAACGAGAGTGGACGTGTAGAGCTGAGGAGTTCGAGAAGGCTTGGGAGGAGAAGAATCCGAAGAAAGCCTACACGTTGCTGCGACACTGATATATGGCGGGAAGATGAAGAGATGTTCTCCTGTCTTGAACACTACCAATGGAGTTGCAGTTGGTGATGCGACGCTGCCAATATGGAAGGATTACTTCAGTTCACTACTGAATCGTCCAGCGCCATCAGTACCTGAGCTCCCGCATGTTCAGAGAGCACATTACGATGTCAGTGAGGAACCGCCGACTGAGTCTGAAGTTTTGGATTGTGTCCGGAAAATGAAGAATGGAAAGGCAGGTGGAGATGACAACATCACTGCTGAAATGCTGAAAGCTCTTCCTCCGTCTGGGATTCGTGAAATGACCAACACCATCCGTGTCATATGGATGAGCGAAAGGATACCCGATTCGTGGAGACATGCGATCATCATTACCTCTTCACAAGAAGCTATCCGTCACGGATCCTAAGAACTACAGAGGAATCTCTCTACTTCGTGTCATGTACAAGGTTTTAGAACGTATCATTCTCGAGCGACTTATCAAACATCGTGAAGGAACGACCAGAGATGAGCAAGCCGGTTTTCGACCTGGAAGATCGACCATCGACCAAGTGTTCGTCGTGAGAAGAGTAATTGAATCGTGGCAGCGGTTTTAGAAGCCATTACAGCTTGCTTTTTTGGACTTTGAAGCCGCGTTCGACTCTCCTCATCGTGATCGATTGCTCAATGCTCTGCGAGCAGATGGAGTCCCGGAAAAGTATGTTCGGTTAATCGAGGACATGAACAAAGGAACAACAGCAGCAGTTCGTACACCTGTCGGATTTACGTCAGCTTTCGAGGTGAAAACAGGAGTAAGGCAAGGAGCCGTTGCAGGACCTTTTCTTTTCAACTTCGCCGTTGATGACATCATGCGTAGAGTTGCAGAACAGTTTCCTGCGGATGTGATCCTAACACCATCAGGACGCTCTCTTGTCGACCTGGAGTACGCCGACGACATTGTGTTATTCGCTGAAAACAACGCAAAACTGCAAAGGATTGTGAACCTCGTTTCGAAGTATGCCGCAGCCTATGGACTTCGTCTTCGTCCCGACAAATGCAAGCAGATGTGGGTCTCTCAGAGGCCTTCAACTGGAGTTTGTGTGGACGGACAACGTATCGAACTGGTGGACGATTTCTGTTATTTGGGCTGTTTGCTGAAGAACGATGGTAGTTATGCAGCGGATATTCGACAACGATGTGCGAAAGCTACGTCTGCATTCAATTCTCTAACCAAGTGTTTGTGGTCTACCACCATCGCGAAGGAAGTCAAGTTGCGCGTCTACCTATCCGCTATTCGCCCTATCATGATGTACGGATCGGAGACGTGGGCAGCACCGAAAACGCAGATGGAAAGGTTGGATTGCACGGAGAGGAAGCTTTTTAGGCGTTTGCTTGGATATTTCTGGCCGCGTGTATGCCATAACGAAGACCTTTACAAGGAAATCGACGCAGTACATCAACGCTTGACACGAGGAGATGCCAGCATCTCCTAACGCCATCTCAAGCAGCAATGGAAAGTCGACTTCGACTGCTCGGGCATATATACTATGAAGAACGCCGGATCGTCTCGTACAACACGCTTTAAAAATGCTTCCAAATCCTGTCTGGAAACGGCCACCTGGGCGTAGGCGAAAGTTCTGGACGGATGTGGTTAAAGAGGATTTAAAGTCACTCGGCATCGAAAGACAGTTCAGGCGCGATGTTTCGTTTCGCAGGAAATGGAATAGTGACAGCTGGATGGAATGTGTTCAAATTGTGGCTGAAGACCGTGAAAAATGGACACGGCTGACTACTAGGACGGCACACCTCGGTGAAGATGCGGAATGACCGCGTCAGGCGAAAGCCAACCGATTAAGTCAAGTCAATGATGGGTAATTGCCCTGATTCCTAAAACTTGATTGTCGACAAAAAAGAAGCCGAAAATGGCTTCAAAGTGTTTCTGGCTTGTCATTGGAGAAGGTTGCGTCTACTCAGAGGTCACAAAGATCAACAAGCGGAACATACTCAAACGACTCTCGGCCCCCAGCTGCACCGAAAAAGAGTCGGAGCCACCTGACAGTTCGGCTAGTTCCCCAATCTCCGAGCCTCTTCCGTTACTGTCCGGGCAACGAGAATCGCCTGAGTAGCAAACGGGCGGAACCCTTAAATTCGGCTATTCAGAGCTGCTCAAATACGGTAATTTTGGCTCGTCGCTCAAATACGGTCATTTTGGCTCGTTTTCAACGCATACAGCGGCGTGAAAGTTCGGGGAGATGTATCACGGATATAAGTGTCTCCCTGTGGCCAAACACATTAGTTTTAGGCCCCGCCACAGTCGGCCAAAGGCCGGACTGAGCCGTCCTCTGAGGTCGCTAGTAACCCTGAGCCGTCTGCTCCCATCCCTGGTGATCCTGCGCCGTCTCTAATGTGTCGGACGCATGCCAATCGATTATGACGGTTTAATCGAGCCCACTACGGCCAGCTCAGTCCGGCCGAAATGGGCGGCGAGATTGTCCACCTCAGTGAATTGTGCAACGCATACCTATCGACCGAAACGGCCACAGCTGGTGCATGACAGCACAGGCGAGCACAGTCCGGCCACATTTTTTACATCCGATTTGCGTGATGTAGATGCTTATCGACCGGGCTGACTACAGCCGATCGGCCGACTATGACGGGGCCTTAGGGGTAGAAGACACATTTTTGGGGGTGACAGACAGGTCTACCGTGGTAAGCATGCCTAGCTTTGTTGTCAACATGGAGCGGTTTTAGGGATGGCATTCTATCAACCTATGCGTGGCTAACTGAGTTCGCCGAAGGGCAGCCCCTTCCTTGTACTATCATTATGATGCCCATCAAGAACATAGCACTGCATGAGTCGTATACGTATTGAGTCTGCGCTGGACACTCAAATCTGCAAACTGCTTCTCCCTCCTATATTTCTAGCTAAATCTGCAGCTCAGAAAGCAAGAAACTCCCGAAATATTATAGCCTTTATAACCTATTGACAGAAAGTGTTCATATTCCTATTTCACCATAATGCTAATGGTAATTTGTTGTATTTGCTGTTTACGATTTACGGTTTACGATTTACGATTTACGGTGGTTCCACCGTAATTACGTTTTACGATTTACGAAATTTGAAATTTCATTTACGCACACCCTGCCGCTGTTGCAACCCGCAGCGCTATAATAATGGATGCTGGGACAAGGGTATTCATGCCGGAACCAGGTGGTCCCAGCATGATTATCATCGAGGTGCGTGCTTTAACAGCGACTGGGTGGAATTTTGCTTCGTTAAGGACAGTATTTCAGATATTCTGTTTGGTGTAAAATTACCTGTCAGGGCTGAAACAAGTACCGTCCGCCAACACGAAAGAAATAAAAATAACAAATTTTGATCATAAAAGCACTCCATTCATAGATATTAGCACCATGCCTCCACGAGCGCAGAGCGGTCGAAGCTTCCATGGGAACAGACGGTATGCGATATATGTGTAGAGCCTCACATCTCGACTTTCGCCAGTAGCAAGGGGTGGTGACAGGGCTCCATGCAAAGTCACTAGCCGAGCCACAAGCATCGCTAGGCCCTCACTCGCATAACCCCATTCCTGTTGTGCATATCTGAGGCTTTCTAGAATCGCCTCGTCGTGGTATCAGCAATGTGTGCCGAACTCTGAGTCGTGGGGCAAGCATTTCACCTCTCCATTTTCTCTTTTACTTTAGACAATGAATGTAATCAAATCGTAACAATAGCGACTTACTGTGGGCGAAATCGAGGTCGCTTTGGACTTCACAACCGTGAATGAAGTCGCTTGCAGCTATTTCTCGTTCTTGCCACAATCAAGTCCGTAAATTAGTGTTCGACCTTCTTGTTATCGCTATTTTGTCTCCATTATATTGATTGACGTGGGCTGTTTCATGCTGTCAACATCTAGTACTATCGTGTCGAAATTTCCATTGGGTGCAGAAATGTGGAGTGCAGAAGACTGTTTATCGACAATGGCCCAAAATTATGTACTGTGACGAGAAATACACATCTCAGTTAGTACGGAAATTCCCGACGCGTTTTCCTCGATAGAACTGGGGAACTTCCCCACCAATGTCTGAGTATAAGTGCAAATCAGTCTTCCTAATTGTAAGGGATAATATGGATATGCGCTTTATGGGCAACATCACCGATGGAGCCGACCCAGGGTCAAGCAGGGCGTTGTGCGAAACTCCGAAATCGGAGCGACCCCCTCCCGGTCATAATTTTTTTTTCCAAAAATCCAAAATTTCTGCAACCCCCCATATGTAATTTTTGACAATTTTTTTCGATTTTTGACCTTTTTTGGGAAAAATTTTTTTGGTAGTGAAGGAAGAGTTTTTTTTTCACTTCTAGAAATTTTCATTCCCAAATTTTTGCCATCCTCCTACCCTCCAATTTCGGGCCAAAAATTTTGCGACCCCCTTGTTGAGAAATTCCACAACCCCGCTTGACCCTGGCCGACACTGGAGTTTAATCAGTTGTTGGGCTCAAAATCGTTGGACTAATGGCCATCCTTTTGTTCTCCCGCGTGCCACTTCATACTCCTAGCAGCGTCGCGGCTTCCTGATTGAAGGACACTGATAATATGCTTTCATTCTCCACTCTACCCTTCTTGGATGATCTTTAGATCCTTTTTAGTCTACTGAGATTGACCGTTGCCATAACCTCATCGCTTGAGAGATCACCTGGAATCAAAGCATTTCCTGAGTTCCATAGGCTCTATGCCAAATGAAATCAGACTCCGCTCTAAGACAACCTTCTAAACACGTTCGTCTCCCAATCGCGATCATTATTTGTAGTGGGCGTGATGGTGACGAACGAAAGCAAAGGGGTAAATGTCGCCGCCTTCTCATCCACAAGCAAAAGCGAAATAACAAGAATGTCACAAGCATCCGCTATTTCACTATTTTACTGCTTCATTTGATACAGTTCCTCGTAGCCTCCTATCATCCTAAGCCTCTTTTCAGAAACATGCCGCGTTCTTTTCTTAATCCTAACCCTTTTCCAAAATGTCGGGTCTGAAGGAAAACATTTATATTTGAATAGACCCCACTTCAATATATTTGGGGGAGTTTCCCTTCCCCATTTCAGAGTAGCGGCTACTTTGAATGACGGTCTCTTTTTTCTACGCTAACGACATTATTTGAACGTTCAAGGACTCGCGCGATTTGGCGCCGCCACCTGCGATTACCACTAGACTAGTGTCTTCCTCTTCTCCTCAACCTCCATACCACGTAATGGCGATGTCGACAGCATTTGTTTTCTAGCCTCCTCAGCTTTTGGATTTTTTTTTTGCTTTCGAGAAAAACTCAAGCAGGGTACGTTAGTTTGATAGGCCGTGATTTTTCGCACGATCAATTGATGGTAAATCGATCAGTGATAGCGCTCACAATTAATTCGATATCCGGTTTTTTGAAATCTTCTCTGCAGAGTGTGAGAGACTCCCTTAGCGGCAGCTAAATCGTATAGAAAGTAAGGGATGCGCTAACTAACAGTATTTATTGGTCCTCCCGGACATGCTTTCTCGAGGTCAACGAGTCGACTCCACATAGTTTGCCCTTCGATCTCCCTTCACTTCTGAAAGAGGTAAAAAGCTCCGATATATTTCAGCAAGACTCTGGTTACCGGTGACGGAGTTGTCGCCGCTGCATAAAATATCACGCACTTCTGCGTACTTACCCTTCCGCATACGCGCATCTGCAGCAGGGATGAGCAGAATAAAACTATGAAAATTTGGAAATCGGTTTTCGGGTTTCGAAACACAAACTTTTTTCTCGGGTTTCGGAAATCGGGCGCGAAACGCCTGAAAATGCGCGGAAATACGGTTTTCGAAACGCGGAAAAATTCAGAAATCGTCTAGTGTTCTCTTACGTCCCTGATGACTCGATAATTTCGCATTCCGCGGCGTTTTTTGCGGGTTTCGGAACGCGAAACGCGGAACTCCGCTCATCCCTGATCTACAGGCCATACCGATTTCGTCCGTAACACTGTTTTCTGGTATGAAGTTGTATTAGGAAAACTTTTCGTGATGAAATAAATCTGTAAAACTGTAAAATGTAGGATTAACGAGACCGCAATCCATTTTCGTTCCAGATTAAAAGAAGAAGGTTTATAATTTGGTTACGATTTCTTTAATCGACGGACCACATAATATAGTGCTTATGATCTATATCGACCAAACATCGATGAGCCTGTTACCTACGCTGTTGCGCGTCCCGGAAAGTGTGAACGCGGTCTTACTGGTCGTTTATACTCCCGTCGTCGAGCGGTGCGGCACAGCGCTATTCTGTAATATTCATCACGAGATGTGGCACGGTCGATATTGTAGGAATGTACTCCGCCGCGCCGCTCGGCGACAGAAGGATGAGCGACAACCCTTACCTTTCGAAGCTTAATAGAGGTGGTATAGCATTTGCGATGTAAGTTGAATCGACTTCGTTCTCAGTCTCTCGCTTTATCGGCTCTCTCATTTTCTCTCTTTATTGCGTTGGAGAAAAAAACGAGACAACTTGTTCAGCAAACCTTTGCTAGTCATATTTAGGCTTCTTTCTAGGTAAAAGGGGCGTGATTCGTCAGAGGTGGTTCAAAGAGATTCGGAAACATTCAGTGCGCGAGTGTGCACAATACGAAGGGACCATCTAAAAAGAGAGTTTACGGCTCAAAGGCAAAGGAAACCTAAAAAATTTATTCTCAGATTTTAGGCTTATCTTCGAGAAAATCACTCGATGGTTACAATGTTATCCTTGGAATCGTTCAAAGCTCCACACAAAAGGAGTTATGGCTCGAGAAATATGGGTTTACTACGAATTCACATAAAAAATCACAAAATTTATACCTGAGGGTGTACTGAGCCTTTGAAGAATAGCTAGATGTGCCTAAGCTGGAGAAAAAACTATTTCTACCTTGGAAGACCTATCTGGAAGACCTGATTGGCGAAAAGAACTGTATGTTTGTCGCTGAGTTCGTTGAGCGTCGATTCAATCATAGGTAGCCCATCAACATTTTAATCGTGTAGCGATTTGCATCCCATTGACCGAACCACGAATCTGTTATCATTCTGATGTCTGACTCGTCCAAATATTTGCAGCACATCGAAATAACGCTTAAAGATCACAGGTAAATGTTTCACTGATATCATCGACAGCACTAATCCATTAAACAAATTGTACGTCTAACGGGACTGCCCAAACACCGCTTCCGTTTTTGATGATCACATTGGAATCAGTCGCGGAAACGCCGTTTACGATCCATTTGTGGCTATGCGTGGTAGAAGTTTTGCCTTACCGATTTCGACAGTACGATTCTTATTATTATGGTCAGTCGGCTGACTAGTGAGGGGCGGGGAATAGAACAGTGTAATTCTGAAACCTTCCATTTCAAACATTCCTCACAACGGAAATCTATACCTTTTCACGTCTAGAACCCGTGTAATACGTTATACAGCAGTTGAGAGAACGGCTTCCCTTCATAAGTAAATCTCACGTGTTTTTGATCAATTTGCTACACTCTACTCGCTGGAATATCTTTTTTTTTTCAACGACTCTCAACGGCATCACGTTTGAGCCGCTGTTTCCCAGTGCAGCGTTCGTTTTGGATCGCCACACAACGCATAAAAGATGAGTGTAATAGCATTGTTCACGATGAATTTTACTTTCGAGTGCTATAAGAAAGGTCTGGTGCCCTACATAACGATTCATGCTGAAGAAGAGTGAAAAAGCCGTGTTTTTGTGGTAAAATAGGGCCACCTTTGCTCACGTTGGCTTTTCAGCATGGAGGCTATAAAGGAATGATACATATTAATGCAATCAAGCCTTATCACTCACTTAATAGTACTTCCTCTATTTTTTGCTGTTATTACAATCTCGAGTTTTCATTTCTTCACGCCGAGGTCTGGAGAAAGGGCTTTTTTGCAGACGTCCTTTCTCCATTCCTAGCTTGTTTTCTGCCTCTTTTTCAGCAAGGGGGGACGAGGTTTCTCTTTGGCAATCTTTTTGCTTCGGGACGTCGCCGACAATTGTCTTCTCTGCCTTTGATACCATTTAAGAAATTTTCATGCCATTTTTGTGGCTTGGTTTTACAATGGCCTTGTGATCAATTTGATATCCACAAATTGCAACGACACTGTTTCAAAATAGGTGTTTCAAAATTTCCTTCAACAGATGTGAGGAGAGTCGGGGGCTACACGCAGTAACGACATTTGGTTCATAACGATACCCGCATAATGAAGTTATCATCCTAGAAGCTTAAGAAATTTTCATGCTGTTCGCTGTAGGCCGTTGGCCGTGGGCCGTGAGCCGTGAGCCCTAGGCGGGTGGAAGCATTAGATGGAAGAATAAATGTGCTTTCAAATGCTGCATAATATACATTGAATCCGACTCACTCATTTTCGGATATCCATCCGAATGAACCGAAATTTTCATGATTCAAAATCCGATTCACCGAAAAAAACGTCAAAATCCGAGTGATCCAAAACCAGATTAACCGAAAAAAAACGTCAAAATCCGAGTGATCCAAAACCAGATTAACCGAAAAAAACGTCAAAATCCGAGTGATCCAAAATCCGATTCACTGAAAAAACGTCAAAATCCGATTGATTAAAAATCTGAATCACCGAAATGTGCCATGAGTCGGATAATGATTCGGATTCCGAATATCCGGGATATGTCATGATTCGGATCGGATGATGAGTCGGATATAAGTAGATTCTGCATGTCCTGTTACTCGAAAAAGCGTATTTGATGTCAGATTTCATTCTACTGTAGTCATGCAGATGCGTAATTACACTGCAAACATTTAATTGGCGCGCATTACGAACATTGCGCATTTAGATTTCGCACGAGATTGGCATTGATCCTCTTCGTTTGATTTGTCTGTGCGAGTATTGGGCCTGTCAGAGTGGCATTGCTGCAAAATTCGCGGCGTCGTTCCCCAGAGCGAGAGAAAGTGGGCGTGACCACGACTTGTCGCCAAATTGTATTTCTGTCCCTGTGTTTCTTACCTCTTTGCCGCTGTTAGTTCGATTGACAAAAATAGGCGAAATAAGCGTTTCTATAGAGGGTTGATGGGCAGATAGTAACAAAGGAACACCAACAAATACGACGAAACTACGTTGTAACGGCAGCGACAAAAATGGTCGAAACCATTAGGTCGGTATCATACATACTTACCGCGACCAGCGACAGTGCACATCATACATACCGAGTTTCGGTCGATACGGATGGTAAACATTGCGTCGCGTCGCTCGTCGCTGGAAGTATGATCCCTGCCTTACCATCGCGTGACGTTGCTGCCGTCGCTGCCAGCTCGCGGCGAGGCTTAATCAGCTCGCGCACTCTGAATACGCAGCGGTCGCCCCCATCGCGCGGCACAGTTTGTGCCGCGTAGCAACCTCTATAACTCACGCCGTCTCCGCGACAGCGAGTTTCTCTGCAATGCCACTTTAAAAGGTCATTAGGCAAATGGTATACTGGTGCGACACGCGGTCGCGTCGCTCTGCACAGCGACACCGACAGTGAGAACGACAGTGGGAACGACAAGCATCTGCACATTTCCAGTATCTCAGCCCTCCGCGACACGTCGCTGCGACGGACACAGTACGATTGGCTCCTAAACCATGTGTATTGATTGAACGGTCAATCCTATTCGAAAAGGATTAGACAAGAACTCTTTGGTATTTAGGAATTCGGCGCTATCGCAGCGGGGGGGGGCAATATGGCGCGATGCATTTGGCCACGCCCATTTTACTATGCCGCACTGAATTTGAGCACCTACCCGGGGTTTAAATCCTCTGCTAAAAACAGGAGAGTCGTTGCGGCCTGAAAAAACGGCGTAGCCAATTGCGGTACCTCGCTGCCCCCTCCCCCACTGCGATAGCACTTACGAATTCAATGTGGAGAAATGACACTCATCATGATCATTTCCACTAATGCTTTAACATTACATTCACTTTAAAGATATTGTGAAGAATGAATTTTGAAAAATGGGTTTGCAAATACTTCGAGATAATGATGATTATGAATGAATTGTTTTATCATGGTACAGTAGAGAAACGTTTTTTCTTGAATATTTTCACCGGCCTATCGATTTTCGATAGACTTTTTGCATTTTACCTACGTCTATCCGACCGGATATCCAACTCGGATATTCGGATTTCGACTCACCGAAAAAACCTCAAAATTCGAGTGATCCAAATTCCGAATCACCGAAAAAAGATACATAATTCTCGGATTGATCTGGAATCCGACTATCCGTTTAGCCTCCCAATCCGAATGACTCGGATTATCCGATGTTGCTATTTTGAATCTATCCGTTTGAGTCGGATATCCGCGATATTTGAATTCTGAGTTATCCAAAACCCGAGTATCCGAATTTTTTGATTCGGATCCAATGTGTACCACATAACACGTTGCCAAACATAATTCAAAATAACGAGAAAAAACCAAAACAAAAACAAGCGCCGAAACTTATCCCACAACCCAATAAATCCTTGGATTACTGAAGACCTCCCCGCGTTTAAATTCTTTTTCATCAACCGTTTTCTGTAAATGAATGTTTCTTTCTCTGACTACTCTAATGACTAATCGGCAATGATATCTTTCTACGATAACATTCTCGACATTAGTCTCTCCAACGGCGTGCATAAATATCTCACTCCTCTATTGAAGGCAGAGTTCACGATGAAATATGTTTGCGGAGTTTTTCAAACTAACGATTTCTTTTGATTGAGTTTAATACGACCTATGCCAAAAAAACCGAAAAAAAAGAACCTATTTGGTGTGAATATAGCAGTCTGGAACCTCTCATTTTTTTTGCTTGTGGACGAATCTAGTGCCCCGCTTCGATGATTTAGTGTATCAGGGGTGATCAGCTGGCTCAAGACTGATATTCGATAAATGAATTCTGATCGCGACTCGACCTTTTTCGAGCTCCATTGTTTACATTCAATTGACACTAATTTCTTTGTGTTTGTTTAATGCAAAAACAGCGTTTTATACTCTCAAACTAAAAAACAGGGCAAACAACAAAAGTCGGGAGAAGATTCACTTTCGTGTTTTATCGCCGCAGTCTCCTACCGAAAATTTCCGACAGCAACACAAGGATCACCTACCTACTCAGACGTTCACCGCTGTCTACAGGACACCGACGAGATGTCACCTCACGCAATGCTCCCTGTATACATCCAGAAAGGGCAGGGATCGCCCCTCGAGAACTGCCCGTCGCCCCCCCCCTCCATGGTGCCGTAGACAACCTATCCGCGGAAGCGCTTCTGCTGTAGACATCCCATCAGAGGAGGGTCTCCATCCCGGATTCCGCGTTCACATCCTATCAACATCCCGTAGACCTGATATTACCATCCCAGTAATCCCATCGCCTTAGGACGTCACCAATCGAAAGGGGTTTATCTTCTAAAGAAACTTGATAATGAGGGTCGATATACTCTATTTCGGGTCTCATCTAACCGGAACAGAGAAACTGGACCCTCGCAACCAAATTTTCTAGAGAAAAACTAACATCGGCGTGCATCCTAATGAGACTTTGCGTTCCTCTTTGGAGGTTGGCGTAAACTCGGTGCACCTACGTTGTAGTATATGGCACCGAGTTTTTTCAATAGTAAACACAGTCTCATTAGGATCCATGCCGACTTTACGTTATTTTATAAATGATGTCCTTATGCGGATAACACTCTACTGCTTAGTCACAGTCGTTATATACTACTTGAAGGGAAAGCTATTTTAGCGTACTCAGCACAAAGAATTCTACCAGATTTCCCGAAAATTCGAATACTTTACCTCTTCTTTCTAGCAGAATTTCCCTGAAAAATATCGGAAATTCTCAAGTAATCTAACGGAATTCTCTAGTAATCTGCCTCACTTCTGTCGTAATCTACGAGAAAACTCTCGCATTGTGCTGGATAACTCTCCCGTAAATCACCAGAACTCAATTCACCCGAGATTCATTTATCCGAGTTTGCCCAGCCGCTGGAGGCCTCGTCCAACCGCTCGCGGCCCCAGATGGTACTCGGCGAGCTGGTCGAGTTGCATGTCGGTGTGCCGGCCGCGTCGCGTGCCGATATGCTGCTACTATAACGCTGGACTACCATGCAGCACGTGCTCCTGCGAGCAAATTTTGCAGCACGTGCTTCTGTTTGGAGCACGTGTCCCTGCAATACACCCTTTCAATGGGTGTGGTCACTCGAGTTGGATACATATTCGACACGCATTGAATGCGGCGATCTTTTTGAGCACGCATCAATGTACTCCATTTCGCTCATTCCGGGCTACGCTAAAATGGCTTTCCTTGCCAACCAGAAAAGGTGATATCGGGTAACTGCGCTTATTTTTTTTAAATCTACATCTTTCTTCTAGTTACATTTACCCCTCCTCGTGTACTGACAACATGGATGGGAATGAGGGTAAATAAAGACCACCGAATGATCAGAGATTCCTGTCAAACATCTAAAAACGACGCAAACGACAAACATAAACGGATGAAAAAAACCGAAATCTGCCTACGATGGCGGTTGCTGAAAGCTCCGTAAACCAGAGAATCCTTCGGGTCCACCACGGGGAACTCCGCAAGGTGCGCCTCTCGGTAGGTCACCAACACCCCTCCCACGGAAAGACGTTATTAAAAAACGAATCACGGATCTCACATAATTTAAAAATGAGAAGATTTGCTATATGATTCTACAGCGTCATAAAAAAATGGATTGCGAATCTTGCATAACCTAACGCTTGATGGACGCTGCCACTGCCCTTCTTCGCGAATGTTCCGTAGAACAGCCCATCGACCTGTGCAGTCGTAGACATCCCGAATCGACGTCCTGTGGACAACAACTCGGTCTGGGTCGATTTGTGGCACTTGGCGGGATTGCTGGTCGATAGGCTGTTTAACAGCCCATCACCCCCTGCTCAACAGCACACCGGGACGACCCCGCGTAGAGCTGCCTGTTCGCCAGCGGTGACTCGTTCTGGGCGGATCGACGTCCTGTAGACAACGGCGAACGTCTGAGTACTTAGACGGTAGGGCAGGTTCCTTCCCTCAGCTGAATCCATCCTAGCGCACTGGTAGGGCCTGATTTGTCAAAAGTTCACCGTTCTGAGCATATACATGTATAAGATGCCTTATATTAAGCATTCCACCAAAAAAGCCTGGCTCCCCAACTGATACCTATTTATGTCAGTCACGACACTTCATCTGAGATATTAAGATACTTGCGATCCAGCGCAACGGTTCGAAGAACGATTGTTGGGTAGACTTCAAAAATCATCTTTCATCTTTCAAGAATGGTCTTTCCTTGCAATTTTAAAGTTTTTGTAGTTTCCTCCCATTTAGCTGCAGCAGAGACCGAAGCTTGCAATTCGAAAAAAAAATGAAGAAACTATGACTCAGTTATGTCCCTCCTGGTACTCTCAAACCTTACGTCGTTTGAATGCGTAGTCCAGTCTCAGGGACGAGCTCTGAGATTTCCTCATGTTTGTGGAGTAGGCCAACTCTATATAATGCCTGCCAAGTATACTTGTTATTCGAAGATAATTCTTCGGATAATGGATCGATTCGGATAATGCCGATTTTAAATTTTCCGGATGATGGATCGATTCAGATAATGTCATTTTTCCAATGATTCGAATACGGATATCCGGTCGAATAATTTCTAATAACTTCGGATATTTTCGGAACAAAGTTGAGGCGAAGCGGTGAAAAATAAATCAGGTACTCAAGGCAAGTTTCTGAAAACATCCATAATTGAGCATCCAAACAGTAGTACTTCATTGCATTTGCAGCATGTTCACACAAAAGCTTCAATCTTCATATATGAATATTAATAAAAATACGAATTCAAATCTTCAATTACTCTATCGTCATTGGGAGGCACGATATTATCCATACACAGGTTTGATTCAGGACAACTGGCTAGTAAAAAGTATGCAAAGCAACTATACAAAAAAGCTTCTACACTGAATAACTAGCCACTCGGTTATCTTACTTGACCACGCCTTTTTTTCGGCGCCGCAACATCTCTTCCGATTTCGGAAGGAGGAGTAACACAATGAGTTGATGTATTAGATAGAACGCGGTGCGGAAAAATGGGCGTGACCAAGTGCAATTTCAACCGAATTTATCCGATTTTATCCAAAAATTATCCGGTTTTATTCGAAAATTATCCGATTTTATCCGGAATATCACCCGAATTTTATCCGATCTTATCCGAATTTTATCCAAATTTCCGACCCTTTGGATAATGTTTCGACGCAGACAATGCTTTTTTCGAATTTTCGGATATAGGATTATCCGAATCTCGGATATCCGTAAAGGAGTGATTCGGATACTGAGTATACTGCCAAGTGCGAACCCCCAATTTTTCGAAAAGGGGGGTAAAGGAAGAAGCCATCCTGGCGCACGCACAGCAAGAAACCACTTTGGCACGCCCCCTAAGTCCGCCTTTCGAGCTTAAAGGCAGTGGTCACGATGAAAAACGTCATCGAAAAAAAAAACTACAAAAATCGGCTCAGATTGAAAACAGCTGAAAAACTAGGAAGGTAGAGCGGTGAAGAACAAGCTAAAATTAGAGCTTCTAAGGCCCAAAGATGCCAGTTCGTGCACACGTGTATAGCGTCGTCAAAAGAGATCGCAGTCCCATGCCGGGCAGTAAAAAATCATACACGTTCGGAGGAAGAAATAAATGCAACTTTACCTAATAAAAACAGTTGAGCAACGAAAGAAAGCTCTCCAGTCAATGTTTTTGACTAGATGAGTAATGTTCATTGATTGAGATTCAATTTCAAGCCAGCTGATGTTCTTGATATTGGAGATCATCGATGCCAATGATGTGGAGTGGGCTCGTCCACCATCAAAAGACAAGAAACTTCAGGCTTCAAAATTAGCCCAAAACAGCGGTTTTTTCGCGATTTTTTCTGTTAGGTCCTACTATTGTGAACCCAGAAAAGGGTTTAGAGAGGAAAAGAAGACAAGAATGTTTGATCGCGACCACTGCCTTTAAAGGCATCGTACGCGCAAAAAACATTTTTCTTGTTGTTGCGGAGGCGATTTCCTGACATACAAAATATGAATGGAAAGGCTCCACAAAACCACCAACTTTTGCAAAAAAAAACTCGTTTCAAAACGTCTCGAATTATTTGCTTTCCACCCCTCCGTCAATTTCGGTGTGTCTGGTGCAATACGTCGGAAGTTTTTTTCACAAACGTCGGATGTGTTTTTTGCCTCAAACTCAGGCTTCTTTCAGAGTGCGATCGCTGATCGCCACGATGACATGTAGTGAATACAGATCGACGTGCGACGCGATCTCGATCGATGCTCATGTTTATCATCCCATCGCGTCGCTCGGCGATCGAACTCTGAAAGAGGCTCGAACGCTAACGTCGGACAGGGAACGAAATTCTCACTGCGTAAAATAACTGACAGATGGAACCCGAAAGTGTTCAAAACGGTATTGGGCTGATATTCTGTACAAAATATAAAAGCTATTTCAACTAAACTCGAGAAAAATGTTTCTGTGTTTCCTTTTTCCAGAGGTCGAGCAAAATTTCCGCCCAAACTTCGTATACGAGGGTTAGTTGAGATGCTGAACAAGAAGCATACTCGTGTTCAGGACCAGCGAATAACGATAAAGTTTAGGCCAAAATGTTTCTGTGCTTTGGAGTCTCAAAAGTGGAATAGTACCAATAAATTTATCGAAAAACCACGATTAGTGACATATCGTAGGAAATCCCATCTCTGAGATGCATACTGAGCCCATGAAGGCGATGTGTAATGGATCAAAAGCAGTACGAAGGTTCAGACAAATCACAAAGAAAAACAAAAACATTTTATTTCTTGAGAATGATCTATAGCTTTCATGGTAAAATGCCATTTACATGCCCAGACGCGTTATTTTACGCAGTGAGAATCTCGTTCCCTGTCCGACGTTAGCGTTCGAGTCAAGCTTATTAAGTGGGTGAATTTCTCTTGCCTCCCGTTCACCGGAACTTATTCTAAAAAAGAAGCATCCATTGGGCAAGTTTGGATGTTAGAATTTCCCGAATTAAAAATTTCAAGTGTTGAATCGTCTGCGCCTGTGATGGCGCTACTGTTCCTTGTGCTAGATGGTTGGTGAGAATTGGTGGCGGATCGTCATTTCGAACCGCTCCAACTTCTAAACCACATGATTTTGACGCGCAAAACTTCACCAACGTAGTCCACCGCGCTCATTCATGAAATTGAGCATGAAAAATGAAAAGTGGTTTTCAGCGCGGACGATGCCTTTAACATTGACGAGATAAGCGATGGTTTTTGATCACAAGCTCCGTTCTCCCTTTCATTATCAGTCTCTCTCTTCACTCCATACGGCTCGTATAAATCGGCTACGAATAACGAAAGTTACAGGTCTCGGACAACTGTTCCATCATGCTTTCGCCGCTCAATTTAAGACAATTTTTTAGGGGCCGTAACTCCGTTCCCAAAGGGAATAAGGCTCGATTCCAGAGGCATCCGAGTGGGACCGTCTTCAATATTAGCAAGTAAACAGAGAAACGGTTCCGAGATTGAACTGTGCCTTTGGGTTGATGGAAACATAATTGATCAAAATTATGGAGCATTTCTTTGTTTCCCTCAGCGGACAGACGTACATACGTAGTACGTATTACATACCACTCAGCTTATGCATTCGGGTGATTCGCTAACGTAGCTCCGACCATAGTTTGACGGTAAACATACAGTTTCTCAACTGTACTTCATTAGTAGGGTAGTGAGAAGAGGTGCTGCTGGTCGGGTTATGTATCTGCCCGATGCCAACCAAACTTGTTAACCCTCTGTGCTTGGGGAAAATAAGAACACAACCTTTAAAAGTGCAACATTCTGAATGGCAGTCGAATGTATTGATCATCTTCAGAGGGAAGAATAACAATAGAGAACTCCTTGTTTCTACTCTGAGGAGAATGGAATGATATCTTTTCAAAGAGTTCGGCAAAATACCCGATCTCTGACATATAACAGTACTTAGGTTCTTCCATGATAATGACGGCTCTTTGCGCGCATATTTTTGCATGAATCTGATTTTAGTTCAAAAAAGTGTTGTTCTTCCAGTTTCCAGTTTTTCAAGTGTCAGAATTTCTATTCAAAACTGACCTGCCTTCAATGCTTGAACTTCCTACATACCTCCGCAGGTCCAACCTATTTCTATTATTTAATGAGCAAGAGTTGTTATTGATGGTTATAGCAGAATGAAAATATTTTCAGCCTTCTGCTGCGAGAAGAGGGATACAAAGATCAACTCATGCTAACAGTTCTTCTGTTTGCTTAGGCGTTTTAGTTCTCAAACAGTTTCTTCAGACAGAAATTGCCACATCTTTCCTTCCTTGCAGAGCATCAGCTATTATATACGTTTGAGTGTTGATTCAGTTTTATTTATTGCGTATAGTACATATGTTCAGAATTCGACTGCGAAGTTCAGTCGATAACTCCTATTTCCACCCACGTTCACCTTCTCTTTTTCTTTTACTCATCCTTTGTGTATCAGCTTATTATTGCCAATGGAAGACCTTTAGAATTTGAGTCACTTCTGGCGAGAACAGTGGCATTCTAAAACCTTGAATGTTAGCGTCCACTGCGGACTTAACCAAAACTAGTATACAAATCTATTGGATTCTACTTCTGAAACCTAGGATTGCCTTCAAGAGAGTAATATAACCAACTTTCAGAAAATAATTTGGTTCGCAAGTGCCACAGCAAGCACGTGACAGTAGCATTTCTCACCGGGAAACACTGCCGATTTTTCCGCTCCGATCGCTTCGAACCTTTCTGAACATATTTCCGCACGAAGAATTCCGAATGACTTCCAGAGGGTGTGAAGAAAACCTGATCATAAAAGTTTTCAGAGTCCTTATGTACAAAGCTATTTCAAACGGTGTAAACAACATTCAATCGAGTCTGAGATTTGTGTCGTCTTGTTGGATTCAGGATGAATAGATATTAACATATCTTTGTAACCAGATTTCGGGGAATTAGTATCGCGTGTTTTATCTTCATTTTTCCTTGGTTAGAACGTGCGAAAACACTTTATACCCTCTATAAAACGTCGTAATTCACATCATTCGAGGCGCGAGCGCCGCGCTCGATGCCTAAGCTTCCGTTCGCACTGCGCTCTCTCACTGTCTCTAACCTCCGCTGCGCACCAGCACGCGTAGGAACAATGTGAATTTCGCCATTTTATAGCCTGTAACTTGAATCGTTTCAGGGAGACGATAGCAGGTGTGACTATGACATCATCAAAAAGTTATAAGCGATCATAATTTACAAAAAACGATCACAGCGAACCACATCATGCATACTCCTTGCAAGCACGAATCTAATTTCTTTACGAAAAGAACTGATAGCAGTTTCTAGATCAGCAGAAAGGACGAATGTGTGGCGATTACTCAAGAACTAGCCCCTTTTGTTGACCTTTGTGGGTTTTGATTTGCTAATAAGCTTGATCAGCCTTCTGAAGGCTAACGAGGTGGGTGGTCCGATATGGTCCCACTCGTTCACCCGCCATCTAAGAAAATCTGAGGGTGTCTGGCAGGCTTCAGTCTGCACACTAAAGGTTAGCTTTTTCAAATTGTCATACGGTGTCGCTTTTGTCAGTTTTCTGTGAAATAAGTCCTTTTATTTTGAAATGGTGCTTGGACGACTAGTTTCCTTATGTATCTGTGGCTTCCAGGCTCTAAAGAAGGCGTGATTGCCGAAACGTTATCCGAGTAAAGCTGAGAATTCTCGGTCTACTGCTCAAGAATGCAACTACGAGAGTTTCTAGAGAGTTTATCTATTTATTTATTTATTTATTTATTTATTTATTTATTTATTTATTTATTTATTTATTTATTTATTTATTTATTTATTTATTTATTTATTTATTTATTTATTTATTTATTTATTTATTATAAATCGTTGCCGACGCCCTCAAAGACAAAGTCAAGGTTTTGAGAGTGATTTCTCCCGAAGAAGACGTCGTCGTTCGAGTCCTTCTTATGCCGAAAAATAGCCGAAAGCTGATGAAGATCACCTCATTTGAGCGATTGGCGGTTTAAATATCGCGTGAAGTTTCCGGGCTATAAAGTTTTCCAACGTTGCAATATGATATTTTTGACTTGCGAATTCTTTTGTTCCTGTTTAGTCCTTAACCGAGCGAAACGAGGTCTTCGGCGTACTAAAGAACACCTATCCTAATTCGAGAGCAGATTTCGTTTGTGGAATGGCTGCTGAGTTTTCTTTGCGAGGATTTACGTAGCCATGACTTTCGTTGCAGCAAGTATCAGCAAAAAGTTACAGAAAGGCGTTCAGAAACAAAGGAAGACGGGCTGTCAATTCTATCCGACTACCTGCTCAGGCTGGTGCTTTGCCTCAAATGGCGATTTCGTTATCACGATGACGCTGTTGTGAAGGAGAAATTCGGCTTTTGATGGTCCGTTTCGTAGAAAACACTTTATAAGGAAGCCAGTTCTTCATTCAAGTAAGGTTGCATTCCGTTAGAGCTGTTTGGGAATCATCATTAAAGGCAGTGGTCGCGATGAAAAACGTTATTGAAAACATTACAAAAATCACCTTAGATCGAAGACAGTTGAACAACTATTAATTTAGCACGGTGAAAAACGGGCAAAATTCAGAGCTTCTAGGGCCCAAAGATGTCAGTTCGTGCACACGTGCACAGCGCCGCCCAAAAAGTTTGCAGTCTCATGCGGAGCAGTCAAAAATCATCGACATTCAGAGGAAGGAATAAACGCAATTTCACCAAATAAAAACCGTTGAACAATGAAAGTAAGCATTTCTTCCAATGTTTTTGACTAGGTGAGACAATGTCCATTGGTTCAAATTAAATTTCAAGCCAGCTGATGCTCTTTATATTAGAGATCATCGATGCCGATGATATGGAGTATGCTCGTCCACCATCAAAAGACAAGAAAGTTCAGGCCTCAAGTTTGACCAAAACAGCGGTTTTTTCGCGATTTTTTTCCTTATGGCTCCTATTACACTGAACCCGAAGAAGGGTTCAGAGAGAAAAAGAAGACCAGCATATTTGATCGCGACCATTGCCTTTAGTGAGCCAAAACAGTGACAAGGAAACCATTTTTGCGTAGAGTTTCAACAGCAAATTTGTAACTTTTATCTGAACTTTGAAGAAAAAACACGGTAGACGTTGAGAATGGTAAGTTTTTATACATTTAACCCTAATCGAAAAACGGATTTCCGAATCATTTAAAAAACCATGGTTATGGATATTCAAAAGCTTTCAGATAGATTCCGAGCGCTAGCAAGTACAGATTACCGCAATGTTAGAAGGACATGGTGCGGTTGCGGTCACACACTAAAACTACGGTGGAAGACGCCTGATTTCATTATCGATCGACAGCACAGATTTTTGGTGTGAGTTACGTTTTTTTTTCTTGTTTATTTCGGCATTACTTCTGGTTCTGACTCTTATTAGATTACGAATAGGGGCTTTTCTTGGTGTGCGAGAGGAATTTGCCTTTTTTTCGATTTCAAAACACAATTTCGAAAAAAACACTTCGAAGCCCGAACAAACGGCTATTTCCTCTCACGCACTAAGAATAGCCCCTATTCGCAATATTTAAACGGTTAGAAACAAAATTAATGCCCAAACAAACAAGAAAAACCATAACTTACAGAGAAAATCGGCTGTGCTGTCGATCGATAATGAAATTAGGCGTCTTCCACCGTAGTTTTAGTGTGTGACCGCAACCGCACCATGCCCTTTTAACAGTGCGCTAAACTGTAGTACCGGAGTAGCAATGCTTTTATTTTGAATTCATTCGGATGAATCGGACATCCGCGATCTTCGTTTTAAAATGATTCGGATATCCGTTATTCGATTCGGGTATATAAGTTTTCCCCAACACTTGCACATTATCAATACACCTAAACTCTTTACCATAAATACATGCAGGAATAACAAGACAAAAAGAATTTTTCGTTTAATTCCCACTTTTTCTGTAGCTTTCCATTGTTTTCTTGTTTATTCTGCGTGTAGCCACTCTGCCAACGCGTAACTAGATGCCTCCGAGGGCGCGGTCCGTAACGCCGCCCCATTCCATGTAGCAAGAATTTACAGGCTCTAGCTTCGATAGCTAAAACCCGCATATTCTTGTGTCGAGGCTACAAGGGTGCAAATTCTGCGCGTATTCTACGTAAAAAACGAAGGCTAAATTCGAAACATTGATCTCTCTGACGCTAACCCCGTATATTCTCGCTCCAATTTTGTAGCGGGAATCTACGGATTTAGTGACAGCCTGTGTTGAAATGCAATCCCAAACCCGCGTTGGCTACACGGAACGCAGGGATGCGGTTCGAACAGTGTTGGCCCAGACAACCCAATGATAACTTGACAATCTGTGGGTGGTCGTGGAGGGTGACCGCGTGTCGCTCTCTGGAATACCCTGCTAGGGATAATTTTGGCCGCTGGGAGGCTGCAGGCCGTAGGGAAGAAATGGCGATGCGCCCAATCGCAGCAAGGATCGCCTTTCTAGTACAGATGAAGACCCGTGGGTCGATCGACCCAGTGCTGCTACGAGAATAAGCGTAGAATATGCGGGTGCTGTAGCTAAAATTTCACCAACTGAGGCTAAACTTACCGTAACTTACGTAAATTTTCGTGTCGAAATCAGACTAGATGCCTCCGAAACCCTGGGCATCTCTGGTTTCCGTGTGAGGCATATAGCTACGCGTTGGCGGAGCATGATAAGGGATCTAGGTGTGTTGCAGAAAAAAATTACAAGGTCGCCCCGATTACGGCGGGACGTCAGCAACTCATACTAAGAGTTTTGGCCGAGAAATACTCGAAAATTAGCCACGAAACCCCTGCTTCCCGGGTAATGGCCGAGAAATAACCGGGGAATAGCTGTTTACCTCGGCTGTTTCTCTGTCAAAACTCTCAGAGTGAAACCGAGTTAGCCATGGCAGCAGTATGCTCAGTGGAAAAACGCAACCGCACCACAGGCTTTTTCTGCTGCCGTGGACTGTACCTTGCGAAGATATCCATTCCATTAGTTCGAATAACTGTGTGTGTCCTTTCCCCAAATATTGATTGAACCCCTTGGAAAGTTCAAAAACCCCTATGATAAAATTTTTTCTTCTTTCCAACATCGTTCGCGGCGGGAAGGGAGAGGGGGTATTTGGAGTGCTGAATACGGGATAAAGGCTTTTTTTGGTTTATCGGACGGCTCCGATTTGTTAAAATGACATTATAGCTAAGTAGTCTGCCGTTCTCTGAGAAAAATTGCCACTGCGGCTCCGCGATAGTTTCGCTTCGACGCCTACAGGCACCGAACCGGCACTGTTGCGGAGCCGCTGCGGCACTACCGCGGAACCGTAGCAGTGACGCGGCAGTGCCGCCGCGGCTCCACGATAGTGCCACCGCGGCTCCGCGGTAGTGCCGCCGTGGCTTCGGTAGATTATCTCATATAAAGTTATTTGAGAATTACAATACATCTAGGGGGGGACTAAGAACAAAAATACGCACCTGCGGTTGTTACGTTCTCTGTACGGTATAGACAGAGGTGACCGCTGTTTTTGCGCCCAAGGAAATACGGAATGTACTTCAACCTTGGGTAATTGAACCGGCGACAGTTTCGTTCCACCACAAAGGACAGTACATCGTACTTCACTGGTTCGCTGCCGCATCTTCGCGGAGCCGGCGCAGTTCTAACGTGGAGCCGCTGCGGTACTATCGCGTTGATGTCGAGGCTCAAGACTCGGCAACAGAATCGTCTGATCACGTAGCCGCTGCGGTACTATCGCGGAAATATCGCGGCACAGTCGATGGTCGCGGTACTTTCCCGGCACTAAGCGGCAAATTTCCTTAGAGTTATTGTTCAAAATTTTGAAAACGAATTTCGGATTCGCGTTTAGCACCCACGAGTACCCCCCTAGACAAAACTTCAGGGAAAAAATTTTGGGGCTTGTCAACGGTCTGGAGCTTATAGCTATCTGGGATCCAGCTTTGGACTAATGGCAGTCACAGTTTTTATTATTACTAACATGTGCATCATTTTGCTTCTTTTCGCTCTTTTCGGATCACGTTGAAATGATTTACCTTGTGAGCAAATTCAGTAGAAAATAGACCACTATCCAAACATTTCAATTTTGACTATATATTTATCCATTTAACTCATTTATTTATTCATATGCCGCTAGACTCCTGCACAATAAGGCACAAAACAAATACATAACAAACGGGTAAGCCCAGTATGGGGAAAAAACTAAACACTGCAATCAATTAGATGAACCAGTATCAGGTTTGTCCATTTTTCGTAGTTTATTCGTTCGATGAGTTATGACAGACCCATAAACACCAGCATCTTTTCTGTCTGAAAACTCGTGCATCACTTTGATGGCAGAAGGTGCCCTCACGCAAATTTCCTGCGTTTAGTATTACCAGCGGCGACAGTAGTTTTTGCTATGATCTACTGTTTTCGCTATAAGCAGTGATTTCAATAATTTGAACAGCAGCGATCGTCTGGCTATCAAAGAGCAAGCCTTTCGGATTCTCTGATATAGCTGTAAAATATACAAGGCGTATGTTTCCCCCTTTCCATCACTCGGTTTTTTCTCAAAACAAAACCTACGCTTCTATGATAGCGATGTCGCCGCTGTGGTGCGGCTAACGGAGGCGGATTATACATGAAAGGTTTTTTCTCAAAACTGAGTCATTTCTGTCATCTGAACTATTGTTTCGATTCGACAGACTGATTATATATGATTTTGGTGTTCGGCGAAGTTTCCGAGTAAAAAGTTGTTTCTGATTGGACTGGCGACAGTTTTCACGTAATTTTTGATCAATCCTTCCGATCCCTTTTTTCCTGACTTGACGCCGAAACCATTCCCATGAACATTGCGGTGTTTCCATCCACAATCCATCACTGGAACCTTGGTTTCCCAATTGCCAGTTTCCACCTTCGTTGCCCTCACCCCCCTTTCCGCCTGCCTACTCATACTATAATAGATCTGTTTAGTACTTTAGTAACACACTGAGTAACACATGCATATTACGACCACTTTTCTTCGACTTCGACTTTTCGCACACTTTTTCTCTCCAACGGGCTATTCCCTCTTTTATTGCTGGTGATTTTTCACCAATTAAAATGTGCGAACGGTTGATGGTGATTCACGGACACATTTCACCGCACCGCCTTATCGACCTCGCTTCTGACGTAGAATTATTCTCTTCCTAAAAAAATGTCCATCTTTCTCCAGAGCATTATTCATCAAGGACAATCTATAGTGGGAGCTATTGTCAAAGACACACTTCTTGCAAGCCTCTTTCTCTCTTTCTCTCCTATTTTCTACAGTTTCGTACGTGAGGCAACGCTATTTGGCTCCTTACTGCTAAGACAATCAGTCGTTTCGCAACATACAAATGTCACAAATACAACGATACAGCAAGAGGTCTAAGATTGATAGAACGATGAAGGCCATTAATATTTGACACAATCAGTGGATTGCACTCCAGAACAACAGCGCGTGGACTCTGGTACAAAGCGATTGGTAGCACACTTGCAGAACGTGCTGCTGGGCCAGTGTACTGACTTCCTAATGCCCCGTCATGGTCGACGGAAGACCGGACTGTAATTCTGCGCCGTCGTTGAGCCGTCTCTAGTAATCCTACGCCGTTCTGCACCGTCTCTAGTGGTCGGCTGTATGCCAGTCCATTAGGCAGGCACGCTTGAGCGCACTGCTGCCGGCTCAGTCCGTCCACTACGGGAAATTTCCCACCTCATTCAGCAATGCATTGCATCAGTATCGACTGGGACGGCCACGGCTGTATCAGGCGGATTAGGCGGGTTCAGGTGGGGGGGGGGGGGGGGGGAGAGAGGAATTTTTTACATGCATATTGACTGGGACGGCCACGAACGGCTTAGTCGTGATCAGTCCTATCACAGAGGGTGAATGGTTTTACACGCGAGTTGCATGATGTGCTGTGCTTCTCTGGGCCGAATTCCGTTCCGCAATCGCGTCTCGACACGCTTTGCGGCCGCGCGCTTTCGAGTCGAAAGAGTTTCCCGCGCCGCAGCCGCCGATCTGTTGACTCTAGGTGGGTTTTAGAAACTTGAAACTTAACAAAATTAGAGAAAGCTGTATCGAAAAGCCATTTCGAGTTGGCTCTGGCGCTGGAAACTCGACTGACTCGGGCGCGTGGGGCCGCAAAGAGTGTCGAGACGCAATCGCTGACCGGGATTAGGCCCAGGAAGCACAGTAGATGCTTGTCGACCGGACCGATCGGCCAACCATGAAGGGGGCCTAAGGTGTAGTTTATCTCTTTGATTCGACCCAGAACCTTCGATTGATTCTCCTGATGCAGGTGAACTCGACAGCACCACTTTCTACGACGACGAGATCGGTGTATAAGGCGCTTCCTTCCATTGAACGAGCAGTTTAAGGGCGGTCCCAAAGGTGACCGCAAATCGTCTTCTGGGCAGAGATTCACGAACGCAAGCCATGGGCTAAAAGTGGATTTGCTGCGAAAATATCATACAATTTATGGAGAGTAACCAAACCGTAGCATATGTAAGCTCTGGTACAGCCGTAGTGACCTGTTGATTTCGATTATCAACAGCAGCGGAGCGGTGGGCCTCGGTGAAATATAACTAGTGATGAGGAGGTTTTGACGAAAAAGCCACCGCTACGCGCTGTGATAACCGAAAACATGAGTTCACTTGGAATGAAACACAGTCTATATGCTTATGGATCCCTAACGCTGGGAAAACATACCTCTAACCCACCGTGAGAAAAGTCTCCATGTTGTGGACCTTGGTGAGAATAATGTTCCTAAGGGGAACGTTGGCCTCCTTGAGTCCCGTGGTACAGCTCGTACAATGTGCACGGATCCTACTGATACCTCGCGCCCTTTGTTGTGTGTTGGCGCACATTCGGTGCTCGTTCGCATCGAATATGCGCCAACGAACAACAGGGAACTCAAAGTATCACTATGATACAAGCCGACTGTACCTAGCCGACGTGCTAGGGAAAAAGAGAGGCGGGGGAAGCCCGAATTCTCTTTCTCGTCTACAGGATACGCTGTTTAAACCGAGAGTCTGAACATCAGTGACCGCTCCAATTGAATCCCTTAATATCAGTCATGAAAAGAGGATTAAAACAACACATCGGCATTCAACGCTGGTCTTTCTGAAAATGAGTAGATCAAATGTCGTATTTTTGAAGTTCCGAATGGATTCGAACTAGGTACATATTTTCAAAGTTCCCAACCAAATGAGTCAGTATATTCTATTAAGGTCTTCTTTATTTCTTTGAATACAGTCAAACACCGAACTTCTATTAAATTCAAATGAATAGGTTGTTCCTAATGTACGAATTTGTATTTGAATTTTTGAAAGCTTTTCGAGCACATATTTCACGAGCGCTATCAAACTAGTTTTGGTCGCTGATTATTCGAATGTGTAGACCTTAAGTTGAACAAATATTTGGAAAGTGAGTATTTCAACTTCCTGATCGCCTAAATGGAGTGGTGATGCGACTCCCCGAATGGATCGAGTATTCGAGAGAGTCAATGACTAAATTCCCCGAATGAGTCGCGTGCTTTGAAAAACGAATAATCTACATATTTAGCCGACTGTATCGAGTATTCGAAAAAATCGAAATTGGTGTTCTCGAATGAATCGAAAAATGAATGTTCAAATACTCAAGTATTTAAATTTTTTGAACGTTATTTTTAAAGAAGGAAAGATAACTATTTCTATGATCCTTCATTGAAAGCCGTCTTTACGAAAACAACATTTCTCCTCAGTTCTGTACTCATACTATGAGTGAGGTAAGGATGGGCGGAACCTTGCCCATCGTCACCCCACTCATACTCACCGTACATCTCCATGCCAGCAATATGCCAGATGTATTATTACAGGTGAGCTCCACTAAAATGACGGTCTCCTACAATTTGGCCGTATCATCTGTAACCGCATTCTCGTTTATTCGTCTGTTGTTCCGATGGCGAGGCTCCATTTGGAAATCTGTGATCTCTGAGCTTCTTCTATGGATATTCCTGTACTACGTCGTATTCTGCGTTTATAGATTTGCACTCGACGATGAACAAAAGGGGTATTTTTGGAACTGTTACACGAGGTAGTGGGGGCGGAGCGATGTACAGGGCAGACTGATATTCCACATTCCAGTCCGGGCTTTCGAGCCTTACCTTTAGAGTGTCACCTTCTGCTCCGTCCCTGCTCCGTTATTCATCATTGTCTACGTTTCTTAAGAAGCTGCTCGCGCACATACTGCTACAGGCGAGAATGTTATACCTCCATTCTCAACAGTGGACATTCTGTAACGGTTTTCTTCCAAAGTTTGAACACCACTCTTTTTCCCTTGATTCAACTGTCCTGACAAGAAAAGAAGGCAAAAAATAGTAATTTCGAAGACTTTGGCCGTTTCGGTCCTAACAGCTTTGCTGAAAAATGATCACACTTTGACGCGATTTTCCCCTTTTGCAGTATTCGCTGGCTTCAGCTTTAAACTTGAATGTCTAATCTAATTTCTTTTCAGAGTGTTCGAAAAGATCGCTGCTCATTGCGATAAGAAGCTGGACTACATTCCATTGACGTTTATGCTCGGATTCTTTGTCACTATCATTGTGGATCGATGGAGGCAGATTTTCAACAATATGGGATGGATAGAAAAGTAGTGTTTTGTCATCACTCTGATCATGACTACCCATACTCATGCACTCGTGGGGTCGCACCTCATCACAATAGGAGTTGCGCCCCACTGACTACATCGACTTCAACTCCTCGTTTTCCAGCTAAAGCAGCATGTGCTGCCAGCACATGTTGGACTTTGCCTCTCCTATATTGCGGTCAGTGCTCTGAAGTCCAAACCCACAAGTGCGTGAGGGGGCTGAGAAAATGGCGGACCGCAGATCACATTGCCCTCCTGGTCAAATAATAATAAGATGCTTCCGAGGGGTTCAACTGCCGCAGACCTCGTAGAGGTTTAGGATTCATGTCAAGAAGCGATCCACTTTCGGGAACCAGGGTTGCTATTCCCAGACACCGAAATCCGCGAAATTTAAGTAATCTGAGTGAAATTCACTCAGTTATCCCTAGTAATCATAAACTTGGTTATGTCACGTTTGGTACGATTGCCATTGTGCGCAACGGTCGGACTAATTAAAATTTATGACTTACACATTTACAGCATGCATGCGATAGCAGGGAAAAGACAAAGGAGTCATCCCATCAACAGAGGGGAAAATGTTGGGCAGACACTGTTCCGTCCACAAATACGCCTTCTCAAAAAAGGGAGAGAATTTTCTCCGAGAGGTGTCTATTGCCAATCTAGCCATCATTCGAACTTCATCCACGGACTGCCGCTCTGATGCGCTGCGGATACATATATGACCTCAAGTCATAAAAGAAAGGCTTGCTAGTTCTCCAATAGAAGCGATAACGTTATTGTCTTTCAGTGTTGCTCTGACGGTATCCACGCTTTTCAGAGGAGATTCTAAAGAGCTGAGACTTACCCGTCGAACCATAATCAGGTATCTAGTACTGGCACAGGTAAGTATGCACACAATGTATTTATGTAAATTCAGCTCGTCCTCATAGTCGATTGATTCTAGGTGCTCACATTTCGAGATATTTCCATGCGTGTTAGAAGACGATTTCCAAACCTGGAATCCTTGGTGACGGCTGGTGAGTGTTGTTTGATTTGTCATAACCGTTCCGACTTATGCTTCCAATTTGTTGGGAGGCAGTGCTCACGATAGCTGTCAATTTCAAGATTGGTTGCTAAAACGAAAGCATGATTCTTAGGCAGAGATGATATTATTGAAATATTGGAAAAAATAGGCCAGTGCTACAGCTCTTTCCCTATATTTAATGGCATCGTTCGCGCTGGAAATCAATTTTAATTTTTCAGGCTCAATTCAATGGTCGAGCCCGGTAGACCACACTGGTAAATTTTGGCGCGTCAAAAACGTGAGGCAATGAGGTTGGAAGGCGTCAAAGATGAAGATCCGCCACCAAATCTCACCAGTCATCTAGCACTTTTTCCTAGAATGTTGGTGCGACTTTGAGACAACGTGAAAAATAGTTACGGCACGAACTCCACATGCAGCAAAACTACGAAAACAGTGAGGACGCCTCCAAAAGCAGAAAAACTTCAAAAAGGATTTTGGCGCGAAATTCAAATTCGTATTTACAATGTGTTCCGATTGACTTTTCTTTACAAATGAACGTTTTGCATGGGCCCCTTCGACATTTTCGTTCACTAGAGATTTTGTGCGCGTACGATGTCTTTAAAGGCAATGTTCACGATAGAAATCGTTTTTCTGTTTCCCCGCCAGTCTTGAAAACGGCCCCATGCTGATTCCAATGATGCCTCTGAAATCATACAAGACCTTCTGGGAACAGAGTTATGGTCCCTCAAAAATTGAGCTAAGAAAAAATGGTGGACGAGTTGTCCGAGGCTTGTAACTTCCGTCTTCTGCAGCCAATGTATGCGAGCAGGCCTGAGTAAAGAGAGAAGTTGATAATGAAGGGAAGAACGGGGCTAATGATTGGAAATGATCGCTCATCTCACGATCTCGGGCATTCATTTGTTCACGTCGGTGGGCGTGTGTTGCGCTTTTGGGGTTTGCCTTGCGCTCGAAGTGGCAAATCTGGGCTCTTCTGGAGCTTTTCCTGGCGCGTTTTCATGCGTTCTTTCAACGTCAACGTTACAGTGTGCCCCTCCACTACCCAATCCTAGTGGAAACTGAAACACATTTTTTATCGTGAACACTGCCTTCAAAGACGGGTGAAGAGGAAAGTAGGTGACCGTGCGATGGCCCACCACCGTCCCAAATCCTGATTCGTCAGAGCGGTCGATCATGTCCGAATCTGGTTATCGACGTTATGAGTAGTCCATCCTAACCGGAAAGGGCGCGGATGTGGTTGCTTGTTTTCACTCGTATACTGTAGCTGTGACTGGCTCGGGTCCAAGATGGTCAGTGGAGGAAACAGCCGTTAATTTCACGTGTGTTGTTGCTTTATACATTTCTTTCGATTATTTGAGCTTGTATAACTCCACCTTACTTTTTGCATATATACTGCGTTTCATATCTATAGGTCCACCCATGAACTCCGTTTTTGTGTTTCGCTCTAACTCAAGTGTTCTGCAGTGGTCACCTACTAAATCAGCGCCCTCGAAAACCTCTGTGAAGAACCGTAGACGCGAATTCAGATTTGGTAGGATTTTTAAGAGCTCGAAGATTGAAAAACACCCGTTTCGAAACTATAGGTCCACTAAAAGAAATCAAAGTTTTATTGCGACAAACAACAAAAATCAACAATCTAGTAACTTTTCTGTCCTCCTTGATTCAAAAGAACTTCAACTAATCGCTTCGGCATGCTCTGGACCAGACTTTTGATCACGGTGGGTTGCACTGATATCCAGGCGTTGGCGATCGACTCCTTCAGCTCGTCGATTGTTGCGTACTGATTAGCGTCACTTCAAATCTTGTGCACAATGATGGCCCAGAGGTTCTCCATAGGGCTGAGATCAGGCGAACACGCGGGCCAACCGAGAGCCTCTACTTTGCTCCTTGCAAGCCATGCTGACGTCGACCGACTAGCATGGATAGCAGCGTTGTCGTGCATAAAAGTGAAGGCCTGGCTACGATGCCGTCGGATAAACGGCAGAAGACGATCCTCTGGAACCTTCTGGTAGTCCTCGGAGTCCACACGGCACGAAACGAACGCAAGCTCGAGTTGACCAGATCTACAGAATGCACCCAAACCATGAGCGATCCACCACCAAAGTTGCGTCGAGAGGAGACACGCGGTGGCTTCCGTAGATCACGCCAGTTACCTCTTCCACCATCCGGTCCGTTCAGATTGAACTTTTTTCGTCGCTCCAGATCATCTGAAGCGTTTGGAATGATTGGGGCCACGGAGCAGCGTTTGAGCAAAATCGCCTTACATTTGACCAATCCGTTGTGATGCTTTTGGTAGCAAACTGAACGCGGGTCGCCTTGTGCCGTTCCGTCACTCTTAGCACACGCTTCATTAATTCTATACTGAGGTTTTTCTTGCGACTAAACTGCCCTCCAAACCGTACTTTTGCTCGACGAAAGCGAAAGTTCGCTGCGCAACCAGGTGAGACTCATCGTTGAGTTCGATAGAAGGCGTCTGATTCTATTTTCATCATGCTCCGAGAGCAGTCTCGGACGCCCTCCAGGGTTCTTCTTCCGATATCGCTCAGGATCCCGTAGGTAGTTGTTGATACAACTGTGCGATCGTTCAAGATGCTCCGCAATCCTTCTTGACCATCCAGCCGCGTTGAGCGCTTCCGTTTGAGATTGTTCAACCGGAGACAGGCGATTTCCACGAGGCATACCTAGCACGACGTTAAGGGAGTCCGTATATAACCCCTGTTTTCCAGTTTCATTTGTACTAGCAAAGAAACGGTAATTTTCCTTCGATGGACCTATAGTTTTGAAACGGTCACAATTGTGTCTATCATTCACGGAAACCTAATAAAAAATCATGGACGGGCAGGAGGAGTTTTATCGGGGTTTTAAAGGGTGAAGATTCCGATAAGAACGCCCACAGACCACCAAAATGTACGGCGAGCCCGGAAACTCGAAATTCTTGGGTGGACCTATAGTTATGAAACGCAGTGTAGTAGTATTGTGTATTTGTAGGTAACCTACTGCTTTTTCGACGTTTCCAGTGTTTTTCCTTGGAATACAAGAAATATATCAGACTTTTCCGCGTCGCTTAGGATGTTTGTATGCGCCTCTGTAGATCCTCTGCCATAATCTACGGAATCTGTTATAATTGCAGAATTTTTAATTTCGAGGGAGAAAGCACTGGATATGTTAGAGAAGCGGTAAGCTCTCCACAAATACACGACATTATTACCCATAGAAACTTTGACAGAGTTCTACAAGTCAAAACGATACACAAAATTCATAGGAATAATTAAAACAATAAGCAACCTGAAATTAATAGCTGTTTCTTTCATTGACTGATGACCATCTTGGAACCGAGCCAGCCACGGCCGTAGTATACTTAAAACTATACTTTAGCAAAACGGTAGAAGTTTTCGAATTTTTTAATATATTCGGAAAGTGAATTTTCCAAATTTCAATTTTTCGAATAAACTCGAAAATGACATTTTTCGAATTTTCGAGTATGATCGAAAATCTGATTTTCCAAAATTTAAATTTTCGAATATATTCGAAAATCAATATTTTCGAATAAATTTTTCGAATTTTGGAATGTTTTTGTTCTCGGTTCAAAAATTAATTTCGAGCTGGCGAGATTTGACCAGCTCTTTTTCTTTCTGGAGAAACGCATTATCGCACCCAACCACCGAGACACTAGGGCCGCTTTCAAGACCTCCCACATCGTCACGGTGCGGCCTAGGCAAAGTCCCTGCCACCGAGCTTGCACGACTCCAGATGGGGGACAAGGACTTCGGGTGGGGTACGCGCCCTGGAAAACCTTACGCCCTTTTGACACTTTTGCCGCAGCAGAAAAATGCCGCTTCTTGAGCTGCGATGAAGCAAGAGTTTTGGAACATTAGGACATTAACCGGAGGATGACGAAAAGCAACTTTGCAAATAAGAGTGCGGGCGAAATGCCCACATCGGCAATCGATTCCCTATCGAATGTGGCAGCAGTACAGCGAAACGCGGCAATACATTGCCGATGTGGGCATTGTGGCGAGTATATCCTGTGCAGAGGAGTTAGTTATCAACTTCCACCTATTTTCTAAGTATTCAAAAACGCTGATTTAACCGTAGCTTAAGGATTGGGCAGTATCCGCGGCAACAAATGTATGAAAATGGCGTTAGAGAGGATGGCGCATGTTGAATGCCACAATGAGGTCGAAGGACAGGAAATTGTGCCGCGACTAATGGTGGCGCCAGTGGCGTTCTGTCATCAATCCTGTGTTTCTTTCAAAGCGGTAATGCTAAGTAAATTTTTTACCCACTAACGACCCCTTCTCCATCCGGTCGGACACGTTCCTCAAAAATCAAGCTTCTCACCATAAGAGTATGTGATTTCTGAAACCTTTATATCGCCAATTTACGAGCATAAATCACAGTCTACTGCAAAGTCCGTGGTCCGTCGTTAGCTCCCCGTTGACAACACTCTCTATTCAGGGCGAATTCCCACCATGCATGACGCCCGTGCGCTGCTCCATCCTTTCCCACCACCTCTTGCCGTCCTCCTTTATTCTCCCCAGATATACTGTGGACCAAGCCTGGGCTGCGGCGTGTATGCGGGCCGCACCGACATCGTAGCCCTATCTTATGCCGTGGCAGACGGCGTCGTCCGGCAAACTGTGAAGGGGGATCTAGAGAATGGGGATGCGACGTCGGTGAGTGCCGCAGTGCGACGTCGGATATTCGGATGGCCGACGTCGCACTGCGCTCGACGTCGGTGCGAAATTTCTTCGTTGATGATGCGGTTTTCGATATTATTAATGGCTATACCACAGGCCTGGTCCGCGTCGCACGCGACGTCGGATTGCATTGCCCGGCGTCGGACGGCAAAAAAAACTGTGAACGGATCTTCAGTGAAAATACGCAACCGCACCTACGCCTTTTTTCTTTGGGGTGTGCAGTATGTTATGCAGTGACCTACCGCCCAATAACTTCTCCACTTGACTAAAAAAAGAGGTTAAAGACTCTTCATAAAACACTGGATCGTCTTCCCGCTCCTTTCCTCTTGGAACTTTTTTTGAAATCCATCCTCTGGAAATGTCAATCTTAGTTCATGCGTATTTACCACTTGACTGAATGCGAAATTCTTTTAACTTCGACTTGTACTCGTCATGGGAAGTTAAAGAGAAGTCATTGGTTTAAATATCCGGTAAAATCTCGGAGACTGATTTTTTAATAAATTCATTATATACTGTCTCAATCAACAGAGCAATCCTTGATGTATACAAATTACTGTGAGAGAGATTGTTTATCTACGACGTTGAATCACTCCCGTTTTTCAGTTAGGTAGCGCTCTACGTCGCTATTTGGCCAACATATGCTATAAAAATACCAACAAAATGTTTATCACAAGTAATGGTTTCAAGTCTTTCTACACGGATAACCAATTGAAAAACAATCCTCCTCAAAAGCAGGGGAGCTGGGCGATTTCCACCGTCGGCTGCGTTCGTGGTTTACTGATTGTAATACTTATTGTACCACCCGCAAACGTCGCGCAGGGCGGAAACGGAACAGCACCCTTTTTTTGGAGGAGGACACATATACGGGGGTGGAGAAATTCAGGAGCGGGGCCGGAAATCCTACTCTTGTAGCGTCATTGTGGGTCACTTTTTACGCTTCAAAATGCGTAGGCGTTGTGTACTGAGCCATACCATTCAATTCGTTTCCGTAGTTATCTCAACCACGTTTGCGAGCGTGTATGCTGCCTTTAAGATTTGCACATCCACCGACAATTTGCACAAAAGACCCTATCGGATTCGGTTAAAAGCTCGCAGGAATTTTTTTCTTCAATAGATCACAAAGTTTTTTTTTCAGGGTTTCTACAAGAGCACGAGAAACGTCAACTGGACGCTATCAATCTGCAGCCTCTTTACAACAAATACTGGGTGCCTATGAATTGGGCCATGACACGCTATGCTTTCGAGCTCCATAAGGACGGGCACATAACAGCACCACCTTCGCTGAACACATGCATTAATGTGCGTTACAATTCATTGTATTTTTTTAACAACTGTGTATCTTTCAACTCTCTCATTTACCCAATATATATCAAGTATGAAAAGAAGTAAAATTGTGTCTCATTGCATTGTCCTGATCTAATTGTCTCGAGAAAAAACTGATAGACGCTTCCTCATCCAGCTCCAGTCCTCACTCTTATCAGGCATCCTACGTTGCCGCGCAGGGTTGATGCACAGACTAGGCCGTGAACGCGCGCGACAGCGACAAAAATGGCGGTGACTGAAAAGAATGCAGGCAGCGTAACTGCTAAACGTCTGAGAATCCCACTTTGCGATTCCTAACGCCAGTGGCAGGCGTCGCTACGTTTTTAGGCTCTTCCCCTACATAACTCAACGGAATTTGCCGCGGAGGCAAATTTCTGAAAAGGGAAAAGGGGGAGCGGGGTTCGTTGCCAGACAACTGCATGTACTGTTTCTCATGTTTGTCAAGGCTCTGTGACGTCATGCAATTCCATTAGGTATGTGGTTGTTGTGGAGTGTGATGAAAAAACACCTCTAAAGGCAGCGTTCGCGATGATCATCCTCGTTGACTTCCCACAGTACAATGATAGGCGAGAAGGATCCTAGGCTCCCAGTGATGAAATAACGGTAGGAAACGAGCCAGGAGTGGCAAAATCACGGCTGCAAACAAGCGTTTTGGTGTTCCAAATCCACCCCCTCGATGTGAACAAATGAAGACTCGGATTAAAAGAATATTCAAGTCAAGGAAGTGCTGATAAGTGAACTGATCGCTTGATTGCACTGATAGGCATCATCCGTCTAGCGGTGAATTCCTCCACGCTCAAAAATCAACGTGAACAAGAAAGGGCCTATTTTGGCACAAAAATACGGCTTTAGCGTGTTTTCAAAGCATGCCTTGTTATATAGGGCACCACATCTTTCATAAACCGTGGAGATATTGGAAGTGAAATCGATTGTGAACACTACCTTTGACAATCTTCATAATTCTGCTTGACCATTGGTTTTGACAGCATGCAATTTCATTATCTATAAAATTCATACATTTCAGGAAATCAAAACCTTCCGTACAAATCTCGCTCAACTCTGCAACTTCGACTGGGTTCCTATACCCATTGCTTACCCTCAGGTATGACAGTTCAATTTTCCCGCGAGTTGTTCTGCGCCCGTATTCATGAACCTACGGGAGCCTCCCGGGAGGGTTTTTAGAGCCAGCCGATGTATGGGACTGGCGGACATTGGCCCCTCCCGGGAGGCTTCCGTAGTTTCATGAATACCGCCACTGGTGTGCTTCTTCCGCATTTCCGGGACTTTCGCCTACATTTTGCGATTTCTGGGCAAATCCTACTCTAATGAAGTTCACGTTAGGCGTTTTTGTCTGGCCCAGTTGCGTTTTCACTTTTCAACTGCGCATGATCCTAATAAATGTGAATTTCCGAGCGGAAACAACCTTAAATTTTTGGCAATTCCCTTGTATTCATTCGAAACTCGTCTCACGCGGTAGGCGTGCGTGTCTAGTGGGTGTTGTGAAAACGCCTCTGGGACTTGTGAATCGATTAATAGGAATTCAGACGAATAGCGAATAAAATACAGCCATCTATTAGCAGCCGTGGGAGGACTGGTCCGAAAAATGCCCTCACGTCTTGCCGACCGCGTAGGCGGCCAGTCATATTCGGACAGACCTTAGGTTGCTTTGTGTGTGAGCTCGCCCCTACAAATTAGGCTGGCACTTATTTTTTCAGGTAGTGTTTTTGGCTGTTCGGGTCTACTTCCTTATCTGTCTCGTCTCCCGTCAGTACATACTCGGAGAGAAAGCGTCGAACCATAGTGTGGTAAGAAGTATTTTGTCAATTCGCGATTACTTTTTGTCATCAAGCAGTGCAGACACGCTTAGGCAGAAATCGCTCCCGCTCCCTTCAGTTTAGGAATACTGGGAGCCGCATGATGAGAATACGGTCCCGATTGTATAGTCAATTGACCTCAAAGCCTCAGCATGAACCTTGTTGTCAATTACGGGCCTGGTCTTTCCCTGTGTTTGTGGTTGTCCGGACAAGTGCAGTGTGGCGCCGCAGATATGCAGTCGGCAGGCACGGATTGACTGAAACTTTGTGTTCCTTATGGTGTGTTGGCGCAAACTCGGTGCTCGTACGCTACCTATAACATATCCTAAGGGTTCTGAACTTAGTGGAAGCAGGGCGTCGAAGGATCTGGGTTGGGCTACGGATACGGGGCGCAGGATGTGATAAAATGAGTGGAGTTTTAGCAGGGATTAAGTGGGATGGTGTCAAAAAAGCAGGGTTGGGAGGAAATTGTGTTGAACGTCGACGTGAAAGGTCAGGAGAGGTGTGCAGGGCGTCATGGAACTGGACGGGACTACATATGGCAATCTATGCTGTGTTATAGTAGCGGCGGTCACAGACAGCAAATCACGTTGGATTACGGGGATCGATGATGTGTTAGAAAACTGGGAGGGGTCTTTGCGGTTTGAAGCTGGTTGAGAAAGGCATTGTCCTCGAAAATTTTTGTTTTTTACTTTTCTGCATAGCTGTGGCTTACTTATCAAATTTCGAGGGTGCCTGGAGTTCCCCTAGAATGTGTTTTTGTTCTATTGTTGGCGAATGCGGCACCCATTGTGCACACAGTTTTCTAAAACCCAAAATTTCACTTAAAGGCAAAGGTCGTGATAAAATATGAATGTCTTTGTTTCCTCTTTGAACACTTTTCTGGATTCAGAGTAGTAGGACCTATGTATGAGAAAATTTTGCGAAAAAAACTCTGTTTTAGGCCGAATTTCAAGCTTGAACTTTCCTTTCTTTTGATGGTGGACGAGCCCACTCCACATCATCGGCATCGATGACATCATCGGCATCGATGATCTCTTATATCAAGAATAACAGCTGGCTCGCCATTAGAATTTGATCGATGATCAATAGCTTTCGGGCTGGTCTGCTCAGAAATTAATGTCGTCGTCGAGTCAAAAATTGAATGATTTGCTTGCTTTCATTGTTTAACTGTTTTCATTAGCTAAATTTCCATTTTTCTGGCTGCGAACGTCAACGATTTTTGGCTGCTCAGCGTGAGACAGCTATTTTTTTGGGCGGAGCTGTGCACGTGTGCACGATTTGGTACCTTAGGATCTTAACACTTAAGAGACCGCGTGTCCACACGGCGCACCCACGACATAAAACTTTCAATATTTTCTGAAGTTCTAATGCGTGAAGTCCTCCTCGAATACGAATTGGTTCCTAATAATGTAAACTATTTACATTCACAGCGGTCAAGCATTTTGAGTGTTCTTAGTAATTTTACTAACACCTCCGAAAATGGCACTTTTCGATTTTTCGAGCTTCTTTTGTCGGAAAGGAATTGTCCCAAACTTTGCAAAAAAGGGTTATTAAGATGATGCTCATCACGTAACTTAACCCCTCTAGTTGATTGCCGGACTAGCAGTGCCACCTATTTGAGATAACTGCAGTAGGTCATCGTTTCAAATTTTGCTGTCTTGACCCAGAGGGTCATTCGAGCTGCTGCACAAAGTTCCGGTGTTTACTCTACAGTTTCCAATGAAATTTCCGTCGATTGTGGTATGTTAGCCATCGTTCATCTTTGTTTCAGATTTCGCTAAATTGTGAGAGGAAAATAACTTTGGGAGGGGGTGAAAATTTGTGAATAGTTCGATGCTCAGAATTTTGTTGATACTTTACTACGGGGTGTATTTGGAGGCCTCGAAGAACAATCAAATGGTGTTTTTTCACGATTTTCAAAAGCACCGTTGATGTTTGCCGTTCGGTGTCCGTCGACAAACGTTTGAGGTTTTGGTGCGTGGTCATTTGGGGGGGGGGGTGGTGATTATAAATCTGATTCCCATTTTGAGATTTCCGATGAAATTTTCATCGCCTTCATCGGACATTTTTGCAGGTGAAAGTTTATGAGTCCGTCGAAGGTTCTCCATGAGGTTCAATAGGACATTGCATAGTAGAAGTTCGTTTTTTTTCCAAATTTTCAATACTTTAGGTTGGCTCGGCATGGCACAGCTCTGACCATTACCTGTAACCTGCAGAAAATTCTAGAAGCAGAGAGACAAACTTTCCTTCGTGACCAGCACGCCCAAAAATTCGCGAAAGCTGTTTTAAAGCACCTTGGACATGCAAATTGAAATACCTTCCGAAATCAAGGAAAAGCAGGCCGTAAGAAAGCGGTGGATCATTGCTCCACTATGACCTTACTTCAGTTCTCTATTTACTCTCTGTACTCTCAGCTGGAGTGGAAATGGAGTACTGGTTGTGTAAGTAAGAAAGCCTGCTCCGATCAAAATGATTCCCAGCGGACCGCGTGTCCACACATGTCACCCACGGAAACGATGAGCCGTGGAGCGCACCGGTCGGCTGTGGAAATTCGCCGTGGAGCAGGCGGTCTCTCAAGTGTTAATAACTCTATTTTTAGCTCGTTTCTTGCCTCGTAAACTTGGTGATCCTTTAGCCGTTCACGGATCAAGCGTATTTTTATGGTTTTTTCCCCCAACTTTTTTCATCGCGACCACTGCCTTTGAAATATGGCCCACACTGCCTAATGAGATGTGTAGAGCCTCTAGTAAATCTCTCTCAGTCAATCGACGATCTTCCAAAACCATATCCTGGATTTTGGCTATGATTTCTGGTGTTGATGCGCTTTTGGGACGTTCTTCACGTGGATCGTTTTCAAGGCTTGTACGACCGCGTTTAAATTCAGCAACCCGTCTTTCTACTGTTCTAATTGTAGGTGAACAATCATTATACACTTCAAACATTCGTTCGTGAATTTCTTTTGGTGCTAGACCTTCCAAAACTAAAAGTTTTATCACTGCACGATATTCAATTTTACATTGCTGCGACACGGCGACACTAAATGGCTTGTAAACAAGGAATGAATTGAGAGATTGGAATGAAACTTCACATACATTCATATAAAGAGTGTATTAACAAAACAAAAAAATTCGGTTAGTAGCAACGCCCTCTCCTATCGAACGACGAAGCTTATTGAACAATCCTGTAATGGAGAAAAACTTAAAGTTTTGCGCGCCTAGGTTTCAAACGACGGGAAGGAACATATGACGTGAACGATCATTCTGATCAACCATTTCTAGCCTCACGTCTGGGTCCACCCGAGCCCTCTCTTTAGAAGATGAAACCTCTGTCATAGAGCGGATTTGAAGGCACCATACACGGTTGTAAACGTGATTGAAATAACTACGGAAATAGAATGGTATGGCTCAGATTACAACGCCTACGCATTTTGAAGAGTCAAAAACGAACCACAATGCCGTTACAGGAGTAGCAAGATTGGCTCCGCCCGTATTTTCACGCCCCCTGTATTTGCCCTTTTCCTGCAACGCGAGGTTGCTGGGTCATCTTCACCGTCGGTACTGTTGGTGGATTGCCTAGCAAGTGAACCACACACGTCACTGACGACGAAAATGACCCAGCAACCCTGCGTTGGAGGAAAAGGGCAAATACAGGAGGCGTGAAAATACGGGCAGAAACTTGCTGTTCCTGTAACGGCATAAAGTCGTTTTGACGCTTCAAAATGCGTAGGCATTATGTTGTAAGCCATACGGTTCGATTTACGTTGCTATTCCAACCACGTTCATGTACGAGCGTGTATGCTGCCTTTAAGGAGCGGAACTGCTCATGTTAAGCACTTGGCAAGGTGACCACATATCAAAATTCTCATCACTCAGGAGGCATGCTGCTGCCTCCATCTGCCCTCCACTCTCTCGCTGTCTCTTACCTCTGCACCGCACCCACCCGCGCCGGAACCACTAGAATTCCACTGTTTCACAGCCTATACCTACTATATGGTCAGCTTGCTGAGTGCTGCAACTGCACGAAGGTCCGCGCTACAAATTCTCTCAATAATGGAAAAGTAAGTTTCTATTAGGAAGACCCGAGTGGAACAAAGCGTGAGGCTGGAATTGGTTGTCCGGTGCGGGAAGAGATCGTGTTGTATAAATGCGTTATCCGCCTTACTGATTACAATGATGGGCACAATCGTTCACGTCATATATTCCTTCCCGTCGTTTGAAACACAAGCGCGCCAATTTTCAGAAGGCTTTTTCTCTCCGAACAGACGAAACTGACATGTGGAAATTCACAAACGTTTGATTCTCGGTCAGAAGGTCACACTTACTAAGAAAGATAAAATGCGAAAACTTACGTGGACGATGGCTTTAGAACGGAGAGTAAGATGCGAAAATCATCGTATCGTATACGTGTTCCAGAGCGCGGATTTAGTGCCCACTTACATTAGTCCACTGCACGCAGCATCGCCAGCTTTTTCTGTAACGTTCGTACAAAACGCCGCTCCGAATGCCTGGAAAGGCTAAACCTAATCCTTCCATAATATCTATAAAATTTCTCAGATAGACAATGGAAGTTCCATCAATAGAAAGCCGGGTGTGTTTTTGAAAAATGTTTCGCATAGGAGATTGTTTGCAAAGTAAGATGCCAACACACACCCTTTTCAGGGGTGGCCTGCATTAATGCGGTGGTGGGGCTTAGAAGGTGCGACGCAGCAAGCACGCGTCACGGCTTCAATTAAAATCATGACGCTCGCTTATAGCGTCGGGCTTTCACCATTTGGGTCGCATTCATGCATATCACCACAGGGTTCCATTTATGGAATCCAAGTCTCGGTCCAGCTCGCCTGTCCATCTGTCAATCAATGATACAGTATCGTTAGCATCATCCGATTTCATTCAGATCGACCTTTACTTCCCATTCATGACTATCCTCCAGTTCATCTTTTTTGTTGGTTGGATGAAGGTACGCCATTTCTTCGTCGTTCTTTTCTCGCTCCTTTTGATTTTGAAGTAGTGTTAATTGGAAAACTTTTCTTTGAGTAAACACAACGCAGTGTAGGTTCCATGTAGAGGTTTTCAAAACTGAAAATCATCAAATAATCTGTGGCTTAGTTGACAATAATCCATCCTTCCAGGTTGCTGAAGCGCTCCTGAATCCTCTTGGTGAAGACGATGACGACTTCGAGTGCAATTTCCTTATAGATAAGAACATCGCTGTGAGTGTACAGTAGCAGTCGACCATACAAAAGCCACTTTCTAATCCAGTGCATCTGAGAAATCCTCATTTACTTGAAAAAGTGGACGTTTGATGACAGCGCACTGTAAATTCAGACTGGTCTTGCAATCGTAGATGAAACATATGAACAGTGCCCTGAATTGCTTCCCGATCGCTTCATGGATCCTAACTACGTTCCCGTATACTCAGAAGATAGCCAGAAGCATGGTCATGATGGAGCGTTGATTGGCTCCGCGGAAGGAATCAAGTAGGCTTTTACTCAAAATCAGATAACAGTTTGCAATTGTGAGACGTCAAAGGATAGGTGACTTCAGACTCGCCACTTCTGACGAAAACGTGAAGATGGTTTCCGTAACCCCCAGAGGGTCGCGATCCGGATTCCCAGGTAACCTGCTGACCAACTGTAGAGAGATGCGAATTCTGCGCTCATTCGAAAGGTTTTGTGAGCACGGTTATGACCACAGTGGCCCTAGACATTAGGTCGCTAGATGTTAGGTAACGGAGTGTCGCTTCTTCTGAATCCTTGAGATAATGTTCTGAAATTCGAGTAATTAGTATTAAAACTCGCCGCACAAAACTAATTTCATTCAGAAGTGGCATAGGAGAACGCTTACGAACTTAACTAGGGAGCCTCCCTTAATCCGCGCACGTGAGGCTCTTTGACCCTGTTCGTGAGCGTTCATGCATACCGCTCCAGGTTAGGTTGAAACCAATCGAATGTACACCGCTTTTGAGAGAGGATCACTCATATCTTGACTGTCATCTTCACACTTTTCATCTAGACCACGTTTCGGAACCTCGATCTCGAACAACCCTCGGCCTGAGGCGAAAACTGAGTGACGCTCTTCACCTTAGGTGAGTCTCCGTTTGATTGCGGTTAGATGACGCCGGTAAACCCGAATCTGCTTCCCCCTTTGCAAACTGTTTTTTATATCAGCAAAATCAACGTTCCTTTCAGCCATCGAGCTCACTCTGTACAGCCAGTGCACCTGGGCGGCGTGAAACCACTGTCAATTCCAGTCCACAGCGACCCTATACAGCATTTGATCTCTCCAATGGTAAGCCTTCGGCCCTGAATGCGTTGTCTTACTCAAATCCTAAAAAATCCTGAAAATTCGCTGCAACGTGTTTTCTTTCGAAATGGCTTAATCTTTCGGACTAGTTGTCCACGCCGATAACTAGGGCCATAATTCCACTACAATTACCGAACTAAATTTTGATTTCAAGACTTTTTCGTTTAGCTTTAATAGGTGTTTTTCGAATAAGAACCGCGTTAGCGTTGTAACACACAGCCCTGCTACATAACCCTACACGGCCATTGCATGAGTTAGAAGTGGGCACCGCCTTGTATCTGGTCGCTCCCTCTACTATCCCTTCCGAATGAAAGATGCTGTGCCATTTTCACCGTCGGCAACGTGTGTATTTCATTCAGTGGGCCATCCGCACTTGTTGCCGACGGCGGGAATGGCCCAGCGCCCCTAAGTGGAGGAGTGCAAATAATGGTGCGGGCGGATAGAGTGCGTAACCAACTTCTTCCTCATGTAGTGGCATTGCATCCAATGCTTTGTACTCTTTGCCGTACCATTCGATTTATATTGTTATTTCGACCACGTCCACGAGCGTGTTTGTTACCTTTGAACGAGTGCCTACCCAGTTGTGCCCACTTGAGAGTGATCAATCATCTATGTATGTCCAGCATTCGTTATGTAAGCATACAGCTAAACTAGGCCTCTACGAATACGATTTGTTCCAATGATTACATTGCACAGGATTCGCTCCATCTCCGTACATTTCAAGTCCTGGTTACTCACTAAGCAAGGTGGAAGAAGAACCGGACAAGTCACGAAGTGACAGTGTTAGGAGCACAGTGGAAAGTGTTGATGAAAACGAAGTAAGTCTACTGCAAATTCTTTGCCCTTCGTAGCCCTCTAAACACAACTTCCTCGTGGAAAAGGAAAGTTCTTGGGAGTTGCAGGCTTATATCTATACTGAAACTTCCAATGGACTACATATGTTCAGATTCCGGACTTGTTCAAAAAGGAGTTGAAAGACAGCAAAAAGGACTGATTCAATAGTTTCATCGACTTTACGGTGGAAAAGAGATTGCGTTTACACCTGATTCCTACAATGTGGAAGAAAATCGAAGAACAATCGGAGCGAGATGGAGATATCGCATCCAGCATCATTTGCTTTTCTGTAAATTAAGAATCATTTTGAATTTATGCATCTACAGTGTTCCCATTCTGTCGGATTGCCATTACTAGTACTCAGTATTAAGAAGAGCTTCTCAAAGCTGACAGTTGGGAATTTTCGTCTATAATTGTTGCATTTCATTAACTCTAGCTGTTGTGTCTAATGATTTATTTCGGGTACACATACTGGTGTCATCTGTGATGCTGCGAGGTCACTTTGGCTACAGTGAGACTACACTTGCCTTCATCTCATTCTGACTATGTTTTTCTCCATTCAGATACGGGAAATTTCAGTAATGCCTAGAGTAACACAAATTGCTCTCAACTAAGACCGCCTGTAGACTTCGATAAACGTGTTTAGCCCATTTTGCCTTTCCTAGGTGAGAACAAACTGTATTCCTTTACAAAGCCGATTCCTGTATATATCCTGATCTTTTACTCCTCTGTTTCTCTGACGTAACACCCTTCAATGAAGATTTACTGTTTCTCCTCAAACGAGTTCTCATTACAGTGCATATACAGCGCCGTGTACTTGCCACACTCCACGTACAGCGCCGTGTACTTGCCATACTCCACGTACAGCGCCGTGTACTTGCCACACTCCACGTACAGCGCCGTGTACTTGCCATACTCCGCGTACAGCGTCGTGTACTTGCCATACTCCACGTACAGCGCCGTGTACTTGCCATACTCCACCTACAGCGCCGTGTACTTGCCATAATACAGCTACAGCGCCGTGTACTTGCCATACTACACCTACTGCGCGGGTGCTTGCCACACTTCACGCACAGCGCCGTGTACTTGCCATGCTCCACCTACAACGCCGTGTACTTGCCACACTCCACCTACAGTGCCGTGTACTTGCCACTCTCCACCCACACTCCACCTACTGCGACGTGTACTTGCCACACTCCACCTACTGCGACGTGTACTTGCCACTCTCCACCTACAACGCCGTGTACTTGCCACACTCCACCTACAGCGCCGTGTACTTGCCACTCTCCACCTACAACGCCGTGTATGCTTGCCCCTCTCCACCTACAGCGCCGTGTACTTGCCACACTCCACCTACAGCACCGTGTACAGGCCTTTCTCCACCTACAGCGCCGTGTACTTACCATACTCCACGTACAGCGCCGCGTACTTGCCATACTCCACCTACAGCGTTGTGTACTTGCCAAACTACACCTACAGCGCGAGTGCTTGCCACACTCCACCTACAGCGCCGTGTACTTGCCACTCTCCACCTACAACGCTGTATGCTTGCCCCTCTCCACCTACAGCGCCGTGTACTTGCCACACTCCACCTACAGCACCGTGTACAGGCCTTTCTCCACCTACAGCGCCGTGTACTTACCATACTCCACGTACAGCGCCGCGTACTTGCCATACTCCACCTACAGCGTTGTGTACTTGCCAAACTACACCTACAGCGCGAGTGCTTGCCACACTTCACGCACAGCGCCGTGTGCTTTGCCACACTCCACCTACAGCGCCGTGTACTTGCCACACTCCACCTACAGCGCCGTGTACTTGCCACACTCCACCTGCACAGCGCCGTGTACTTGCCACACTCCACCCACACTCCACCTGTTGCGACGTGTGCTTGCCACCCCCCACCTACAGCCCCGTGTACTTGCCACTCTCCACCTACAACGCTGTGTACTTGCCACACTCCACCCACTGCGCCGTGTAATTGCCACACTCCACCTACAGCGCCGTATACTTGCCACACTCCACCTACAACGCCGTGTACTTGCCACACTCCACCTACAGCGCCGTGTACTTGCCACACTCCACCTACAGCCCCGTGTACTTGCCACTCTCCACCTACAGCGCCGTGTACTTGCCACACTCTACCTACAGCCCCGTGTACTTGCCACTATCCACCTACAGCTCCGTGTAATTGCCACACTCCACCTAGAACTCCGTGTACAGGCCACTCTCCACCTACAGCACCGTGTACTTGCCACACTCCACCCACAGCGCCGTGTACTTGCCATACTCCACCTACAGCCCCGTGTACGTGCCACACTCCACCTACAGCGCCGTGTGCTTGCCACTCTCCACCTACAACGCCGTGTACTTGCCACACTCCACCTGCAGCCCCGTGTACTTGCCACACTCCACCCACAAGTCCGTAGCTTGCCACTCTGCACCTACAACGCCGTGTGCCACTTGCCACACTCCCAGCTACAGCGCCGTGCAGCAAAATTTGCCACTCTCCACCCACAGCCCCGTGTATAAGCTGTGCCACACCTCCACCTGGGCAGCGCCGTGTGCTTGCCACACTCCACCCACAGCGCCGTGTACTTGCCACACTCCACCCACAGCGCCGTGTACTTGCCACACTCCACCCACAGCGCCGTGTACTTGCCACTCTCCACCTACAACGCTGTGTACTTGCCACACTCCACCCACTGCGCCGTGTACTTGCCACACTCCACCCACTGCGCCGTGTACTTGCCACCTCCACCTACAGCGCCGTGTACTTGCCACTCTCCACCTACAGCGCCGTGTACTTGCCACACTCCACCTACAGCGCCGTGTACTTGCCACACTCCACCTACAACGCCGTGTACTTGCCACTCTCCACCTACAGCGCCGTGTGTACTTGCCACACTCCACCTACAGCCCCGTGTACTTGCCACTCTCCACCTACAGCGCCGTGTAATCTGCCACACTCTCCACCTACAGCCCCGTGTACTTGCCACACTCCACCTACAGCTCCGTGTACTTGCCACACTCCACCTAGAACGCCGTGTACTTGCCACACTCCACCTACAGCCCCGTGTACTTGCCACTCTCCACCTACAGCGCCGTGTACTTGCCACACTCCACCTACAGCACCGTGTACTTGCCACACTCCACCTACAGCGCCGTGTGCTTGCCACTCTCCACCTACAACTCCGTGTACTTGCCACACTCTACCTACAGCCCCGTGTACTTGCCACACTCCACCTGCAGCCCCGTGTACTTGCCACACTCTACCTACAGCCCCGTGTACTTGCCACACTCTACCTACAGCACCGTGCACTGGCCCTTCTCCACCTACAGCGCCGTGTACTTGCCACACTCCACCCACAGCCCCGTGTACTTGCCACACTCCACCTACAGCCCCGTGTACTTGCCACTCTCCACCTACAGCGCCGTGTACTTGCCACACTCTACCTACAGCCCCGTGTACTTGCCACACTCTACCTACAGCGCCGTGTACTTGCCACTCTCCACCTAAAGCGCCGTGTACTTGCCACACTCTACCTACAGCCCCGTGTACTTGCCAGTCTCCACCTACAACGCCGTGTACTTGCCACACTCCACCTACAGCCCCGTGTACTTGCCACCACTCCACCCACAGCCCCGTGTACTTGCCACACTCCACCTACAGCGCCGTGTACCACTCTCCACCTACAACGCCGTGTACCTTGCCACACTCCACCTGCAGCGCCCGTGTACTTGCCACACTCCACCTACAAGTCCGTGTACTTGCCACACTCCACCTACAGCGCCGTGCACTTGCCACACTCCACCTACAGCGCCGTGTGCTTGCCACACTCCACCCACAGCGCCGTGTACTTGCCACACTCCACCTACAGCGCCGTGTACTTGCCATACTCCACCTACAGCGCCGTGTACTTGCCAACTCCACCTACAGCTCCGTGTACTTGCCACACTCCACCTACAGCGCCGTGTACTTGCCACACTCCACCTACAACGCCGTGTACTTGCCACACTCCACCTACAGCGCCGTGTACTTGCCACTCCACCTACAGCGCCGCGTACTTGCCACACTCCACCTACAGGCCGTGTGCTTGCCACTCTCCACCTACAACGCCGTGTACTTGCCACACTCCACCTACATCCCCGTGTACTTGCCACTCTCCACCTACAACGCCGTGTACTTGCCACACTCCACCTACAGCCCCGTTTACTTCCCACACTCCACCTACAGCGCCGTGTACTTTCCACTCTCCACCTGCAGCGCCGTGTACTTGCCACACTCCACCTACAGCGCCGTGTACTTGCCACTACTCCACCTACAGCGCCGTGTACTTGCCACACTCCACCTACAGCGCCGTGTACTTGCCACTCTCCACCTACAACGCCGTGACTTGCCACACTCCACGTACAGCGCCGTGTACTCTGCCACACTCCACCTACAGCGCCGTGTACTTGCCACACTCCACCTACAGCGCCGTGTACTTGCCACACTCCACCTACAGCGCCGTGTACTTGCCACTCTCCACCTGCAGCGCCGTGTACTTGCCACTCTCCACCTACAGCGCCGTGTACTTGCCACACTCCACCTACAGCGCCGTGTACTTGCCACACTCTACCTACAGCGCCGTGTACTTGCCACACTCCACCTACAGCGCCGTGTACTTGCCACTCTCCACCTACAGCCCCGTGTACTTGCCACTCTCCACCTACAGCGCCGTGTACTTGCCACACTCCACCCACAGCCCCGTGTACTTGCCACACTCCACCTACAGCTCCGTGTAATTGCCACACTCCACCTACAACGCCGTGTACTTGCCACACTCCACCCACAGCGCCGTGTACTTTGCCACACTCCACCTACAGCGCCGTGTACTTGCCACACTCCACCTACAGCCCCGTGTGTGTACTTGCCACACTCCACCTACAGCGCCGTGTACTTGCCACTCTCCACCTACAACGCCGTGTACCTTGCACTCCACCTACAGCCCCGTGTACTTGCCACTCTCCACCTACAGCGCCGTGTACTTGCCACACTCCACCTACAGCGCCGTGTACTTGCCTTTCTCCACTCACAGCGCCGTGTACTTGCCACCTCCACCCACAGCGCCGTACTTGCCACCTCCACCTACAGCGCCGTGTACTTGCCACACTCCACCTACAGCGCTGTGTACTTGCCACACTCCACCTACAGCGCCGTACTTGCTCTTCCACCCACAGCGCCGTGTACTTGCTTGCCACCTCCACCTACAGCGCCGTGTACTTGCCACACTCCACCTACAATGTGCACTTGCCACACTCCACCTACAGCATGTACTTGCCACTCCACCTACAGCGTGTACTTGCCACACTCCACCTACAGCCCCGTGTACTTGCCACTCTCCACCCACAGCCGTGTACTTGCCACTCACACTCCTACAGCGCCGTACCTTGCTCTACACCCACCCAGCGCCGTGTGCGTACTTGCCACACTCCACCTACAGCCGTGTACTTGCCACTCTCCACACTCCACAGCGCCGTGTACTTGCCACACTCCACCCACAGCGCCGTGTACTTGCCACACTCCACCTACAGCCCCGTGTACTTGCCACACTCCACCTACAGCGCCGTGTACTTGCCACACTCCACCTACAGTGCCGTGTACTTGCCACCTCTCCACCTACAACGTGGCGCGTGTACTTGCCACACTCCACCTACAGTGCCGTGTACTTGCCACACTCCACCTAGCAGCGTTGGCAGGTACTTGCCACACTCCACCTACAGCGCCGTGTACTTGCCACTCTCCACCCACAGCGCCGTGTGCACTTACTCATACCCACTCTACAGCGCCGTGTACTTGCCACACTCCACCTACAGCCCGTGTGTGTACTTGCCACACTCCACCTACAGCGCCGTGTACTTGCCACTCTCCACCTACAGCGCCGTACTTGCCACCTCCACCCACAGCGCCGTGTACTTGCCACTCTCCACCACCTACAGCGCCGTACTTGCCACACTCCACCTACAGCGCCGTGTACTTGCCACTCTCCACCTACAGCGCCGTGTACTTGCCACACTCCACCTACAGCGCCGTGTACTCTGCCACTCTCCACCCACAGCGCCGTGGTACTTGCCACACTCCACCTACAGCGCCGTGTACTTGCCACACTCCACCTACAGCCCCGTGTACTTGCCACTCCACCTACAGCGCCGTGTACTTGCCACACTCCACCTACAGCGCCGTGTACTTGCCACACTCCACCCACAGCGCCGTGTACTCTGCCACACTCCACCTACAGCCCCGTGTACTTGCCACACTCCACCTACAGCGCCGTGTACTTGCCACTCTCCACCTACAACGCCGTGTGTACTTGCCACTCTCCACCTACAGCCCCGTGTACTTGCCACACTCCACCCACAGCGCCGTGTACTTGCCACTCTCCACCCACAGCGCCGTGTACTTGCCACACTCCACCTACAGCCCCGTGTACTTGCCACTCTCCACCTACAAGTCCGTGTACTTGCCACACTCCACCCACAGCGCCGTGTACTTGCCACTCTCCACCTACAACTCCGTGTACTTGCCGCACTCCACCTACAGCGCCGTGTACTTGCCACACTCCACCTACAGCGCCGTGTACTTGCCACACTCCACCTACAACGCCGTGTACTTGCCACACTCCACCTACAGCGCCGTGTACTTGCCACACTCCACCCACAGCGCCGTGTACTTGCCACACTCCACCCACAGCCCCGTGTACTTGCCACACTCCACCTACAGCGCCGTGTACTTGCCACTCTCCACCCACAGCGCCGTGTACTTGCCACTCTCCACCTACAGCGCCGTGTACTTGCCACATTCCACCTACAGCGCCGTGTACTTGCCACTCTCCACCTACTGCGCCGTGTACTTGCCACACTCCACCTACAGCGCCGTGTACTTGCCACACTCCACCTACAGCGCCGTGTACTTGCCACAATCCACCTACAGCGCCGTGTACTTGCCACACTCCACCTACAGCGCCGTGTACTTGCCACTCTCCACCTGCAGCGCCGTGTACTTGCCACTCTCCACCTACAGTGCCGTGTACTTGCCACACTCCACCTACAGCGCCGTGGACTTGCCACCCATACAGCGCCGTGTACTTGCCACACTCCACCTACAGCGCCGTGTACTTGCCACACTCCACCTACAGCCCGTGTACTTGCCACTCTCCACCCACAGCGCCGTGTACTTGCCACACTCCACCTACAGCGTGTACTTGCCACACTCCACCCACAACGCCGTACTTGCCACACTCCACCCACAGCGCCGTGTACTTGCCACACTCCACCTACAGCGCCGTGTACTCTGCCACACTCCACCCACAACGCCGTGTACTTGCCACACTCCACCTACAGCCCCGTGTACTGCTGCCACACTCCACCCACAGCCCCGTGTACTTGCCACTCTCCACCTACAGCGCCGTGTGTACTTGCCACACTCCACCTACAGCCCCGTGTACTTGCCACTCTCCACCTACAACGCCGTGTACTTGCCAACACTCCACCCACAGCGCCGTGTACTTGCCACACTCCACCTACAGCGCCGTGTACTTGCCACACTCCACCCACCTGCAGCGCCGTGTACTTGCCACTCTCCACCTACAACGCCGTGTACCCTCTCCACAGCCTGTGCCCCTTACACTCCACCACTGCAGCCCTGTGTAAGCCTTGCCACACTCCACCTACAGCGCCGTGTACTTGCCACTTCCCTCCACCTACAACGCCGTGTACTTGCCACACTCCACCTACAGCGCCGTGTACTTGCCACACTCCACCTACAGCGCCGTGTACTTGCCACTCTCCACCTACAGCGCCGTGTACTTGCCACCTCCACCCACCTACAGCCGTGTACTTGCCCCTCCACCTACAGCTCCGCCGTGTACTTGCCACTCTCCACCTACAGCGCCGTGTACTTGCCACTTCCACCCACAGCGGTGTACTTGCCACACTCCACCTACAGCGCCGTGTACTTGCCACCTCCACCTACAGCGCCGTGTACTTGCCACACTCCACCCACAGCGCCGTGTACTTGCCACACTCCACCTACAGCGCCGTGTACTTGCCACACTCCACCTACAACGCCGTGTACTTGCCACTCTCCACCTACAGCGCCCGTGTACTTGCCACACTCCACCTACAGCGCCGTGTACTTGCCACTCTCCACCTACAGCCCCGTGTACTTGCACTCTCCACCCACAGCGCCGTGTACTTGCCACACTCCACCTACAGCACCGTGTTTAGCCACTTGCCACCTCCACCTACAGCGCCGTGTACTCTGCCACACTCCACCTACAGCGCCGTGTACTTGCCACTCTCCACCTACAGCGCCGTGTACTTGCCACTCTCCACCTACAGCGCCGTGTACTTGCCACACTCCACCCACAGCGCCGTGTACTTGCCACACTCCACCCACAGTGCCGTGTACTTGCCACACTCCACCCACAGCCCCGTGTACTTGCCACTCTCCACCCACAGCGCCGTGTACTTGCCACACTCCACCTACAGCCCCGTGTACTTGCCACACTCCACCCACAACGCCGTGTACTTGCCACACTCCACCCACAGCGCCGTGTACTTGCCACACTCCACCTACAGCCCCGTGTACTTGCCACTCTCCACCCACAGCGCCGTGTACTTGCCACACTCCACCTACAGCCCCGTGTACTTGCCACACTCCACCTACAGCTCCGTGTAATTGCCACACTCCACCTACAACTCCGTGTACTTGCCACACTCCACCTACAGCCCCGTGTACTTGCCACACTCCACCTACAGCGCCGTGTACTTGCCACACCCACCTACAGCCCCGTGTACTTGCCACACTCCACCTACAGCGCCGTGTACTTGCCACTCTCCACCCACAGCGCCGTGTACTTGCCACACTCCACCCACAGCCCCGTGTACTCTGCCACACTCCACCTACAGCGCCGTGTACTTGCCACACTCCACCTACAGCGCCGTGTACTCTGCCACTCTCCACCTACAGCGCCGTGTACTTGCCACACTCCACCCACAGCCCCGCCGTGTACTTGCCACTCCACCTACAACTCCGTGTACTTGCCGCACTCCACCTACAGCGCCGTGTACTTGCCACTCTCCACCTACAGTCCCGTGTACTTGCCACACTCCACCTACAGCCCCGTGTACTTGCCACTCTCCACCTATAACTCCCTGTACTTGCCACTCTCCACCTACAGCTCCGTGTACTTACCATACGCCACGTACAGCGCCGCGTACTTGCCACACTCCACCTACAGCGCCGTATACTTGCCACACTCCACCCACAGCGCCGTGTACTTGCCACCTCCACCTGCAGCGCCGTGTACTTGCCACACTCCACCTACAGCCCCGTGTACTTGCCACACTCCACCTACAGCGCCGTGTACTTGCCACACTCCACCCACAGCGCCGTGTACTTGCCACTCTCCACCTACAGCGCCGTGTACTTGCCACACTCCACCCACAGCGCCGTGTACTTGCCACACTCCACCCACAACTCCGTGTACTTGCCACACTCCACCTACAGCGCCGTGTACTTGCCACACTCCACCCACAGCGCCGTGTACTTGCCACTCTCCACCTACAGCCCCGTGTACTTGCCACACTCCACCTACAGCGCCGTGTACTTGCCACTCTCCACCCACAGCGCCGTGACTACTTGCCACACTCCACCTACAGCGCCGTGTACTTGCCACACTCCACCTACAGCGCCGTGTACTTGCCACACTCCACCTACAGCGCCGTGTACTTGCCACACTCCACCTACAGCCCCGTGTACTTGCTGCACACTCCACCACAGCGCCGTGTACTTGCCACTCTCCACCTACAGCCCCGTGTGTACTTGCCACTCCACCCACAGCCCCGTGTACTTGCTACACTCCACCTACAAACCCGTGTACTTGCCACTCTCCACCTACAGCGCCGTGTACTTGCCACTCTCCACCCACAGCGCCGTGTACTTGCCACACTCCACCCACAGCGCCGTGTACTTGCCACTCCACCCACAGCGCCGTGTACTTGCCACACTCCACCTACAGCCCCGTGTACTTGCCACACTCCACCTACAGCGCCGTGTACTTGCCACTCTCCACCCACAACGCCGTGTACTTGCCACACTCCACCCACAGCCCCGTGTACTTGCCACACTCCACCCACAGCGCCGTGTACTTGCCACTCTCCACCCACAACGCCGTGTACTTGCCACACTCCACCTACAGCCCCGTGTACTTGCCACTCTCCACCCACAGCGCCGTGTACTTGCCACACTCCACCTACAGCGCCGTGTACTTGCCACACTCCACCTACAACGCCGTGTACTCGCGCCGTGTACTTGCCACTCCCACCCACAGCGCCGTGTACTTGCCACACTCCACCCACAGCGCCGTGTACTTGCCACACCCACCCACAGCGCCGTGTACTTTGCCACACTCCACCCACAGCGCCGTGTACTTGCCACACTCCACCCACAGCGCCGTGTACTTGCCACTCTCCACCTACAGCGCCGTGTACTTGCCACACTCCACCTACAGGGCCGTGTACTTGCCACTCTCCACCCACAGCGCCGTGTACTTGCCACACTCCACCCACAGCCCTGTGTACTTGCCACTCTCCACCCACAGCCCCGTGTACTTGCCACACTCCACCTACAGCGCCGTGTACTTGCCACACTCCACCCACAGCGCCGTGTACTCTGCCACTCTCCACCCACAGCGCCGTGAACTTGCCACACTCCACCTACAGCCCCGTGTACTTGCCACTCTCCACCTACAGCGCCGTGGACTTGCCACACTCCACCTACAGCCCCGTGTACTTGCCACACTCCACCTACAGCGCCGTGTACATGCCACTCTCCATCTACAGCGCCGTGTACTTGCCACACTCCACCTTCAGCGCCGTGTACTTGCCACACTCCACCCACAGCCCGTGTACTTGCCACACTCCACCTACAGCCCCGTGTACTTGCCACACTCCACCTACAGCGCCGTGTACTTGCCACACTCCACCCACAGCTCCGGTGTACTTGCCACACTCCACCCACAGCCCGTGTACTTGCCACACTCCACCCACAGCGCCGTGTACTCTCTGCCACTCTCCACCCACAGCGCCGTGTACTTGCCACTCTCCACCTACAGCCCCGTGTACTTGCCACACTCCACCCACAGCGCCGTGTACTTGCCACACTCCACCTACAGCGCCGTGTACTTGCCACTCTCCACCCACAGCGCCGTGTACTTGCCACACTCCACCCACAGCGCCCGTGTACTTGCCACTCTCCACCTACAGCGCCTGTGTACTTGCCACACTCCACCTACAGCTCCGTGTACTTGCCACACTCCACCCACAGCGCCGTGTACTTGCCACACTCCACCCACAGCCCCGTGTACTTGCCACACTCCACCTACAGCGCCGTGTACTTGCCACACTCCACCTACAGCGCCCGTGTACTTGCCACACTCCACCCACAGCCCCGGTGTACTTGCCACACTCCACCTACAGCGCCGTGTACTTGCCACTCTCCACCTACAGCGCCGTGTACTTGCCACTCTCCACCCACAGCGCCGTGTACTTGCCACACTCCACCTACAGCGCCGTGTACTTGCCACACTCCACCTACAACGCCGTGTACTTGCCACACTCCACCCACAGCGCCGTGTACTTGCCACTCTCCACCCACAGCGCCGTGTACTTGCCACACTCCACCCACAGCCCTGCCGTGTACTTGCCACCTCTCCACCTCACAGCCCCGTGTACTTGCCACCTCCACTCCACAGCGCCGTTGCCCACTTGCCACACTCCACCCACAGCCGTTGTACTTGCCACTCTCACCCACAGCGCCGTACTCTGCCACACTCCACCCACAGCCCGTGTACTTGCCACACTCCACCCACAGCCCCGTGTACTTGCCACACTCCACCCACAGCACCGTGTACTTGCCACACTCCACCTACAGCGCCGTGTACTTGCCACACTCCACCTACAGCGCCGTGTACTTGCCACACTCCACCCACAGCGCCGTGTACTTGCCACTCTCCACCCACAGCGCCGTGTACTTGCCACACTCCACCTACAGCGCCGTGTACTTGCCACTCTCCACCTACAACGCCGTGTACTTGCCACACTCCACCTACAGCCCCGTGTACTTGCCACACTCCACCCACAGCGCCGTGTACTTGCCACTCTCCACCTACAGCGCCGTGTACTTGCCACACCCACCCACAGCGCCGTGTACTTGCCACTCTCCACCCACAGCGCCGTGTACTTGCCACACTCCACCCACAGCGCCGTGTACTTGCCACACTCCACCCACAGCGCCGTGTACTTGCCACCTTCACCCACAGCGCCGTGTACCTGCCACACCCACCCACAGCCCCGTGTACTTGCCACACTGCACCCACTGGGTTACACGCCGTGTACTTGGCCACGACTCCACCCACAGCCCCGTGTACTGCTGCCACTCTCCACCCACAGCGCCGTGTACTCTGCCACTCTCCACCTACAGCCCCGTGTACTTGCCACACTCCACCCACAGCGCCGTGTACTTGCCACTCTCCACCTACAGCGCCGTGTACTTGCCACACTCCACCCACAGCGCCGTGTACTTGCCACTCTCCACCCACAGCGCCGTGTACTTGCCACACTCCACCCACAGCGCCGTGTACTTGCCACACTCCACCTACAGCTCCGTGTACTTGCCACACTCCACCCACAGCCCCGTGTACTTGCCACACTCCACCCACAGCGCCGTGTACTTGCCACTCTCCACCCACAGCGCCGTGTACTTGCCACACTCCACCTACAGCGCCGTGTACTTGCCACACTCCACCTACAGCGCCGTGTACTTGCCACTCTCCACCCACAGCGCCGTGTACTCTGCCACACTCCACCCACAGCGCCGTGTACTTGCCACTCTCCACCCACAGCGCCGTGTACTTGCCACACTCCACCTACAGCGCCGTGTACTTGCCACACTCCACCCACAGCGCCGTGTACTTGCCACTCTCCACCCACAGCGCCGTGTACTTGCCACACTCCACCCACAGCGCCGTGTACTTGCCACACTCCACCTACAGCGCCGTGTACTTGCCACACTCCACCCACAGCGCCGTGTACTTGCCACACTCCACCTACAGCGCCGTGTACTTGCCACACTCCACCTACAGCGCCGTGTACTTGCCACTCTCCACCCACAGCGCCGTGTACTTGCCACACTCCACCCACAGCGCCGTGTACTTGCCACACTCCACCTACAGCGCCGTGTACTTGCCACTCTCCACCTACAGCGCCGTGTACTTGCCACACTCCACCCACAGCCCCGTGTACTTGCCACACTCCACCCACAGCGCCGTGTACTTGCCACTCTCCACCCACAGCGCCGTGTACTTGCCACACTCCACCCACAGCGCCGTGTACTTGCCACTCTCCACCTACAACGCCGTGTACTCTGCCACACTCCACCCACAGCTCCGTGTACTTGCCACTCTCACCCACACTCCACCTGCAGCCGCCGTGTACTTGCCACTCTCCACCTACAGCGCCGTGTACTTGCCACACTCCACCCACAGCGCCGTGTACTTGCCACACTCCACCCACAGCGCCGTGTACTTGCCACACTCCACCCACAGCCCCGTGTACTTGCCACACTCCACCCACAGCGCCGTGTACTTGCCACTCTCCACCTACAGCGCCGTGTACTTGCCACTCTCCACCCACAACGCCGTGTACTTGCCACACTCCACCCACAGCGCCGTGTACTTGCCACACTCCACCCACAGCCCCGTGTACTTGCCACACTCCACCTACAGCGCCGTGTACTTGCCACTCTCCACCTACAGCGCCGTGTACTTGCCACACTCCACCTACAGCGCCGTGTACTTGCCACACTCCACCCACAGCGCCGTGTACTTGCCACACTCCACCCACAGCGCCGTGTACTTGCCACACTCCACCCACAGCGCCGTGTACTTGCCACTTCCACCCACAGCGCCGTACTTGCCACACTCCACCTACAGCGCCGTGTACTTGCCACACTCCACCCACAGCGCCGTGTACTTGCCACTCTCCACCCACAGCGCCGTGTACTTGCCACACTCCACCCACAGCGCCGTGTACTTGCCACTCTCCACCCACAGCGCCGTGTACTTGCCACACTCCACCCACAGCGCCGTGTACTTGCCACACTCCACCCACAGCGCCGTGTACTTGCCACTCTCCACCCACAGCGCCGTGTACTTGCCACACTCCACCCACAGCGCCGTGTACTTGCCACTCTCCACCCACAGCGCCGTGTACTTGCCACACTCCACCCACAACGCCGTGTACTTGCCACTCTCCACCCACAGCGCCGTGTACTTGCCACACTCCACCCACAGCGCCGTGTACTTGCCACACTCCACCCACAGCGCCGTGTACTTGCCACACTCCACCCACAGCGCCGTGTACTTGCCACACTCCACCCACAGCCCCGTGTACTTGCCACTCTCCACCCACAGCGCCGTGTACTTGCCACACTCCACCCACAGCCCCGTGTACTTGCCACACTCCACCCACAGCGCCGTGTACTTGCCACTCTCCACCCACAGCGCCGTGTACTTGCCACTCTCCACCCACAGCGCCGTGTACTTGCCACTCTCCACCCACAGCGCCGTGTACTTGCCACACTCCACCCACAGCGCCGTGTACTTGCCACACTCCACCTACAGCCCCGTGTACTTGCCACACTCCACCTACAGCCCCGTGTACTTGCCACACTCCACCCACAGCGCCGTGTACTTGCCACTCTCCACCTACAACGCCGTGTGTACTTGCCACACTCCACCCACAGCGCCGTGTACTTGCCACTCTCCACCCACAGCGCCGTGTACTTGCCACACTCCACCCACAGCGCCGTGTACTTGCCACACTCCACCCACAGCGCCGTGTACTTGCCACTCTCCACCCACAGCGCCGTGTACTCTGCCACTCTCCACCTACAGCGCCGTGTACTTGCCACACTCCACCCACAGCGCCGTGTACTTGCCACACTCCACCCACAGCGCCGTGTACTTGCCACACTCCACCCACAGCCCCGTGTACTTGCCACACTCCACCCACAGCGCCGTGTACTTGCCACACTCCACCCACAGCGCCGTGTACTTGCCACACTCCACCCACAGCGCCGTGTACTTGCCACACTCCACCCACAGCGCCGTGTACTTGCCACACTCCACCCACAGCGCCGTGTACTTGCCACACTCCACCCACAACGCCGTGTACTTGCCACACTCCACCCACAGCGCCGTGTACTTTGCCACTCTCCACCCACAGCGCCGTGTACTTGCCACACTCCACCCACAGCGCCGTGTACTTGCCACACTCCACCCACAGCGCCGTGTACTTGCCACACTCCACCCACAGCGCCGTGTACTTGCCACTCTCCACCCACAGCGCCGTGTACTTGCCACTCTCCACCCACAGCGCCGTGTACTTGCCACACTCCACCCACAGCGCCGTGTACTTGCCACACTCTCCACCCACAGCGCCGTGTACTTGCCACTCTCCACCCACAGCGCCGTGTACTTGCCACTCTCCACCCACAGCGCCGTGTACTTGCCACTCTCCACCCACAGCGCCGTGTACTTGCCACACTCCACCCACAGCCCCGTGTACTCTGCCACACTCCACCCACAACGCCGTGTACTTGCCACACTCCACCCACAGCGCCGTGTACTTGCCACACTCCACCCACAGCGCCGTGTACTTGCCACTCTCCACCCACAGCGCCGTGTACTTGCCACACTCCACCCACAGCCCCGTGTACTTGCCACACTCCACCCACAGCCCCGTGTACTTGCCACACTCCACCTACAGCGCCGTGTACTTGCCACACTCCACCCACAGCCCCGTGTGGTACTGCCACACTCCACCCACAGCGCCGTGTACTTGCCACACTCCACCCACAGCCCCGTGTACTTGCCACACTCCACCCACAGCGCCGTGTACTTGCCACACTCCACCCACAGCGCCGTGTACTTGCCACACTCCACCCACAGCGCCGTGTACTTGCCACTCTCCACCCACAGCGCCGTGTACTTGCCACACTCCACCCACAGCCCCGTGTACTTGCCACACTCCACCCACAGCGCCGTGTACTTGCCACTCTCCACCCACAGCGCCGTGTACTTGCCACACTCCACCCACAGCCCCGTGTACTTGCCACTCTCCACCCACAGCGCCGTGTACTTGCCACACTCTCCACCCACAGCCCCGTGTACTTGCCACACTCCACCCACAGCGCCGTGTACTTGCCACTCTCCACCCACAGCGCCGTGTACTTGCCACACCCACTCCACAGGCCCCGTGTACTTGCCACACTCCACCCACAGCGCCGTGTACTTGCCACACTCCACCCACAGCGCCGTGTACTTGCCACACTCCACCCACAGCGCCGTGTACTTGCCACTCTCCACCCACAGCGCCGTGTACTTGCCACACTCCACCCACAGCGCCGTGTACTTGCCACACTCCACCCACAGCGCCGTGTACTTGCCACTCTCCACCCACAGCGCCGTGTACTTGCCACACTCCACCCACAGCGCCGTGTACTCTGCCACTCTCCACCCACAGCGCCGTGTACTTGCCACACTCCACCCACAGCGCCGTGTACTTGCCACTCTCCACCCACAGCGCCGTGTACTTGCCACACTCCACCCACAGCGCCGTGTACTTGCCACACTCCACCCACAGCGCCGTGTACTTGCCACACTCCACCCACAGCGCCGTGTACTTGCCACTCTCCACCCACAGCGCCGTGTACTCTGCCACACTCCACCCACAGCGCCGTGTACTTGCCACTTCCTCCACCCACAGCGCCGTGTACTCTGCCACACCTCCACCCACAGCGCCGTGTACTTGCCACTCTCCACCCACAGCGCCGTGTACTTGCCACACTCCACCCACAGCGCCGTGTACTTGCCACACTCCACCTACAGCGCCGTGTACTTGCCACTCCACCCACAGCGCCGTGTACTTGCCACACTCCACCCACAGCGCCGTGTACTTGCCACACTCCACCCACAGCGCCGTGTACTTGCCACTCTCCACCCACAGCGCCGTGTACTTGCCACACTCCACCCACAGCGCCGTGTACTTGCCACACTCCACCTACAGCGCCGTGTACTTGCCACACTCCACCCACAGCGCCGTGTACTTGCCACACTCCACCTACAGCGCCGTGTACTTGCCACACTCCACCCACAGCGCCGTGTACTTGCCACTCTCCACCCACAACGCCGTGTACTTGCCACACTCCACCCACAGCGCCGTGTACTTGCCACTCTCCACCCACAGCGCCGTGTACTTGCCACACTCCACCCACAGCGCCGTGTACTGCCACACTCCACCCACAGCGCCGTGTACTTGCCACTCTCCACCTACAGCCCCGTGTACTTGCCACACTCCACCCACAGCCCCGTGTACTTGCCACTCTCCATCCACCTACAGCGCCGTGTACTTGCCACACTCCACCTACAGCGCCGTGTACTTGCCACACTCCACCCACAGCCCCGTGTACTTGCCACACTCCACCCACAGCCCCGTGTACTTGCCACACTCCACCCACAGCGCCGTGTACTTGCCACACTCCACCCACAGCGCCGTGTACTTGCCACACTCCACCCACAGCGCCGTGTACTTGCCACACTCCACCCACAGCGCCGTGTACTTGCCACACTCCACCCACAGCGCCGTGTACTTGCCACACTCCACCCACAGCGCCGTGTACTTGCCACACTCCACCCACAGCGCCGTGTACTTGCCACACTCCACCCACAGCGCCGTGTACTTGCCACACTCCACCCACAGCGCCGTGTACTTGCCACACTCCACCCACAGCGCCGTGTACTCTGCCACTCTCCACCCACAGCGCCGTGTACTTGCCACTCTCCACCCACAGCGCCGTGTACTTGCCACACTCCACCCACAGCGCCGTGTACTTGCCACTCTCCACCCACAGCGCCGTGTACTTGCCACACTCCACCTACAGCGCCGTGTACTTGCCACACTCCACCCACAGCGCCGTGTACTTGCCACACTCCACCCACAGCGCCGTGTACTTGCCACACTCCACCCACAGCGCCGTGTACTTGCCACACTCCACCCACAGCGCCGTGTACTTGCCACACTCCACCCACAGCGCCGTGTACTTGCCACACTCCACCCACAGCGCCGTGTACTTGCCACTCTCCACCCACAGCGCCGTGTACTTGCCACTCTCCACCCACAGCGCCGTGTACTTGCCACACTCCACCCACAGCGCCGTGTACTTGCCACACTCCACCTACAGCGCCGTGTACTTGCCACACTCCACCCACAGCGCCGTGTACTTGCCACTCTCCACCCACAGCGCCGTGTACTTGCCACACTCCACCCACAGCGCCGTGTACTTGCCACTCTCCACCCACAGCGCCGTGTACTTGCCACACTCCACCCACAGCGCCGTGTACTTGCCACACTCCACCCACAGCGCCGTGTACTCTGCCACACTCCACCCACAGCGCCGTGTACTTGCCACTCTCCACCTACAGCGCCGTGTACTTGCCACTCTCCACCCACAGCGCCGTGTACTTGCCACACTCCACCCACAGCGCCGTGTACTTGCCACTCTCCACCCACAGCGCCGTGTACTTGCCACACTCCACCCACAGCGCCGTGTACTTGCCACTCTCCACCCACAACGCCGTGTACTTGCCACACTCCACCCACAGCGCCGTGTACTTGCCACACTCCACCCACAACGCCGTGTACTTGCCACACTCCACCCACAGCCCCGTGTACTTGCCACTCTCCACCCACAGCGCCGTGTACTTGCCACACTCCACCCACAGCGCCGTGTACTTGCCACACTCCACCCACAGCGCCGTACTTGCCACACTCCCACCCACAGCGCCGTGTACTTGCCACACTCCACCCACAGCGCCGTGTACTTGCCACACTCCACCCACAGCGCCGTGTACTTGCCACACTCCACCCACAGCGCCGTGTACTTGCCACACTCCACCCACAGCGCCGTGTACTTGCCACACTCCACCCACAGCGCCGTGTACTTGCCACACTCCACCTACAGCGCCGTGTACTTGCCACACTCCACCCACAGCGCCGTGTACTTGCCACACTCCACCCACAGCGCCGTGTACTTGCCACTCTCCACCCACAGCGCCGTGTACTTGCCACACTCCACCCACAGCGCCGTGTACTTGCCACACTCCACCCACAGCGCCGTGTACTTGCCACACTCCACCCACAGCGCCGTGTACTTGCCACACTCCACCTACAGCGCCGTGTACTTGCCACTCTCCACCCACAGCGCCGTGTACTTGCCACACTCCACCCACAGCGCCGTGTACTTGCCACACTCCACCCACAGCGCCGTGTACTTGCCACTCTCCACCCACAGCGCCGTGTACTTGCCACACTCCACCCACAGCGCCGTGTACTTGCCACACTCCACCCACAGCGCCGTGTACTTGCCACTCTCCACCCACAGCGCCGTGTACTTGCCACTCTCCACCCACAGCGCCGTGTACTTGCCACACTCCACCCACAGCGCCGTGTACTTGCCACACTCCACCCACAGCGCCGTGTACTTGCCACACTCCACCCACAGCGCCGTGTACTTGCCACACTCCACCCACAGCGCCGTGTACTTGCCACACTCCACCCACAGCGCCGTGTACTTGCCACACTCCACCCACAGCCCCGTGTACTTGCCACACTCCACCCACAGCGCCGTGTACTTGCCACACTCCACCCACAGCGCCGTGTACTTGCCACTCTCCACCCACAGCGCCGTGTACTTGCCACACTCCACCCACAGCCCCGTGTACTTGCCACACTCCACCCACAGCGCCGTGTACTTGCCACACTCCACCCACAGCGCCGTGTACTTGCCACTCTCCACCTACAGCGCCGTGTACTTGCCACACTCCACCCACAGCGCCGTGTACTTGCCACACTCCACCCACAGCGCCGTGTACTTGCCACACTCCACCCACAGCGCCGTGTACTTGCCACTCTCCACCCACAGCGCCGTGTACTTGCCACACTCCACCCACAGCGCCGTGTACTTGCCACACTCCACCCACAGCGCCGTGTACTTGCCACACTCCACCCACAGCGCCGTGTACTTGCCACTCTCCACCCACAGCGCCGTGTACTTGCCACACTCCACCCACAGCGCCGTGTACTTGCCACACTCCACCTACAGCGCCGTGTACTCTGCCACTCTCCACCCACAGCGCCGTGTACTTGCCACACTCCACCCACAGCGCCGTGTACTTGCCACTCTCCACCCACAGCGCCGTGTACTTGCCACACTCCACCCACAGCGCCGTGTACTTGCCACACTCCACCTACAGCGCCGTGTACTTGCCACACTCCACCCACAGCGCCGTGTACTTGCCACACTCCACCCACAGCGCCGTGTACTTGCCACTCTCCACCCACAGCGCCGTGTACTTGCCACACTCCACCTACAGCGCCGTGTACTTGCCACTCCACCCACAGCGCCGTGTACTTGCCACACTCCACCCACAGCGCCGTGTACTTGCCACTCTCCACCCACAGCGCCGTGTACTTGCCACACTCCACCCACAGCCCCGTGTACTTGCCACACTCCACCCACAGCGCCGTGTACTTGCCACACTCCACCCACAGCGCCGTGTACTTGCCACACTCCACCCACAGCGCCGTGTACTTGCCACTCTCCACCCACAGCGCCGTGTACTTGCCACACTCCACCCACAGCGCCGTGTACTTGCCACACTCCACCCACAGCGCCGTGTACTTGCCACACTCCACCCACAGCGCCGTGTACTTGCCACTCTCCACCCACAGCGCCGTGTACTTGCCACACTCCACCCACAGCGCCGTGTACTTGCCACTCTCCACCCACAGCGCCGTGTACTTGCCACACTCCACCCACAGCCCCGTGTACTTGCCACTCTCCACCCACAGCGCCGTGTACTTGCCACACTCCACCTACAGCGCCGTGTACTTGCCACTCTCCACCCACAGCGCCGTGTACTTGCCACACTCCACCCACAGCGCCGTGTACTTGCCACACTCCACCCACAGCGCCGTGTACTTGCCACACTCCACCCACAGCGCCGTGTACTTGCCACTCTCCACCTACAGCGCCGTGTACTTGCCACACTCCACCCACAGCGCCGTGTACTTGCCACACTCCACCCACAGCGCCGTGTACTTGCCACTCTCCACCCACAGCGCCGTGTACTTGCCACACTCCACCCACAGCGCCGTGTACTTGCCACTCTCCACCCACAGCGCCGTGTACTTGCCACACTCCACCCACAGCGCCGTGTACTTGCCACACTCCACCCACAGCGCCGTGTACTTGCCACTCTCCACCCACAGCGCCGTGTACTTGCCACACTCCACCCACAGCGCCGTGTACTTGCCACTCTCCACCCACAACGCCGTGTACTTGCCACACTCCACCCACAGCGCCGTGTACTTGCCACTCTCCACCCACAGCGCCGTGTACTTGCCACACTCCACCCACAGCGCCGTGTACTTGCCACACTCCACCCACAGCGCCGTGTACTTGCCACTCTCCACCCACAGCGCCGTGTACTCTGCCACACTCCACCCACAGCGCCGTGTACTTGCCACTCTCCACCCACAGCGCCGTGTACTTGCCACACTCCACCCACAGCGCCGTGTACTTGCCACTCTCCACCTACAGCGCCGTGTACTTGCCACACTCCACCCACAGCGCCGTGTACTTGCCACACTCCACCCACAGCGCCGTGTACTTGCCACACTCCACCTACAGCGCCGTGTACTTGCCACTCTCCACCCACAGCGCCGTGTACTTGCCACACTCCACCCACAGCGCCGTGTACTTGCCACACTCCACCTACAGCGCCGTGTACTTGCCACACTCCACCCACAGCGCCGTGTACTTGCCACTCTCCACCCACAGCGCCGTGTACTTGCCACACTCCACCCACAGCGCCGTGTGTACTTGCCACTCTCCACCCACAGCGCCGTGTACTTGCCACACTCCACCCACAGCGCCGTGTACTTGCCACACTCCACCCACAGCGCCGTGTACTTGCCACTCTCCACCCACAGCGCCGTGTACTTGCCACACTCCACCCACAGCCCCGTGTACTTGCCACACTCCACCCACAGCGCCGTGTACTTGCCACACTCCACCCACAGCGCCGTGTACTTGCCACACTCCACCCACAGCGCCGTGTACTTGCCACACTCCACCCACAGCGCCGTGTACTTGCCACACTCCACCCACAGCGCCGTGTACTCTGCCACTCTCCACCCACAGCCCCGTGTACTTGCCACACTCCACCCACAGCGCCGTGTACTTGCCACTCTCCACCCACAGCGCCGTGTACTTGCCACACTCCACCCACAGCGCCGTGTACTTGCCACTCTCCACCCACAGCGCCGTGTACTTGCCACACTCCACCCACAGCGCCGTGTACTCTCTGCCACACTCCACCCACAGCGCCGTGTACTTGCCACACTCCACCCACAGCGCCGTGTACTTGCCACTCTCCACCCACAGCGCCGTGTACTTGCCACACTCCACCCACAGCGCCGTGTACTTGCCACTCTCCACCCACAGCGCCGTGTACTTGCCACACTCCACCCACAGCGCCGTGTACTTGCCACACTCCACCCACAGCGCCGTGTACTTGCCACTCTCCACCCACAGCGCCGTGTACTTGCCACTCTCCACCCACAGCGCCGTGTACTTGCCACACTCCACCCACAGCGCCGTGTACTTGCCACACTCCACCCACAGCGCCGTGTACTTGCCACTCTCCACCCACAGCGCCGTGTACTTGCCACACTCCACCCACAGCGCCGTGTACTTGCCACACTCCACCCACAGCGCCGTGTACTTGCCACACTCCACCCACAGCGCCGTGTACTTGCCACACTCCACCCACAGCGCCGTGTACTTGCCACTCTCCACCCACAGCGCCGTGTACTTGCCACTCTCCACCCACAGCGCCGTGTACTTGCCACACTCCACCCACAGCGCCGTGTACTCTGCCACTCTCCACCCACAGCGCCGTGTACTTGCCACTCTCCACCCACAGCGCCGTGTACTTGCCACACTCCACCCACAGCGCCGTGTACTTGCCACTCTCCACCCACAGCGCCGTGTACTTGCCACACTCCACCCACAGCGCCGTGTACTTGCCACTCTCCACCCACAGCGCCGTGTACTTGCCACTCTCCACCCACAGCGCCGTGTACTTGCCACTCTCCACCCACAGCGCCGTACTTGCCACACTCCACCCACAGCGCCGTGTACTTGCCACTCTCCACCCACAGCGCCGTGTACTTGCCACTCTCCACCCACAGCGCCGTGTACTTGCCACACTCCACCCACAGCGCCGTGTACTTGCCACACTCCACCCACAGCGCCGTGTACTTGCCACTCTCCACCCACAGCGCCGTGTACTTGCCACTCTCCACCCACAGCGCCGTGTACTTGCCACACTCCACCCACAGCGCCGTGTACTTGCCACTCTCCACCCACAGCGCCGTGTACTTGCCACTCTCCACCCACAGCGCCGTGTACTTGCCACACTCCACCCACAGCGCCGTGTACTTGCCACTCTCCACCTACAGCGCCGTGTACTTGCCACACTCCACCCACAGCGCCGTGTACTTGCCACACTCCACCCACAGCGCCGTGTACTTGCCACACTCCACCCACAGCGCCGTGTACTTGCCACACTCCACCCACAGCCCCGTGTACTTGCCACACTCCACCCACAGCGCCGTGTACTTGCCACTCTCCACCCACAGCGCCGTGTACTTGCCACACTCCACCCACAGCGCCGTGTACTTGCCACACTCCACCCACAGCGCCGTGTACTTGCCACTCTCCACCCACAGCGCCGTGTACTTGCCACACTCCACCCACAGCGCCGTGTACTTGCCACACTCCACCCACAGCGCCGTGTACTTGCCACACTCCACCCACAGCGCCGTGTACTTGCCACTCTCCACCCACAGCGCCGTGTACTTGCCACTCTCCACCCACAGCGCCGTGTACTTGCCACACTCCACCCACAGCCCCGTGTACTTGCCACTCTCCACCCACAGCGCCGTGTACTTGCCACACTCCACCCACAGCGCCGTGTACTTGCCACACTCCACCCACAGCGCCGTGTACTTGCCACACTCCACCCACAGCGCCGTGTACTTGCCACTCTCCACCCACAGCGCCGTGTACTTGCCACTCTCCACCCACAGCGCCGTGTACTTGCCACTCTCCACCCACAGCGCCGTGTACTTGCCACTCCACCCACAGCGCCGTGTACTTGCCACACTCCACCCACAGCGCCGTGTACTTGCCACACTCCACCCACAGCGCCGTGTACTTGCCACACTCCACCCACAGCGCCGTGTACTTGCCACTCTCCACCCACAGCGCCGTGTACTTGCCACACTCCACCCACAGCGCCGTGTACTTGCCACTCTCCACCCACAGCGCCGTGTACTTGCCACACTCCACCCACAGCGCCGTGTACTTGCCACACTCCACCCACAGCGCCGTGTACTTGCCACTCTCCACCCACAGCGCCGTGTACTTGCCACACTCCACCCACAGCGCCGTGTACTTGCCACTCTCCACCCACAGCGCCGTGTACTTGCCACACTCCACCCACAGCGCCGTGTACTCTGCCACACTCCACCCACAGCGCCGTGTACTTGCCACACTCCACCCACAGCCCCGTGTACTTGCCACACTCCACCCACAGCGCCGTGTACTTGCCACTCTCCACCCACAGCGCCGTGTACTTGCCACACTCCACCCACAGCGCCGTGTACTTGCCACACTCCACCCACAGCGCCGTGTACTTGCCACTCTCCACCCACAGCGCCGTGTACTTGCCACACTCCACCCACAGCGCCGTGTACTTGCCACACTCCACCCACAGCGCCGTGTACTTGCCACTCTCCACCCACAGCGCCCGTGTACTTGCCACACTCCACCCACAGCGCCGTGTACTTGCCACACTCCACCCACAGCGCCGTGTACTCTGCCACACTCCACCCACAGCGCCGTGTACTTGCCACTCTCCACCCACAGCGCCGTGTACTTGCCACACTCCACCCACAGCGCCGTGTACTTGCCACACTCCACCTACAGCGCCGTGTACTTGCCACACTCCACCCACAGCGCCGTGTACTTGCCACTCTCCACCCACAGCGCCGTGTACTTGCCACTCTCCACCCACAGCGCCGTGTACTTGCCACACTCCACCTACAGCGCCGTGTACTTGCCACTCTCCACCCACAGCGCCGTGTACTTGCCACACTCCACCCACAGCGCCGTGTACTTGCCACACTCCACCCACAGCGCCGTGTACTCTGCCACTCTCCACCCACAGCGCCGTGTACTTGCCACACTCCACCCACAGCGCCGTGTACTTGCCACTCTCCACCCACAGCGCCGTGTACTTGCCACTCTCCACCCACAGCGCCGTGTACTTGCCACTCTCCACCCACAGCGCCGTGTACTCTGCCACACTCCACCCACAGCGCCGTGTACTTGCCACACTCCACCCACAGCCCCGTGTACTTGCCACTCTCCACCCACAGCGCCGTGTACTTGCCACTCCACCCACAGCGCCGTGTACTTGCCACACTCCACCCACAGCGCCGTGTACTTGCCACACTCCACCTACAGCGCCGTGTACTTGCCACACTCCACCCACAGCGCCGTGTACTTGCCACTCTCCACCCACAGCGCCGTGTACTTGCCACTCTCCACCCACAGCGCCGTGTACTTGCCACTCTCCACCCACAGCGCCGTGTACTTGCCACTCTCCACCTACAGCGCCGTGTACTTGCCACACTCCACCCACAGCGCCGTGTACTTGCCACACTCCACCCACAGCGCCGTGTACTTGCCACTCTCCACCCACAGCGCCGTGTACTTGCCACACTCCACCCACAGCGCCGTGTACTTGCCACACTCCACCCACAGCGCCGTGTACTTGCCACTCTCCACCCACAGCGCCGTGTACTCTGCCACACTCCACCCACAGCGCCGTGTACTTGCCACACTCCACCCACAGCGCCGTGTACTTGCCACACTCCACCCACAGCGCCGTGTACTTGCCACACTCCACCCACAGCGCCGTGTACTTGCCACTCTCCACCCACAGCGCCGTGTACTTGCCACTCTCCACCCACAGCGCCGTGTACTTGCCACACTCCACCCACAGCGCCGTGTACTTGCCACACTCCACCTACAGCGCCGTGTACTTGCCACTCTCCACCCACAGCGCCGTGTACTTGCCACTCTCCACCCACAGCGCCGTGTACTTGCCACACTCCACCCACAGCGCCGTGTACTTGCCACACTCCACCCACAGCGCCGTGTACTCTGCCACACTCCACCCACAGCGCCGTGTACTTGCCACACTCCACCCACAGCGCCGTGTACTTGCCACACTCCACCCACAGCGCCGTGTACTCTGCCACACTCCACCCACAGCGCCGTGTACTTGCCACACTCCACCCACAGCGCCGTGTACTTGCCACTCTCCACCCACAGCGCCGTGTACTTGCCACACTCCACCCACAGCGCCGTGTACTTGCCACACTCCACCCACAGCGCCGTGGTGTACTTGCCACACTCCACCCACAGCGCCGTGTACTTGCCACACTCCACCTACAGCGCCGTGTACTTGCCACACTCCACCCACAGCGCCGTGTACTTGCCACTCTCCACCCACAGCGCCGTGTACTTGCCACTCTCCACCCACAGCGCCGTGTACTTGCCACACTCCACCCACAGCGCCGTGTACTTGCCACACTCCACCCACAGCGCCGTGTACTTGCCACACTCCACCCACAGCGCCGTGTACTTGCCACTCTCCACCCACAGCGCCGTGTACTTGCCACTCTCCACCCACAGCGCCGTGTACTTGCCACACTCCACCCACAGCGCCGTGTACTCTGCCACTCTCCACCCACAGCGCCGTGTACTTGCCACTCTCCACCCACAGCGCCGTGTACTTGCCACACTCCACCCACAGCGCCGTGTACTTGCCACTCTCCACCCACAGCGCCGTGTACTCTGCCACACTCCACCCACAGCGCCGTGTACTTGCCACACTCCACCTACAGCGCCGTGTACTTGCCACACTCCACCCACAGCGCCGTGTACTTGCCACACTCCACCCACAGCGCCGTGTACTTGCCACACTCCACCCACAGCGCCGTGTACTTGCCACACTCCACCCACAGCGCCGTGTACTTGCCACTCTCCACCCACAACGCCGTGTACTTGCCACACTCCACCCACAGCGCCGTGTACTTGCCACTCTCCACCCACAGCGCCGTGTACTTGCCACTCTCCACCCACAGCGCCGTGTACTTGCCACACTCCACCCACAGCGCCGTGTACTTGCCACACTCCACCCACAGCGCCGTGTACTTGCCACTCTCCACCCACAGCGCCGTGTACTTGCCACTCTCCACCCACAGCGCCGTGTACTTGCCACTCTCCACCCACAGCGCCGTGTACTTGCCACTCTCCACCCACAGCGCCGTGTACTTGCCACACTCCACCCACAGCGCCGTGTACTTGCCACTCTCCACCCACAGCGCCGTGTACTTGCCACTCTCCACCCACAGCGCCGTGTACTTGCCACACTCCACCCACAGCGCCGTGTACTTGCCACACTCCACCCACAGCGCCGTGTACTTGCCACTCTCCACCCACAGCGCCGTGTACTTGCCACACTCCACCCACAGCGCCGTGTACTTGCCACTCTCCACCTACAGCGCCGTGTACTTGCCACACTCCACCCACAGCGCCGTGTACTTGCCACTCTCCACCCACAGCGCCGTGTACTTGCCACACTCCACCTACAGCGCCGTGTACTTGCCACACTCCACCCACAGCGCCGTGTACTTGCCACTCTCCACCCACAGCGCCGTGTACTTGCCACTCTCCACCCACAGCGCCGTGTACTTGCCACACTCCACCCACAGCGCCGTGTACTTGCCACTCTCCACCTACAGCGCCGTGTACTTGCCACACTCCACCCACAGCGCCGTGTACTTGCCACACTCCACCCACAGCGCCGTGTACTTGCCACACTCCACCCACAGCGCCGTGTACTTGCCACTCTCCACCCACAGCGCCGTGTACTTGCCACTCTCCACCCACAGCGCCGTGTACTTGCCACACTCCACCCACAGCGCCGTGTACTTGCCACACTCCACCCACAGCGCCGTGTACTTGCCACACTCCACCCACAGCGCCGTGTACTTGCCACACTCCACCCACAGCGCCGTGTACTTGCCACTCTCCACCCACAGCGCCGTGTACTTGCCACTCTCCACCCACAGCGCCGTGTACTTGCCACACTCCACCCACAGCGCCGTGTACTTGCCACTCTCCACCCACAGCGCCGTGTACTTGCCACACTCCACCCACAGCGCCGTGTACTTGCCACTCTCCACCCACAGCGCCGTGTACTTGCCACTCTCCACCCACAGCGCCGTGTACTTGCCACACTCCACCCACAGCGCCGTGTACTTGCCACACTCCACCCACAGCGCCGTGTACTTGCCACTCTCCACCCACAGCGCCGTGTACTTGCCACTCTCCACCCACAGCGCCGTGTACTTGCCACACTCCACCCACAGCGCCGTGTACTTGCCACACTCCACCCACAGCGCCGTGTACTTGCCACTCTCCACCCACAGCGCCGTGTACTCTGCCACACTCCACCCACAGCGCCGTGTACTTGCCACTCTCCACCCACAGCGCCGTGTACTTGCCACACTCCACCCACAGCGCCGTGTACTTGCCACACTCCACCTACAGCGCCGTGTACTTGCCACACTCCACCCACAGCGCCGTGTACTTGCCACTCTCCACCCACAGCGCCGTGTACTTGCCACACTCCACCCACAGCGCCGTGTACTTGCCACTCTCCACCCACAGCGCCGTGTACTTGCCACACTCCACCCACAGCGCCGTGTACTTGCCACACTCCACCCACAGCGCCGTGTACTTGCCACACTCCACCCACAGCGCCGTGTACTTGCCACACTCCACCCACAGCGCCGTGTACTTGCCACTCTCCACCCACAGCGCCGTGTACTTGCCACACTCCACCCACAGCGCCGTGTACTTGCCACACTCCACCCACAGCGCCGTGTACTTGCCACTCTCCACCTACAGCGCCGTGTACTTGCCACTCTCCACCCACAGCGCCGTGTACTTGCCACTCTCCACCCACAGCGCCGTGTACTTGCCACACTCCACCCACAGCGCCGTGTACTTGCCACTCTCCACCCACAGCGCCGTGTACTTGCCACTCTCCACCCACAGCGCCGTGTACTTGCCACACTCCACCCACAGCGCCGTGTACTTGCCACACTCCACCCACAGCGCCGTGTACTTGCCACTCTCCACCCACAGCGCCGTGTACTTGCCACACTCCACCCACAGCGCCGTGTACTTGCCACTCTCCACCCACAGCGCCGTGTACTTGCCACACTCCACCCACAGCGCCGTGTACTTGCCACACTCCACCCACAGCGCCGTGTACTTGCCACTCTCCACCCACAGCGCCGTGTACTTGCCACTCTCCACCCACAACGCCGTGTACTTGCCACACTCCACCCACAGCGCCGTGTACTTGCCACTCTCCACCTACAGCGCCGTGTACTTGCCACACTCCACCCACAGCGCCGTGTACTTGCCACACTCCACCCACAGCGCCGTGTACTTGCCACTCTCCACCCACAGCGCCGTGTACTTGCCACTCTCCACCCACAGCGCCGTGTACTTGCCACACTCCACCCACAGCGCCGTGTACTTGCCACTCTCCACCTACAGCGCCGTGTACTTGCCACACTCCACCCACAGCGCCGTGTACTTGCCACTCTCCACCCACAGCGCCGTGTACTTGCCACTCTCCACCCACAGCGCCGTGTACTTGCCACACTCCACCCACAGCGCCGTGTACTTGCCACTCTCCACCCACAGCGCCGTGTACTTGCCACACTCCACCCACAGCGCCGTGTACTTGCCACACTCCACCCACAGCGCCGTGTACTTGCCACACTCCACCTACAGCGCCGTGTACTTGCCACTCTCCACCCACAGCGCCGTGTACTTGCCACACTCCACCCACAGCGCCGTGTACTTGCCACACTCCACCCACAGCGCCGTGTACTTGCCACACTCCACCCACAGCGCCGTGTACTTGCCACTCTCCACCCACAGCGCCGTGTACTTGCCACTCTCCACCCACAGCGCCGTGTACTTGCCACACTCCACCTACAGCGCCGTGTACTTGCCACTCTCCACCCACAGCGCCGTGTACTTGCCACACTCCACCCACAGCGCCGTGTACTTGCCACACTCCACCCACAGCGCCGTGTACTTGCCACTCTCCACCCACAGCGCCGTGTACTTGCCACACTCCACCCACAGCGCCGTGTACTTGCCACTCTCCACCCACAGCGCCGTGTACTCTGCCACACTCCACCCACAGCGCCGTGTACTTGCCACTCTCCACCTACAGCGCCGTGTACTTGCCACTCTCCACCCACAGCGCCGTGTACTTGCCACTCTCCACCCACAGCGCCGTGTACTTGCCACTCTCCACCCACAGCGCCGTGTACTTGCCACACTCCACCCACAGCGCCGTGTACTTGCCACACTCCACCCACAGCGCCGTGTACTTGCCACTCTCCACCCACAGCGCCGTGTACTTGCCACACTCCACCCACAGCGCCGTGTACTTGCCACTCTCCACCCACAGCGCCGTGTACTTGCCACACTCCACCTACAGCGCCGTGTACTTGCCACACTCCACCCACAGCGCCGTGTACTTGCCACTCTCCACCCACAGCGCCGTGTACTTGCCACTCTCCACCCACAGCGCCGTGTACTTGCCACACTCCACCCACAGCGCCGTGTACTTGCCACACTCCACCCACAGCGCCGTGTACTTGCCACTCTCCACCTACAGCGCCGTGTACTTGCCACACTCCACCCACAGCGCCGTGTACTTGCCACTCTCCACCTACAGCGCCGTGTACTTGCCACACTCCACCCACAGCGCCGTGTACTTGCCACTCTCCACCCACAGCGCCGTGTACTTGCCACACTCCACCCACAGCGCCGTGTACTTGCCACTCTCCACCCACAGCGCCGTGTACTTGCCACTCTCCACCCACAGCGCCGTGTACTTGCCACACTCCACCCACAGCGCCGTGTACTTGCCACACTCCACCTACAGCGCCGTGTACTTGCCACACTCCACCCACAGCGCCGTGTACTTGCCACTCTCCACCCACAGCGCCGTGTACTTGCCACTCTCCACCCACAGCGCCGTGTACTTGCCACACTCCACCCACAGCGCCGTGTACTTGCCACTCTCCACCCACAGCGCCGTGTACTTGCCACACTCCACCCACAGCGCCGTGTACTCTGCCACTCTCCACCCACAGCGCCGTGTACTTGCCACACTCCACCCACAGCGCCGTGTACTTGCCACTCTCCACCCACAGCGCCGTGTACTTGCCACTCTCCACCCACAGCGCCGTGTACTTGCCACACTCCACCTACAGCGCCGTGTACTTGCCACTCTCCACCCACAGTGCCGTGTACTTGCCACTCTCCACCCACAGCGCCGTGTACTTGCCACTCTCCACCCACAGCGCCGTGTACTTGCCACACTCCACCCACAGCGCCGTGTACTTGCCACTCTCCACCTACAGCGCCGTGTACTTGCCACTCTCCACCCACAGCGCCGTGTACTTGCCACACTCCACCCACAGCGCCGTGTACTTGCCACTCTCCACCCACAGCGCCGTGTACTTGCCACACTCCACCCACAGCGCCGTGTACTTGCCACACTCCACCCACAGCGCCGTGTACTTGCCACTCTCCACCCACAGCGCCGTGTACTTGCCACACTCCACCCACAGCGCCGTGTACTTGCCACTCTCCACCCACAGCGCCGTGTACTTGCCACTCTCCACCTACAGCGCCGTGTACTTGCCACACTCCACCTACAGCGCCGTGTACTTGCCACTCTCCACCTACAGCGCCGTGTACTTGCCACTCTCCACCTACAGCGCCGTGTACTTGCCACACTCCACCCACAGCGCCGTGTACTTGCCACACTCCACCCACAGCGCCGTGTACTTGCCACACTCCACCCACAGCGCCGTGTACTTGCCACTCTCCACCCACAGCGCCGTGTACTTGCCACTCTCCACCTACAGCGCCGTGTACTTGCCACTCTCCACCCACAGCGCCGTGTACTTGCCACACTCCACCTACAGCGCCGTGTACTTGCCACACTCCACCCACAGCGCCGTGTACTTGCCACTCTCCACCTACAGCGCCGTGTACTTGCCACTCTCCACCCACAGCGCCGTGTACTTGCCACACTCCACCCACAGCGCCGTGTACTTGCCACTCTCCACCCACAGCGCCGTGTACTTGCCACACTCCACCTACAGCGCCGTGTACTTGCCACTCTCCACCCACAGCGCCGTGTACTTGCCACTCTCCACCCACAGCGCCGTGTACTTGCCACACTCCACCCACAGCGCCGTGTACTTGCCACACTCCACCTACAGCGCCGTGTACTTGCCACTCTCCACCCACAGCGCCGTGTACTTGCCACACTCCACCCACAGCGCCGTGTACTTGCCACTCTCCACCCACAACGCCGTGTACTTGCCACACTCCACCTACAGCGCCGTGTACTTGCCACTCTCCACCCACAGCGCCGTGTACTTGCCACACTCCACCTACAGCGCCGTGTACTTGCCACTCTCCACCCACAGCGCCGTGTACTTGCCACTCTCCACCCACAGCGCCGTGTACTTGCCACACTCCACCCACAGCGCCGTGTACTTGCCACACTCCACCTACAGCGCCGTGTACTTGCCACTCTCCACCCACAGCGCCGTGTACTTGCCACACTCCACCTACAGCGCCGTGTACTTGCCACTCTCCACCCACAGCGCCGTGTACTTGCCACACTCCACCTACAGCGCCGTGTACTTGCCACACTCCACCCACAGCGCCGTGTACTTGCCACACTCCACCCACAGCGCCGTGTACTTGCCACTCTCCACCCACAGCGCCGTGTACTTGCCACTCTCCACCCACAGCGCCGTGTACTTGCCACACTCCACCCACAGCGCCGTGTACTTGCCACACTCCACCCACAGCGCCGTGTACTTGCCACACTCCACCTACAGCGCCGTGTACTTGCCACACTCCACCTACAGCGCCGTGTACTTGCCACACTCCACCCACAGCGCCGTGTACTTGCCACTCTCCACCCACAGCGCCGTGTGTGTACTTGCCACTCTCCACCCACAGCGCCGTGTACTTGCCACACTCCACCCACAGCGCCGTGTACTTGCCACACTCCACCCACAGCGCCGTGTACTTGCCACACTCCACCCACAGCGCCGTGTACTTGCCACTCTCCACCTACAGCGCCGTGTACTTGCCACTCTCCACCCACAGCGCCGTGTACTTGCCACTCTCCACCCACAGCGCCGTGTACTTGCCACTCTCCACCTACAGCGCCGTGTACTTGCCACACTCCACCTACAGCGCCGTGTACTTGCCACACTCCACCCACAGCGCCGTGTACTTGCCACTCTCCACCCACAGCGCCGTGTACTTGCCACACTCCACCCACAGCGCCGTGTACTTGCCACTCTCCACCCACAGCGCCGTGTACTTGCCACTCTCCACCCACAGCGCCGTGTACTTGCCACTCTCCACCCACAGCGCCGTGTACTCTGCCACACTCCACCTACAGCGCCGTGTACTTGCCACACTCCACCCACAGCGCCGTGTACTTGCCACACTCCACCTACAGCGCCGTGTACTTGCCACTCTCCACCCACAGCGCCGTGTACTTGCCACTCTCCACCCACAGCGCCGTGTACTTGCCACACTCCACCTACAGCGCCGTGTACTTGCCACACTCCACCCACAGCGCCGTGTACTTGCCACTCTCCACCCACAGCGCCGTGTACTTGCCACACTCCACCCACAGCGCCGTGTACTTGCCACACTCCACCCACAGCGCCGTGTACTTGCCACACTCCACCCACAGCGCCGTGTACTTGCCACACTCCACCTACAGCGCCGTGTACTTGCCACACTCCACCCACAGCGCCGTGTACTTGCCACTCTCCACCCACAGCGCCGTGTACTTGCCACTCTCCACCTACAGCGCCGTGTGTACTTGCCACTCTCCACCTACAGCGCCGTGTACTTGCCACACTCCACCCACAGCGCCGTGTACTTGCCACACTCCACCTACAGCGCCGTGTACTTGCCACTCTCCACCTACAGCGCCGTGTACTTGCCACACTCCACCTACAGCGCCGTGTACTTGCCACACTCCACCTTACAGCCGTGTGTACTCTGCCACACTCCACCCACAGCCCCGTGTACTTGCCACTCTCCACCCACAGCGCCGTGTACTTGCCACTCTCCACCCACAGCGCCGTGTACTTGCCACACTCCACCTACAGCGCCGTGTACTTGCCACTCTCCACCTACAGCGCCGTGTACTTGCCACACTCCACCTACAGCGCCGTGTACTTGCCACTCTCCACCCACAGCGCCGTGTACTTGCCACTCTCCACCCACAGCGCCGTGTACTTGCCACACTCCACCCACAGCGCCGTGTACTTGCCACACTCCACCCACAGCGCCGTGTGTACTTGCCACTCTCCACCCACAGCGCCGTGTACTTGCCACTCTCCACCTACAGCGCCGTGTACTTGCCACACTCCACCCACAGCGCCGTGTACTTGCCACACTCCACCCACAGCGCCGTGTACTTGCCACTCTCCACCCACAGCGCCGTGTACTTGCCACACTCCACCTACAGCGCCGTGTACTTGCCACACTCCACCCACAGCGCCGTGTACTTGCCACACTCCACCCACAGCGCCGTGTACTTGCCACACTCCACCTACAGCGCCGTGTACTTGCCACTCTCCACCCACAGCGCCGTGTACTTGCCACTCTCCACCCACAGCGCCGTGTACTTGCCACACTCCACCCACAGCGCCGTGTACTTGCCACTCTCCACCTACAGCGCCGTGTACTTGCCACACTCCACCCACAGCGCCGTGTACTTGCCACTCTCCACCTACAGCGCCGTGTACTTGCCACACTCCACCCACAGCGCCGTGTACTTGCCACTCTCCACCCACAGCGCCGTGTACTTGCCACACTCCACCTACAGCGCCGTGTACTTGCCACTCTCCACCCACAGCGCCGTGTACTTGCCACTCTCCACCCACAGCGCCGTGTACTTGCCACTCTCCACCCACAGCGCCGTGTACTTGCCACACTCCACCCACAGCGCCGTGTACTTGCCACTCTCCACCCACAGCGCCGTGTACTTGCCACACTCCACCCACAGCGCCGTGTACTTGCCACTCTCCACCCACAGCGCCGTGTACTTGCCACTCTCCACCCACAGCGCCGTGTACTTGCCACACTCCACCCACAGCGCCGTGTACTTGCCACTCTCCACCTACAGCGCCGTGTACTTGCCACTCTCCACCCACAGCGCCGTGTACTTGCCACTCTCCACCCACAGCGCCGTGTACTTGCCACACTCCACCCACAGCGCCGTGTACTTGCCACTCTCCACCCACAGCCCCGTGTACTTGCCACTCTCCACCCACAGCGCCGTGTACTTGCCACTCTCCACCCACAGCGCCGTGTACTTGCCACACTCCACCCACAGCGCCGTGTACTTGCCACACTCCACCTACAGCGCCGTGTACTTGCCACTCTCCACCCACAGCGCCGTGTACTTGCCACTCTCCACCCACAGCGCCGTGTACTTGCCACTCTCCACCTACAGCGCCGTGTACTTGCCACACTCCACCCACAGCGCCGTGTACTTGCCACTTCCACCTACAGCGCCGTGTACTTGCCACACTCCACCCACAGCGCCGTGTACTTGCCACTCTCCACCCACAGCGCCGTGTACTTGCCACACTCCACCCACAGCGCCGTGTACTTGCCACTCTCCACCCACAGCGCCGTGTACTTGCCACTCTCCACCCACAGCGCCGTGTACTTGCCACACTCCACCCACAGCGCCGTGTACTTGCCACTCTCCACCTACAGCGCCGTGTACTTGCCACACTCCACCCACAGCGCCGTGACTTGCCACACTCTCCACCCACAGCGCCGTGTACTTGCCACACTCCACCCACAGCGCCGTGTACTCTGCCACTCTCCACCCACAGCGCCGTGTACTTGCCACTCTCCACCTACAGCGCCGTGTACTTGCCACACTCCACCCACAGCGCCGTGTACTTGCCACTCTCCACCCACAGCGCCGTGTACTTGCCACTCTCCACCCACAGCGCCGTGTACTTGCCACACTCCACCCACAGCGCCGTGTACTTGCCACACTCCACCCACAGCGCCGTGTACTCTGCCACACTCCACCTACAGCGCCGTGTACTTGCCACACTCCACCCACAGCGCCGTGTACTTGCCACTCTCCACCTACAGCGCCGTGTACTTGCCACTCTCCACCCACAGCGCCGTGTACTTGCCACACTCCACCCACAGCGCCGTGTACTTGCCACACTCCACCCACAGCGCCGTGTACTTGCCACTCTCCACCCACAGCGCCGTGTACTTGCCACTCTCCACCTACAGCGCCGTGTACTTGCCACTCTCCACCCACAGCGCCGTGTACTTGCCACTCTCCACCCACAGCGCCGTGTACTTGCCACACTCCACCCACAGCGCCGTGTACTTGCCACACTCCACCTGACAGGCGCCGTGTATTTGCCACTCTCCACCCACAGCGCCGTGTACTTGCCACTCTCCACCCACAGCGCCGTGTACTTGCCACACTCCACCTACAGCGCCGTGTACTTGCCACACTCCACCCACAGCGCCGTGTACTTGCCACTCTCCACCACAGCGCCGTGTACTTGCCACACTCCACCTACAGCGCCGTGTACTTGCCACACTCCACCCACAGCGCCGTGTACTTGCCACACTCCACCCACAGCGCCGTGTACTTGCCACTCTCCACCCACAGCGCCGTGTACTTGCCACTCTCCACCCACAGCGCCGTGTACTTGCCACACTCCACCTACAGCGCCGTGTACTTGCCACACTCCACCTACAGCGCCGTGTACTTGCCACACTCCACCTACAGCGCCGTGTACTTGCCACTCTCCACCCACAGCGCCGTGTACTTGCCACTCTCCACCCACAGCGCCGTGTACTTGCCACTCTCCACCCACAGCGCCGTGTACTTGCCACTCTCCACCCACAGTGCCGTGTACTTGCCACACTCCACCTACAACGCCGTGTACTTGCCACACTCCACCTACAGCGCCGTGTACTTGCCACTCTCCACCCACAGCGCCGTGTACTCTGCCACTCTCCACCTACAGCGCCGTACTTGCCACTCTCCACCTACAGCGCCGTGTACTTGCCACTCTCCACCCACAGCGCCGTGTACTTGCCACTCTCCACCCACAGCGCCGTGTACTTGCCACACTCCACCCACAGCGCCGTGTACTTGCCACACTCCACCCACAGCGCCGTGTACTTGCCACTCTCCACCTACAGCGCCGTGTACTTGCCACTCTCCACCCACAGCGCCGTGTACTTGCCACTCTCCACCCACAGCGCCGTGTACTTGCCACACTCCACCTACAGCGCCGTGTACTTGCCACTCTCCACCTACAGCGCCGTGTACTTGCCACACTCCACCCACAGCGCCGTGTACTCTGCCACTCTCCACCCACAGCGCCGTGTACTCTGCCACTCTCCACCTACAGCGCCGTGTACTTGCCACTCTCCACCTACAGCGCCGTGTACTTGCCACACTCCACCTACAGCGCCGTGTACTTGCCACTCTCCATCCACAGCGCCGTGTACTTGCCACTCTCCATCTACAGCGCCGTGTACTTGCCACATTCCACCTACAGCGCCGTGTACTTGCCACTCTCCACCCACAGCGCCGTGTACTTGCCACACTCCACCCACAGCGCCGTGTACTTGCCACTCTCCACCTACAGCGCCGTGTACTTGCCACTCTCCACCCACAGCGCCGTGTACTTGCCACACTCCACCTACAGCGCCGTGTACTTGCCACACTCCACCTACAGCGCCGTGTACTTGCCACACTCCACCTACAGCGCCGTGTACTTGCCACTCTCCACCCACAGCGCCGTGTACTTGCCACACTCCACCCACAGCGCCGTGTACTTGCCACACTCCACCCACAGCGCCGTGTACTTGCCACACTCCACCTACAGCGCCGTGTACTTGCCACACTCCACCCACAGCGCCGTGTACTTGCCACTCTCCACCTACAGCGCCGTGTACTTGCCACTCTCCACCCACAGCGCCGTGTACTTGCCACACTCCACCCACAGCGCCGTGTACTTGCCACTCTCCACCCACAGCGCCGTGTACTTGCCACACCCACCTACAGCGCCGTGTACTCTGCCACACTCCACCCACAGCGCCGTGTACTTGCCACACTCCACCCACAGCGCCGTGTACTTGCCACTCTCCACCTACAGCGCCGTGTACTTGCCACTCTCCACCCACAGCGCCGTGTACTTGCCACTCTCCCACCTACAGCGCCGTGTACTTGCCACACTCCACCTACAGCGCCGTGTACTTGCCACTCTCCACCCACAGCGCCGTGTACTTGCCACTCTCCACCCACAGCGCCGTGTACTTGCCACACTCCACCCACAGCGCCGTGTGTACTCTGCCACTCTCCACCCACAGCGCCGTGTACTTGCCACACTCCACCCACAGCGCCGTGTACTTGCCACTCTCCACCTACAGCGCCGTGTACTTGCCACACTCCACCCACAGCGCCGTGTACTTGCCACACTCCACCTACAGCGCCGTGTACTTGCCACTCTCCACCCACAGCGCCGTGTACTTGCCACTCTCCACCTACAGCGCCGTGTACTTGCCACTCTCCACCCACAGCGCCGTGTACTTGCCACACTCCACCCACAGCGCCGTGTACTTGCCACTCTCCACCTACAGCGCCGTGTACTTGCCACTCTCCACCTACAGCGCCGTGTACTTGCCACACTCCACCTACAGCGCCGTGTACTTGCCACTCTCCACCCACAGCGCCGTGTACTTGCCACACTCCACCCACAGCGCCGTGTACTTGCCACTCTCCACCTACAACGCCGTGTACTTGCCACACTCCACCCACAGCGCCGTGTACTTGCCACTCTCCACCCACAGCGCCGTGTACTTGCCACACTCCACTCCACCCACAGCGCCGTGTACTTGCCACTCTCCACCCACAGCCCCGTGTACTTGCCACACTCCACCCACAGCGCCGTGTGTACTCTGCCACTCTCCACCCACAGCGCCGTGTACTTGCCACACTCCACCCACAGCGCCGTGTACTTCACACACTCCACCCACAGCGCCGTGTACTTGCCACACTCCACCCACAGCGCCGTGTACTTGCCACTCTCCACCCACAGCGCCGTGTACTTGCCACTCTCCACCCACAGCGCCGTGTACTTGCCACTCTCCACCCACAGCGCCGTGTACTTGCCACACTCCACCCACAGCGCCGTGTACTCTGCCACTCTCCACCCACAGCCCCGTGTACTTGCCACTCTCCACCCACAGCGCCGTGTACTTGCCACTCTCCACCCACAGCGCCGTGTACTTGCCACACTCCACCTACAGCGCCGTGTGTACTTGCCACTCTCCACCCACAGCGCCGTGTACTTGCCACTCTCCACCCACAGCGCCGTGTACTTGCCACACTCCACCCACAGCGCCGTGTACTTGCCACACTCCACCCACAGCCCCGTGTACTTGCCACACTCCACCTACAGCGCCGTGTACTTGCCACTCTCCACCCACAGCGCCGTGTACTTGCCACTCTCCACCCACAACGTGTACTTGCCACACTCCCACCCACAGCGCCGTGTACTCTGCCACTCTCCACCCACAGCGCCGTGTACTCTGCCACTCTCCACCTACAGCGCCGTGTACTTGCCACACTCCACCTACAGCGCCGTGGTACTTGCCACTCTCCACCCACAGCGCCGTGTACTTGCCACTCTCCACCTACAACGCCGTGTACTTGCCACACTCCACCTACAGCGCCGTGTACTTGCCACACTCCACCCACAGCGCCGTGTACTTGCCACTCTCCACCCACAGCGCCGTGTACTTGCCACACTCCACCCACAGCGCCGGTGTACTCTGCCACACTCCACCCACAGCGCCGTGTACTTGCCACTCTCCACTCCACAGCGCCGTGTACTTGCCACTCTCCACCCACAGCGCCGTGTACTTGCCACACTCCACCCACAGCGCCGTGTACTTGCCACACTCCACCCACAGCGCCGTGTGTACTTGCCACACTCCACCCATGCAGCCCCGTGTACTTGCCACACTCCACCTACAGCGCCGTGTACTTGCCACTCTCCACCCACAGCGCCGTGTACTTGCCACTCTCCACCCACAGCGCCGTGTACTTGCCACTCTCCACCCACAGCGCCGTGTACTTGCCACACTCCACCTACAGCGCCGTGTACTTGCCACTCTCCACCCACAGCGCCGTGTACTTGCCACTCTCCACCCACAGCGCCGTGTACTTGCCACTCTCCACCTACAGCGCCGTGTACTTGCCACACTCCACCCACAGCGCCGTGTACTTGCCACACTCCACCTACAGCGCCGTGTACTTGCCACTCTCCACCCACAGCGCCGTGTACTTGCCACTCTCCACCTACAGCGCCGTGTACTTGCCACTCTCCACCTACAGCGCCGTGTACTTGCCACTCTCCACCTACAGCGCCGTGTACTTGCCACTCTCCACCCACAGCGCCGTGTACTTGCCACTCTCCACCCACAGCGCCGTGTACTTGCCACTCTCCACTCCACAGCGCCGTGTACTTGCCACTCTCCACCCACAGCGCCGTGTACTTGCCACTCTCCACCTACAGCGCCGTGTACTTGCCACACTCCACCCACAGCGCCGTGTACTTGCCACACTCCACCTACAGCGCCGTGTACTTGCCACTCTCCACCCACAGCGCCGTGTACTTGCCACTCTCCACCCACAGCGCCGTGTACTTGCCACACTCCACCCACAGCGCCGTACTTGCCACACTCCACCCACAGCGCCGTGTACTTGCCACTCTCCACCTACAGCGCCGTGTACTTGCCACTCTCCACCCACAGCGCCGTGTACTCTGCCACACTCCACCCACAGCGCCGTGTACTCTGCCACACTCCACCCACAGCGCCGTGTACTTGCCACACTCCACCCACAGCGCCGTGTACTTGCCACTCTCCACCCACAGCGCCGTGTACTTGCCACTCTCCACCTACAGCGCCGTGTACTTGCCACACTCCACCCACAGCGCCGTGTACTTGCCACACTCCACCTACAGCGCCGTGTACTTGCCACTCTCCACCCACAGCGCCGTGTGTACTTGCCACTCTCCACCTACAGCGCCGTGTACTCTGCCACACTCCACCCACAGCGCCGTGTACTTGCCACACTCCACCTACAGCGCCGTGTACTTGCCACACTCCACCCACAGCGCCGTGCACTGCCACTCTCCACCCACAGCGCCGTGTACTTGCCACTCTCCACCCACAGCGCCGTGTACTTGCCACACTCCACCCACAGCGCCGTGTACTTGCCACTCTCCACCTACAGCGCCGTGTACTTGCCACTCTCCACCCACAGCGCCGTGCACTTGCCACTCTCCACCCACAGCGCCGTGTACTTGCCACTCTCCACCTACAGCGCCGTGTACTTGCCACACTCCACCTACAGCCCCGTGTACTTGCCACACTCCACCCACAGCGCCGTGTACTTGCCACTCTCCACCCACAGCGCCGTGTACTTGCCACACTCCACCCACAGCGCCGTGTACTTGCCACTCTCCACCTACAGCGCCGTGTACTTGCCACACTCCACCTACAGCGCCGTGTACTTGCCACTCTCCACCTACAGCGCCGTGTACTTGCCACTCTCCACCTACAGCGCCGTGTACTTGCCACACTCCACCCACAGCGCCGTGTACTTGCCACACTCCACCTACAACGCCGTGTACTTGCCACTCTCCACCCACAGCGCCGTGTACTTGCCACACTCCACCTACAGCGCCGTGTACTTGCCACACTCCACCTACAGCGCCGTGTACTTGCCACACTCCACCTACAGCGCCGTGTACTTGCCACTCTCCACCCACAGCGCCGTGTACTTGCCACACTCCACCTACAGCGCCGTGTACTTGCCACACTCCACCCACAGCGCCGTGTACTTGCCACACTCCACCTACAGCGCCGTGTACTTGCCACCTCCACCTACAGCGCCGTGTACTCTGCCACTCTCCACCTACAGCGCCGTGTACTTGCCACTCTCCACCTACAGCGCCGTGTACTTGCCACTCTCCACCTACAGCGCCGTGTACTTGCCACACTCCACCTACAACGCCGTGTACTTGCCACACTCCACCACAGCGCCGTGTACTTGCCACTCTCCACCCACAGCGCCGTGTACTTGCCACACTCCACCTACAGCGCCGTGTACTTGCCACACTCCACCCACAGCGCCGTGTACTTGCCACTCCACCCACAGCGCCGTGTACTTGCCACTCTCCACCTACAGCGCCGTGTAATTTGCGCCACTTCCACATCCACAGCGCCGTGTACTTGCCACTCTCCACCTACAGCGCCCGTGTACTTGCCACACTCCACCTACAACGCCGTGTACTTGCCACACTCCACCTACAACGCCGTGTACTTGCCACTCTCCACCTACAGCGCCGTGTACTTGCCACACTCCACCCACAGCGCCGTGTACTTGCCACACTCCACCCACAGCGCCGTGTACTTGCCACTCCCACCCACAGCGCCGTGTACTTGCCACACTCCACCTACAGCGCCGTGTACTTGCCACACTCCACCCACAGCGCCGTGTACTTGCCACTCTCCACCCACAGCGCCGTGTACTTGCCACACTCCACCCACAGTGCCGTGTACTTGCCACACTCCACCTACAGCCCCGTGTACTTGCCACACTCCACCCACAGCGCCGTGTACTTGCCACTCTCCACCTACAGCGCCGTGTACTTGCCAAACTCCACCTACAGCGCCGTGTACTTGCCACTCTCCACCTACAGCGCCGTGTACTTGCCACACTCCACCTACAGCGCCGTGTACTCTGCCACACTCCACCTACAGCGCCGTGTACTTGCCACTCTCCACCTACAGCGCCGTGTACTTGCCACACTCCACCCACAGCCCCGTGTGTACTTGCCACACTCCACCTACAGCGCCGTGTACTTGCCACTCTCCACCTACAGCGCCGTGTACTCTGCCACTCTCCACCTACAGCGCCGTGTACTTGCCACATCTCCACCTACAGCGCCGTGTACTTGCCACTCCACCTACAGCGCCGTGTACTTGCCACTCTCCACCCACAGCGCCGTGTACTTGCCACTCTCCACCTACAGCGCCGTGTACTTGCCACTCTCCACCTACAGCGCCGTGTACTTGCCACTCTCCACCCACAGCGCCGTGTACTTGCCACACTCCACCTACAGCCCCGTGTACTTGCCACTCTCCACCCACAGCGCCGTGTACTTGCCACTCTCCACCTACAGCGCCGTGTACTTGCCACTCTCCACCCACAGCGCCGTGTACTTGCCACACTCCACCTACAGCGCCGTGTACTTGCCACTCTCCACCCACAGCGCCGTGTACTTGCCACACTCCACCCACAGCGCCGTGTACTTGCCACTCTCCACCTACAGTGCGCCGTGTACTTGCCACATTTCTCCACCTACAGCGCCGTGTACTTGCCACACTCCACCCACAGCGCCGTGTACTTGCCAACACACCACCTACAGCGCCGTGTGTACTTGCCACTCTCCACCTACAGCGCCGTGTACTTGCCACACTCCACCCACAGCGCCGTGTACTTGCCACTCTCCACCCACAGCGCCGTGTACTTGCCACTCTCCACCCACAGCGCCGTGTACTTGCCACTCTCCACCTACAGCGCCGTGTACTTGCCACACTCCACCTACAGCGCCGTGTACTTGCCACACTCCACCCACAGCGCCGTGTACTTGCCACACTCCACCCACAGCGCCGTGTACTTGCCACTCTCCACCTACAGCGCCGTGTACTTGCCACACCTCCACCTACAGCGCCGTGTACTTGCCACACTCCACCTACAGCGCCGGTACTTGCCACTCTCCACCTACAGCGCCGTGTACTTGCCACTCTCCACCTACAGCGCCGTGTACTTGCCACTCTCCACCCACAGCGCCGTGTGTACTTGCCACTCTCCACCCACAGCGCCGTGTACTTGCCACACTCCACCCACAGCCCCGTGTACTTGCCACTCTCCACCTACAACGCCGTGTACTTGCCACACTCCACCTACAGCGCCGTGTACTTGCCACTCTCCACCTACACCCAATCTTACTGCGCCGTGTACTTGCCACTCTCCACCTACAGCGCCGTGTACTTGTCACCTCCACCCACAGCGCCGTGTACTCTGCCACTCTCCACCTACAGCGTTGTGTACTCAAGCCACTCTCCACCCACAGCGCCGTGTACTTGCCACTCTCCACCCACAGCGCCGTGTACTTGCCACACTCCACCCACAGCGCCGTGTACTTGCCACTCTCCACCTACAGCGCCGTGTACTTGCCACACTCCATCTACAGCGCCGTGTACTTGCCACACTCCACCCACAGCGCCGTGTACTGCCACTCTCCACCCACAGCGCCGTGTACTTCTGCCACTCTCCACCTACAGCGCCGTGGACTTGCCACACTCCACCCACAGCCCATATGTGCCACTCCACCCACAGCGCCGTACTTGCCACACTCCACCTATAGCCCCGTGTACTTGCCACACTCCACCTACAGCGCCGTGTACATGCCACTCTCCATCTACAGCGCCGTGTACTTGCCACTCTCCACCTACAGTGCCGTGTACTTGCCACTCTCCACCTACAACGCCGTGTACTTCCCACACTCCACCTACTGCTCCGTGAACTTGCCACACTCCACCTACAGCCCAGTGTACTTGCCACTCTCCACCTACAGCGCCGTGGACTTGCCACTCTCCATCTACAGCGCCGTGTACTTGCCACTCTCCACCTACAGTGCCGTGTACTTGCCACTCTCCACCTACAACGCCGTGTACTTCCCACACTCCACCTACAGCCCAGTGTACTTGCCACTCTCCACCTACAGTGCCGTGTCCTTCCCACTCTCCACCTACAACGCCGGGTACTTCCCACACTCCACCTACAGCCCAGTGTACTTGCCACTCTCCACCTACAGTGCCGTGTACTTGCCACTCTCCATCTACAGCGCCGTGTACTTGCCACTCTCCACCTACAAAGCCGTGTACTTGCCACTCTCCACCTACAGTGCCGTGTACTTGCCACTCTCCACCTACAGCGCCGTGTACTTGCCACTCTCCACCCACAGCGCCGTGTACTTGCCACTCTCCACCTACAGCGCCGTGTACTTGCCACTCCACCTACAGCGCCGTGTACTTGCCACACTCCACCTACAGCGCCGTGTACCTGCCACACTCCACCCACAGCGCCGTGTACTTGCCACCTCCACCCACAGCGCCGTGTACTTGCCACACTCCACCTACAGCGCCGTGTACTTGCCACACTCCACCTACAGGGCCGTGTACTTGCCACACTCCACCTACAGCGCCGTGTACTTGCCACTCTCCACCTACAGCGCCGTGTACTTGCCACTCTCCACCTACAGCGCCGTGTACTTGCCACACTCCACCTACAGCCCCGTGTACTTGCCACACTCCACCTACAGCGCCGTGTACATGCCACACTCCACCTACAGCGCCGTGTACTTGCCACACTCCCACCTACAGCGCCGTACTTGCCACTCTCCACCCACAGCGCCGTGTACTTGCCACACTCCACCCACAGCGCCGTGTACTTGCCACACTCCACCCACAGCGCCGTGTACTTGCCACACTCCACCTACAGCGCCGTGTACTTGCCACTCTCCACCCACAGCGCCGTGTACTTGCCACTCTCCACCCACAGCGCCGTGTACTTGCCACTCTCCACCTACAGCGCCGTACTTGCCACACTCCACCTACAGCGCCGTGTACTTGCCACCTCCACCCACAGCGCCGTGTACTTGCCACTCTCCACCTACAGCGCCGTGTACTTGCCACTCTCCACCCACAGTGCCGTGTACTTGCCACTCTCCACCCACAACGCCGTGTACTTGCCACACTCCACCTACAGCGCCGTGTACTCTGCCACACTCCACCCACAGCGCCGTGTACTTGCCACTCTCCACCCACAGCGCCGTGTACTTGCCACACTCCACCCACAGCGCCGTGTACTTGCCACTCTCCACCTACAGCCCCGTGTACTTGCCACTCTCCACCTACAACACTCACCTACAGCGCCGTGTACCCTTGCCACTCTCCACCCACAGCGCCGTGTACTTGCCACTCTCCACCTACAGCGCCGTGAACTTGCCACTCTTCACCTACAGCGCCGTGTACTTGCCACTCTCCACCTACAGCGCCTTGTACTTGCGACACTCCACCTACAGCGCCGTGTACTTGCCACTCTCCACCTACAACGCCGTGTACTTGCCACACTCCACCTACAGCGCCGTGAACTTGCCACACTCCACCCACAGCCCCGTGTACTTGCCACACTCCACCTACAGCGCCGTGTACTTGCCACACTCCACCTACAGCCCCGTGTACTTGCCACTCTCCACCCACAGCGCCGTGTACTTGCCACACTCCACCTACAGCGCCGTGTACTTGCCACTCTCCACCTACAGCGCCGTGTACTTGCCACACTCCACCCTATACAGCGCCATGTACTTGCCACACTCCACCCACAGCGCCGTGTACTTGCCACTCTCCACCTACAACGCCGTGTACTTGCTCACACTCCACCCACAGCGCCGTGTACTTGCCACTCTCCACCTACAGCGCCGTGTACTTGCCACACTCCACCTACAGCGCCGTGTACTTGCCACACTCCACCTACAGCGCCGTGTACTTGCCACTCTCCACCTACAGCGCCGTGTGCCACACTCCACCTACAGCGCCGTGTACTTGCCACTCTCCACCTACAGCGCCGTGTACTTGCCACTCTCCACCCACAGCGCCGTGTACTTGCCACTCTCCACCCACAGCGCCGTGTACTTGCCACACTCCACCTACAGCGCCGTGTGTACTTGCCACTCTCCACCTACAGCGCCGTGTACTTGCCACTCTCCACCTACAGCGCCGTGTGTACTTGCCACTCTCCACCCACAGCGCCGTGTACTTGCCACATCTCCACCTACAGCCCCGTGCACTTTGCACACACTCTCTCCACCTACATGCGCCGTGTACTTGCCACACTCCACCCACAGCGCCGTGTACTTGCCACTCTCCACCCACAGCGCCGTGTACTTGCCACTCTCCACCCACAGCCCCGTGGACTTGCCACACTCCACCTTCAGCGCCGTGTACTTGCCACACTCCACCTACAGCGCCGTATACTTGCCACTCCCCACCTACAGCGCCGTGTACTTGCCACTCTCCACCTACAGCGCCGTGTACTTGCCACTCTCCACCTGCAGCGCCGTGTACTTGCCACTCTCCACCTACAGCGCCGTGAACTTGCCACTATCCACCTACAGCGCCGTGTACTTGCCACCTCCACCTACAGCGCCGTGTACTTGCCACTCTCCACCTACAGCGCCGTGTACTTGCCACACTCCACCTACAGCGCCGTGTACTTGCCACACTCCACCCACACCGCCGTGTCCTTGCCACTCTCCACCTACAGCGCCGTGTACTTGCCACATTCCACCTACAGCGCCGTGTACTTGCCACTCTCCACCTACTGCGCCGTGTACTTGCCACTCTCCACCTTCAACGCCGTGTACTTGCCACACTCCACCCACAGCGCCGTGTACTTGCCACTCTCCACCTACAGCGCCGTGTACTTGCCACACTCCACCTACAGCGCCGTGTACTTGCCACTCTCCACCTACAGCGCCGTGTACTTGCCACACTCCACCTACAGCGCCGTGTACTTGCCACTCTCCACCCACAGCGCCGTGTACTTGCCTCTCCACCTACAGCGCCGTGTACTTGCCCACACTCCACCCACAGCGCCGTGTACTTGCCACACTCCACCCACAGCGCCGTGTACTTGCCACTCACTCCACCTACAGCGCCGTGTACTTGCCACACTCCACCCACAGCGCCGTGTACTCTGCCACACTCCACCCACAGCGCCGTGGACTTGCCACACTCCACCCACAGCGCCGTGTACTTGCCACTCTCCACCTACAGCGCCGTGTACTTGCCACTCTCCACCTACAGCGCCGTGTACTTGCCACTCTCCACCTACAGCGCCGTGTACTTGCCACTCTCCACCTACAGCGCCGTGTACTTGCCACACTCCACCCACAGCGCCGTGTACTTGCCACGCTCCACCTACAGCCCCGTGTACTTGCCACACTCCACCTGCAGCGCCGTGTACTTGCCACTCTCCATCTACAGCGCCGTGTACTTGCCACTCTCCACCTACAACGCCGTGTACTTGCCACACTCCACCTGCAGCCCCGTGTACTTGCTACACTCCACCCACAGCGCCGTGTACTTGCCACTCTCCACCTACAACGCCGTGTACTTGCCACACTCCACCTAAAGCCCCGTGTACTTGCCACTCTCCACCTACAACTCTGTGTACTTGCCACACTCCACCTACAGCGCCGAGTACTTGCCACTCTCCACCTACAGCCCCGTGTACTTACCACACTCTACCTACAGCGCCGTGTACTTGCCACACTCCACCTGCAGCCCCGTGTACTTGCCACACTCCACCTACAACGCCGTGTAATTGCCACTCTCCATCCACAGCGCCGTGTACTTGCCACTCTCCACCTACAGCGCCGTGTACTTGCCACACTCTACCTACAGCCCCGTGTACTTGCCACACTCTACCTACAGCCCCGTGTACTTGCCACACTCCACCTACAGCCCCGTGTACTTGCCACTCTCCACCTACAGCACCGTGTACTGGCCCTTCTCCACCTACAGCGCCGTGTACTTGCCACACTCCACCTGCAGCCCCGTGTACTTGCCACACTCCACCTACAACGCCGTGTAATTGCCACTCTCCATCCACAGCGCCGTGTACTTGCCACTCTCCATCCACAGCGCCGTGTACTTGCCAATCTCCACCTACAGCGCCGTGTACTTGCCAGTCTCCACCTACAGCGCCGTGTACTTGCCACTCTCCACCCACAGCGCCGTGTAGTTGCCACTCTCCATCTACAGCGCCGTGTACTTGCCACTCTCCACCTTTAGCGCCGTGGACTTGCCACACTCCACCTTCAGCGCCGTGTACTTGCCACACTCCACCTACAGCGCCGTATACTTGCCACTCCCCACCTACAGCGCCGTGTACTTGCCACTCTCCACCTACAGCGCCGTGTACTTGCCACTAACCACCTTCAACGCCGTGCACTTGCCACACTCACCTACAGCGCCGTGTACTTGCCACTCTCCACCTACAGCGCCGTGTACTTGCCACGCTCCACCTACAGTGCCGTGTACTTGCCACACTCCACCTGCAGCCCCGTGTACTTGCCACACTCCACCTACAGCCCCGTGTACTTGCCACACTCCACCTGCAGCGCCGTGTACTTGCCACTCTCCATCTACAGCGCCGTGTACTTCCCACGCTCCACCTACTGCTCCGTGAACTTGCCACTCTTCACCTGCAGCCCCGTGTACTTGTCACACTCCATCTACAGCGCCGGGTACCTGCCACTCTCCACCTACAACGCCGTGGACTTGCCACACTCCACCTACAGCGCCGTGTACTTGCCACACTCCACCTACAGCGCCGTGTACTTGCCACACTCCACCCACAGCGCCGTGTACTTGCCACTCTCCACCCACAGCGCCGTGTACTTGCCACTCTCCACCTACAGCGCCGTGTACTTGCCACTCTCCACCCACAGCGCCGTGTACTTGCCACACTCCACCTTCAGCGCCGTGTACTTGCCACACTCCACCTACAGCGCCGTGTACTTGCCACTCTCCACCTGCAGCGCCGTGTACTTGCCACTCTCCACCTACAGCGCCGTGTACTTGCCACTCTCCACCTACAGCGCCGTGGACTTGCCACATTCCACCTACAGCGCCGTGTACTTGCCACTCTCCACCCACAGCGCCGTGTACTTGCCACTCTCCACCTACAGCGCCGTGTACTTTGCCACACTCCACCTACAGCGCCGTGTACTTGCCACACTCCACCTACAGCGCCGTGTACTTGCCACTCTCCACCTACAACGCCGTGTACTTGCCACACTCCACCTACAGCCCCGTGTACTTGCCACTCTCCACCTACAGCCCCGTGTACTTGCCACACTCCACCTACAGCGCCGTGTACTAGCCACTCTCCACCTACAGCCCCGTGTACTTGCCACACTCCAGCTACAGCGCCGTGTACTAGCCACTCTCCACCTACAGCGCCGTGTACTTACCATACTCCACGTATAGCGCCGCGTACTTGCCATACTCCACCTACAACGCCGTGTACTTGCCACACTCCACCCACAGCGCCGTGTACTTGCCACTCTCCACCTACAGCGCCGTGTACTTGCCACTCTCCACCTACAGCCCCGTGTACTTGCCACTCTCCACCTACAGCGCCGTGTACTTGCCACATTCCACCTACAGCGCCGTGTACTTGCCACTCTCCACCTACAGCGCCGAGTAATTGCGACTCTCCATCCACAGCGCCGTGTACCTGCCACTCTCCACCTACAGCTCCGTGGAATTGCCACACCCCACCTACAGCGCCGTGTACTTGCCACACTCACCTACAGCGCCGTGTTCTTGCCACACTCCACCTCCAACGCCGTGTAATTGCCACTCTCCATCCACAGTGCAGTGTACTTGCCACTCTCCACCTACAGTGCCGTGTACTTGCCACTCTCCACCTACAACGCCGTGTACTTCCCACGCTCCACCTACTGCTCCGTGAACTTGCCACTCTTCACCTACAGCGCCGTGTACTTGCCACACTCCACCTACAGCCCCGTGTACTTGCCACACTCCACCTACAGCGCCGTGTACTTGCCACTCTCCATCTACAGCGCCGTGTACTTGCCACTCTCCACCTACAACGCCGTGTACTTGCCACACTCCACCTGCAGCGCCGTGTACTTGCCACTCTCCACCTACAACGCCGTGTACTTGCCACTCTCCATCCACAGCGCCGTGTACTTGCCACACTCCACCCACAGCGCCGTGTACTTGCCACACTCCACCTACAGCCCCGTGTACTTGCCACACTCTACACCTACAGCCCCGTGTACTTGCCACTCTCCATCTACAGCGCCGTGTACTTGCCACTCTCCATCTACAGCGCCGTGTACTTGCCACTCTCCACCTACAACGCCGTGTACTTGCCACACTCCACCTGCAGCCCCGTGTACTTGCCACACTCCACCTACAACTCCGTGTACTTGCCACTCTCCACCTACAACGCCTTGTACTTGCCACACTCCACCTAAAGCCCCGTGTACTTGCCACTCTCCACCTACAACTCTGTGTACTTGCCACACTCCACCTAAAGCCCCGTGTACTTGCCACTCTCCACCTACAACTCTGTGTACTTGCCACACTCCACCTACAGCGCCGAGTACTTGCCACTCTCCACCTACAGCCCCGTGTACTTACCACACTCTACCTACAGCCCCGTGTACTTGCCACTCTCCACCTACAGCGCCGTGTAATTGCCACTCTCCATCCACAGCGCCGTGTACTTGCCACTCTCCACCTACAGCGCCGTGGACTTGCCACACTCCACCTACAGCCCCGTGTACTTGCCACACTCCACCTACAGCGCCGTGTACTTGCCACTCTCCACCTACAGCGCCGTGTACTTGCCACTCTCCACCTACAGCGCCGTGTACGTGCCACTCTCCACCTACAGCCCCGTGTACTTGCCACACTCTACCTACAGCCCCGTGTACTTGCCACTCTCCACCTACAGCCCCGTGTACTTTGCCACTCTCCACCTACAGCGCCGTGTACTTGCCACTCTCCAGCTACAGCGCCGTGTACTTGCCACTCTCCACCTACAGTCCCGTGTACTTGCCACACTCCACCTACAGCCCCGTGTACTTGCCACACTCCACCTACAGCCCCGTGTACTTGCCACTCTCCACCTACAGCGCCGTGTACTTCCCACACTCCACCTACAGCGCCGTGTACTTTCCACCCTCCACCTACAGCGCCGTGTACTTCCCACACTCCACCTTCAGCGCCGTGTACTTGCCACACTCCACCTACAGCGCCGTATACTTGCCACTCCCCACCTACAGCGCCGTGTAATTGCCACTCTCCATCCACAGCCCCGTGTACTTGCCACTCTCCACCTACAGCGCCGTGTACTGCCACCTCCACCTACAACGCCGTGTACTTGCCACTCTCCACCTACAGCGCCGTGTACTTGCCACTCTCCACCTGCAGCGCCGTGTACTTGCCACTCTCCACCTACAGCGCCGTGGACTTGCCACTCTCCACCTACAGCGCCGTGTACTTGCCACACTCCACCTACAGCGCCGTGTACTTGCCAATCTCCACCTACTGCTCCGTGTACTTGCCAATCTCCACCTACATCGCCGTGTACTTGTCACACTCCATCTACAGCGCCGGGTACCTGCCACTCTCCACCTACAACGCCGTGTAATTGCCACTCTCCATCCACAGCGCCGTGTACTTGCCACAATCCACCTACAGCGCCGTGTACTTGCCACTCTCCACCTACAACGCCGGGTACTTGCCACACTCCACCTACAGCGCCGGGTACTTGCCACACTCCACCTACAGCGCCAGTGTACTCTGCCACTCTCCACCTACAGCGCCGTGTACTTGCCACTCTCCACCTACAGCGCCGTGTACTTGCCACTCCACCTACAGCGCCGTGTACTTGCCACACTCCACCTACAGCGCCGTGTACTTGCCACTCTCCACCTACAGCGCCGTGTACTTGCCACTCTCCACCCACAGCGCCGTGTACTTGCCACTCTCCACCTACAGCGCCGTGGACTTGCCCCACTCCACCTTCAGCGCCGTGTACTTGCCACACTCCACCTACAGCGCCGTATACTTGCCACTCCCCACCTACAGCGCCGTGTACTTGCCACTCTCCACCTACAGCGCCGTGTACTTGCCACTCTCCACCTGCAGCGCCGTGTACTTGCCACTCTCCACCTACAGCGCCGTGTACTTGCCACTCTCCACCTACAGCGCCGAGTACTTGCCACACTCCACCTACAGTGCCGTGTACTTGCCACTCTCCACCTACAACGCCGTGTACTTCCCACACTCCACCTACAGCCCCGTGTACTTGCCACTCTCCACCTACAGCGCCGTGTAATTGCCACTCTCCATCCACAGCGCCGTGTACTTGCCACTCTCCACCTACAGCGCCGTGGACTTGCCACACTCCACCTACAGCGCCGTGTACTTGCCACTCTCCACCTACAGCGCCGTGTACTTCCCACACTCCACCTACAGCGCCATGTACTTGCCACTCTCCACCTACAACGCCGTGTAATTGCCACTCCCCATACACAGCCCCGTGTACTTGCCATTCTCCACCTACAGCGCCGTGTACTTGCCACTCTCCACCTACAGCGCTGTGTACTTGCCACTCTCCACCTACAGCGCCGTGTACTTGCCACTCTCCACCTACAGCGCCGTGTACTTGCCACTCTCCACCTACAGCGCCGTGTACTTGCCACACTCTCCACCTACAGCGCCCGTGTCCTTGCCACATTCCACCTACAGCGCCGTGTGCTTGCCACTCTCCACCTACTGCGCCGTGTACTTGCCACACTCCACCTACAGCGCCGTGTACTTGCCACACTCCACCTACAGCGCTGTGTACTTGCCACTCTCCACCTACAGCCCCGTGTACTTGCCACTCTCCACCTACAACGCCGTGTAATTGCCACTCTCCATCCACAGCGCCGTGTACTTGCCACTCTCCACCTACAGCGCCGTGTACTTGCCACACTCTACCTACAGCCCCGTGTACTTGCCAGTCTCCACCTACAACGCCGTGTACTTGCCACACTCCACCTACAGCCCCGTGTACTTGCCACTCTCCACCTACAGCACCGTGTACTGGCCCTTCTCCACCTACAGCGCCGTGTACTTGCCACACTCCACCTGCAGCCCCGTGTACTTGCCACACTCTACCTACAGCCCCGTGTACTTGCCACACTCTACCTACAGCGCCGTGTACTTGCCACTCTCCACCTACAGCGCCGTGTACTTGCCACACTCTACCTACAGCCCCGTGTACTTGCCACACTCTACCTACAGCCCCGTGTACTTGCCACTCTCCACCTACAACGCCGTGTAATTGCCACTCTCCATCCACAGCGCCGTGTACTTGCCACTCTCCACCTACAGCGCCGTGTACTTGCCACACTCTACCTACAGCCCCGTGTACTTGCCACACTCCACCTACAACGCCGTGTAATTGCCACTCTCCATCCACAGCGCCGTGTACTTGCCAGTCTCCACCTAATGCGCTGTGTACTTGCCACACTCTACCTACAGCCCCGTGTACTTGCCACACTCCACCTACAGCCCCGTGTACTTGCCACTCTCCACCTACAGCGCCGTGTACTTTCCACCCTCCACCTGCAGCGCCGTGTACTTGCCACTCTCCACCTACAGCGCCGTGTACTTGCCACTCTCCACCTACAGCCCCGTGTACTTGCCACACTCCACCTACAGCGCCGTGTACTTGCCACACTCCACCTACAGCCCCGTGTACTTGCCACACTCCACCTACAGCCCCGTGTACTTGCCACTCTCCACCTACAGCGCCGTGTACTTGCCACACTCTACCTACAGCCCCGTGTACTTGCCACTCTCCACCTACAACGCCGTGTAATTGCCACTCTCCATCCACAGCGCCGTGTACTTGCCACTCTCCACCTACAGCGCCGTGTACTTGCCACACTCTACCTACAGCCCCGTGTACTTGCCACACTCCACCTACAGCCCCGTGTACTTGCCACTCTCCACCTACAGCACCGTGTACTGGCCCTTCTCCACCTACAGCGCCGTGTACTTGCCACACTCCACCTGCAGCCCCGTGTACTTGCCACACTCCACCTACAACGCCGTGTACTTGCCACACTCCACCTACAGCCCCGTGTACTTGCCACTCTACACCTACAGCGCCGTGTACTTGCCACTCTCCACCTACAGCGCCGTGTACTTCCCACTCTCCACCTACAGCGCCGTGTACTTGCCACTCTCCACCTACAGCGCCGTGTACTTGCCACACTCCACCTACAGCGCCGTGTACTTGCCACTCTCCACCTGCAGCGCCGTGTACTTGCCACTCTCCACCTACAGCGCCGTGTACTTGCCACTCTCCACCTACAGCGCCGTGTACTTGCCACTCTCCACCTACAGCGCCGTGTACTTGCCACACTCCACCTGCAGCCCCGTGTACTTGCCACACTCCACCTACAACGCCGTGTAATTGCCACTCTCCATCCACAGCGCCGTGTACTTGCCACTCTCCACCTACAGCGCCGTGTACTTGCCACACTCTACCTACAGCCCCGTGTACTTGCCACTCTCCACCTACAGCGCCGTGTACTTGCCACTCTCCACCTTCAACGCCGTGCACTTCCCACACTCCACCTACAGCGCCGTGTACTTGCCACTCTCCACCTACAGCGCCGTGTACTTGCCACACTCCACCTACAGCGCCGTGTACTTGCCACTCCACCTACAGCGCCGTGTACTTGCCACTCTCCACCTACAGTGCCGTGTACTTGCCACTCCCCATCTACAGCGCCGTGTACTTGCCACTATCCACCTACAGTGCCGTGGACTTGCCACACTCCACCTACAGCCCCGTGTATTTGCCACTCTCTACCTACAGTGCAGTGTACTTGCCACACTCCACCTACAGTGCCGTGTACTTGCCACTCTCCACCTACAACGCCGTGTACTTCCCACGCTCCACCTACAGCGCCGTGTACTTGCCACTCTCCACCTACAGCCCCGTGTACTTGCCAGTCTCCACCTACAACGCCGTGTACTTGCCACACTCCACCTACAGCCCCGTCTACTTGCCACTCTCCACCTACAGCACCGTGTACTTGCCACTCTCCACCTACAGCGCCGTGTACTTGCCACTCTCCACCTACAGCACCGTGTACTTGCCCTCTCCCCCTACAGCGCCGTGTACTTGCCACTCTCCACCTACAGCCCCGTGTACTTGCCACACTCTACCTACAGCCCCGTGTACTTGCCACTCTCCACCTACAACGCCGTGTAATTGCCACTCTCCATCCACAGCGCCGTGTACTTGCCACTCTCCACCTACAGCGCCGTGTACTTGCCACACTCTACCTACAGCCCCGTGTACTTGCCACACTCTACCTACAGCCCCGTGTACTTGCCAGTCTCCACCTACAACGCCGTGTAATTGCCAATCTCCATCCACAGCGCCGTGTTCTTGCCACTCTCCACCTACAGCGCCGTGTACTTGCCACACTCCACCTACAGCGCCGTGTACTTGCCACTCTCCATCCACAGCGCCGTGTACTTGCCCTCCCCACCTACAACGCCGTGTACTTGCCACACTCCACCTACAGCGCCGTGTACTTGCCACTCTCCACCTACAACGCCGTGTACTTGCCACACTCCACCTGCAGCCCCGTGTACTTGCCACACTCCACCTACAGCCCCGTGTACTTGCCACACTCCACCTACAGCGCCGTGTACTTGCCACTCTCCATCTACAGCGCCGTGTACTTGCCACTCTCCACCTACAAAGCCGTGTACTTGCCACTCTCCACCTACAGTGCCGTGTACTTGCCACTCTCCACCTACAGCGCCGTGTACTTGCCACTCTCCATCTACAGCGCCGTGTACTTGCCACTCTCCACCTACAGTGCCGTGTACTTGCCACTCTCCACCTACAACGCCGTGTAATTGCCACTCTCCATCCACAGCGCCGTGTACTTGCCACTCTCCACCTACAGTGCCGTGTACTTGCCACTCTCCACCTACAGCACCGTGTACTGTCCCTTCTCCACCTACAGCGCCGTGTACTTGCCACACTCCACCTGCAGCCCCGTGTACTTGCCACACTCCACCTACAACGCCGTGTAATTGCCACTCTCCATCCACAGCGCCGTGTACTTGCCACTCTCCACCTACAGCGCCGTGTACTTGCCACACTCTACCTACAGCCCCGTGTACTTGCCAGTCTCCACCTACAACGCCGTGTAATTGCCACTCTCCATCCACAGCGCCGTGTACTTGCCACTCTCCACCTACAGCGCCGTGTACTTGCCACTCTCCACCTACAGCGCCGTGTACTTGCCACACTCTACCTACAGCCCCGTGTACTTGCCACACTCTACCTACAGCCCCGTGTACTTGCCACTCTCCACCTACAGCGCCGTGTACTTGCCACACTCTACCTACAGCGCCGTGTACTTGCCACATTCCACCTACAGCGCCGTGTACTTGCCACTCTCCACCTACTGCGCCGTGTACTTGCCACACTCCACCTACAGCGCCGTGTACTTGCCACACTCCACCTACAGCGCCGTGTACTTGCCACAATCCACCTACAGCGCCGTGTACTTGCCACACTCCACCTACTGGTCCGTGTACTTGCGAATCTCCACCTACAGCGCCGTGTACTTGCCACTCCACCTACAGCCCCGTGTACTTGCCAGTCTCCACCTACAGCGCCGTGTACTTGCCACACTCCACCTACAGCGCCGTGTACTTGCCACTCTCCACCTGCAGCGCCGTGTACTTGCCACTCTCCACCTACAGCGCCGTGTACTTGCCACTCTCCACCTACAGCGCCGTGTACTTGCCACACTCCACCTACAGCGCCGTGTACTTGCCAATCTCCACCTACTGCTCCGTGTACTTGCCAATCTCCACCTACATCGCCGTGTACTTGCCACTCTCCATCTACAGCGCCGTGTAATTGCCACTCCCCATCCACAGCGCCGTGTACTTGCCACTCTCCACCTACAGCCCCGTGTACTTGCCAGTCTCCACCTACAACGCCGTGTAATTGCCACTCTCCATCCACAGCGCCGTGTACTTGCCACTCTCCACCTACAGCGCCGTGTACTTGCCACTCTCCACCTACAGCCCCGTGTACTTGCCACACTCTACCTACAGCCCCGTGTACTTGCCACTCTCCACCTACAACGCCGTGTAATTGCCACTCTCCATCCACAGCGCCGTGTACTTGCCACTCTCCACCTACAGCGCCGTGTACTTGCCACTCTCCACCTACAGCGCCGTGTACTTGCCACTCTCCACCTACAGCCCCGTGTACTTGCCCTCTCCACCTACAGCGCCGTGTACTTGCCCCTTTCCACCTCCACCTCCGTGTACTTGCCACCCTCCACCTAGACCTCCGTGTACTTGCCACTCTCCACCTACAGCGCCGTGTACTTGCCACTCTCCACCTACAGCCCCGTGTACTTGCCACACTCTACCTACAGCCCCGTGTACTTGCCACTCTCCACCTACAGCGCCGTGTAATTGCCACTCTCCACCTACAGCGCCGTGGACTTGCCACACTCCGCCTACCGCGCCCTGTCCTTGCCACTCTCCACCTGCAGCGCCGTGTACCTGCCACACCCTACCTACACCCCTGTGTACTTGCCCCTCTCCACCTACAGCGCCGTGTACTTCCCACACTCCACCTACTGCTCCGTGAACTTGCCACTCTCCACCTACAACGCCTTTTACTTGCCACACTCCACCTAAAGCCCCGTGTACTTGCCACTCTCCACCTACAACTCTGTGTACTTGCCAGACTCCACCTACAGCGCCGAGTACGTGCCACTCTCCACCTACAGCGCCGTGGCCTTGCCCCACTCCACCTTCAGCGCCGTGTACTTGCCACACTCCACCTACAGCGCCGTGTACTTGCCACGCTCCACCTACAACGCCGTGTACTTCCCACACTCCACCTACTGCTCCGTGAACTTGCCACTCTCTACCTACAGTGCCGTGTACTTGCCACTCTCCACCTACAGCGCCGTGTACTTGCCACACTCCACCTACAGCGCCGTGTACTTGCCACTCTCCACCTACAACGCCGTGTACTTCCCACACTCCACCTACAGCGCCGTGTACTTGCCACACTCCACCTACAGCGCCGTGTACTTGCCACTCTCCACCTACAGCGCCGTGTTCTTGCCACTCTCCACCTACAGCGCCGTGTACTTGCCACTCTCCACCTACAGCCCCGTGTACTTGCCACACTCTACCTACAGCCCCGTGCACTTGCCAGTCTCCATCCACAGCGCCGTGTACTTGCCACTCTCCACCTACAGCGCCGTGTACTTGCCACACTCTACCTACAGCCCCGTGTACTTGCCAGTCTCCACCTACAACGCCGTGTAATTGCCAATCTCCATCCACAGCGCCGTGTACGTGCCACTCTCCACCTACAGCGCCGTGTACTTGCCAGTCTCCACCTACAACGCCGTGTAATTGCCAATCTCCATCCACAGCGCCGTGTACTTGCCACTCTCCACCTACAGCGCCGTGTACTTGCCACACTCTACCTACAGCCCCGTGTAATTGCCAGTCTCCACCTACAACGCCGTGTACTTGCTTGCTCTCCACCTCTCACAGCCGTGTGCACCCTCTCACCTACAGCGCCGTGTACTTGCCACTCTCCACCTACAGCATAGTGTACTTGCCACACTCCACCTACAGCCCCGTGTACTTGCCACTCTCCTCCTACAGCGCCGTGTTATTGCCACTCTCCATCCACAGCGCCGTGTCCTTGCCACTCTCCACCTACAGCGCCGTGTACTTGCCACTCTCCACCTACAGCGCCGTGTACTTGCCACTCTCCACCTACAGCCCCGTGTACTTGCCACACTCTACCTACAGCCGTGTGTACTTGCCACTCTCCACCTACAGCGCCGTGTCCACTCTCCATCCACAGCGCCGTGTCCTTGCCACTCTCCACCTAAAGCGCCGTGTACTTGCCACACTCTACCTACAGCCCCGTGTACTTGCCAGTCTCCGCCTACAACGCCGTGTACTTGCCACACTCCACCTACAGCCCCGTGTACTTGCCCTCTCCACCTACAGCGCCGTGTACTTGCCACTCTCCACCTTTAGCGCCGTGGACTTGCCACACTCCACCTTCAGCGCCGTGTACTTGCCACACTCCACCTACAGCGCCGTATACTTGCCACTCTCCACCTACAGCGCCGTGTACTTGCCACTCTCCACCTACAGCGCCGTGTACTTGCCACACTCCACCTACAGCGCCGTGTACTTGCCACTCTCCACCTACAGCGCCGTGTACTTGCCACTCTCCACCTGCAGCGCCGTGTACTTGCCACTCTCCACCTACAGCGCCGTGTACTTGCCACTCTCCACCTACAGCGCCGTGTACTTGCCACATTCCACCTACAGCGCCGTGTACTTGCCACTCTCCACCTACTGCGCCGTGTACTTGCCACACTCCACCTACAGCGCCGTGTACTTGCCACACTCCACCTACAGCGCCGTGTACTTGCCACTCTCCACCTACAGCGCCGTGTACTTGCCACTCTCCACCTACAGCGCCGTGTACTTGCCACTCTCCACCTACAGCGCCGTGTACTTGCCACTCTACACCTACAGCGCCGTGTAATTGCCACTCTCCATCCACAGCGCCGTGTACTTGCCACAATCCACCTACAGCGCCGTGTACTTGCCACTCTCCACCTACAACGCCGTTTACTTCCCACACTCCACCTACAGCGCCGTGTACTTTCCACTCTCCACCTGCAGCGCCGTGTACTTGCCACTCTCCACCTTTAGCGCCGTGGACTTGCCACACTCCACCTTCAGCGCCGTGTACTTGCCACACTCCACCTACAGCCCTGTGTACTTGCCACTCTCCCCCTACAGCGCCGTGTACTTGCCACTCTCCACCTACAGCGCCGTGTACTTGCCACATTCCACCTACAGCGCCGTGTACTTGCCACTCTCCACCTACTGCGCCGTGTACTTGCCACTCTCCACCTTCAACGCCGTGTACTTGTCACACTCCACCTACAGCGCCGTGTACTTGCCACCTCCACCTCCAGCGCCGTGTCCTCGCCACTCTCCACCTACAGCGCCGTGTACTTGCCACACTCCACCTACAGCGCCGTGTACTTGCCACTCTCCACCTACAGCCCCGTGTACTTGCCACTCTCCACCTACAACGCCGTGTAATTGCTACTCTCCATCCACAGCGCCGTGTACTTGCCACTCTCCACCTAAAGCGCCGTGTACTTGCCACACTCTACCTACAGCCCCGTGTACTTGCCAGTCTCCACCTACAACGCCGTGTACTTGCCACACTCCACCTACAGCCCCGTGTACTTGCCACTCTCCACCTACAGCACCGTGTACTGGCCCTTCTCCACCTACAGCGCCGTGTACTTGCCACACTCCACCTGCAGCCCCGTGTACTTGCCACACTCTACCTACAGCCCCGTGTACTTGCCACACTCTACCTACAGCGCCGTGTACTTGCCACTCTCCACCTAAAGCGCCGTGTAATTGCCACTCTCCATCCACAGCGCCGTGTACTTGCCAGTCTCCACCTACAACGCCGTGTAATTGCCACTCTCCATCCACAGCGCCGTGTACTTGCCACTCTCCACCTACAGCCCCGTGTACTTGCCACACTCTACCTACAGCCCCGTGCACTTGCCAGTCTCCATCCACAGCGCCGTGTACTTGTCACTCTCCACCTACAGCGCCGTGTACTTCCCACACTCTACCTACAGCCCCGTGTACTTGCCCTCTCCACCTACAACGCCGTGTACTTGCCACTCTCCACCTACAGCGCCGTGTACTTGCCACTCTCCACCTACAGCGCCGTGTACTTGCCACTCTCCACCTACAGCGCCGTGTACTTGCCACACTCCACCTACAGCGCCGTGTACTTGCCACACTCCACCTACAGCCCCGTGTACTTGCCACTCTCCACCTACAGCGCCGTGTACTTGCCACTCTCCACCTACAGCGCCGTGTACTTGCCACTCTCCACCTACAGCCCCGTGTACTTGCCAGTCTCCACCTACAACGCCGTGTAATTGCCAATCTCCATCCACAGCGCCGTGTACGTGCCACTCTCCACCTACAGCGCCGTGAACTTGCCAGTCTCCACCTACAACGCCGTGTAATTGCCAATCTCCACCTACAGCCCCGTGTACTTGCCACTCTCCACCTACAGCGCCGTGTACTTGCCACTCTCCACCTACAGCGCCGTGTACTTGCCACTCTCCACCTACAGCGCCGTGTACTTGCCACACTCTACCTACAGCGCCGTGTACTTGCCACACTCCACCTACAGCGCCGTGTACTTGCCACTCTCCACCTACAGCGCCGTGTACTTGCCACTCTCCACCTGCAGCCCCGGGTACTTGCCACACTCCACCTACAACTCCGTGTACTTGCCACTCTCCACCTACAACGCCGTGTACTTTCCACTCTCCACCTGCAGCGCCGTGTACTTGCCACTCTCCACCTTTAGCGCCGTGGACTTGCCACACTCCACCTTCAGCGCCGTGTACTTGCCACACTCCACCTACAGCGCCGTATACTTGCCACTCTCCACCTACAGCGCCGTCTACTTGCCACACTCCCCCTACACCGCCGTATACTTGCCACTCCCCACCTACAGCGCCGTGTACTTGCCACTCTCCACCTACAGCGCCGTGTACTTGCCACTCTCCACCTGCAGCGCCGTGTACTTGCCACTCTCCACCTACAGCGCCGTGTACTTGCCACTCTCCACCTACAGCGCCGTGTACTTGCCACTCTCCACCTACAGCGCCGTGTACTTGCCACTCTCCACCTACAGCGCCGTGTACTTGCCACTCTCCACCTACAGCGCCGTGTACTTGCCACCTCCACCTACAGCGCCGTGTACTTGCCACTCTCCACCTTCACCGCCTTGTACTTGCCCATCTCCACCTACAGCGCCGTGTCCTTGCCAATCTCCACCTACAGCGCCGTGTACTTGCCACACTCCACCTACAGCGCCGTGTACCTGCCACTCTCCACCTGCAGCCCCGTGTACTTGCCACTCTCCACCTACAGCGCCGTGTACTTGCCACTCTCCACCTACAGCGCCGTGTACTTGCCACTCCCCACCTACAGCGCCGTGTACTTGCCACTCTCCACCTACAGCGCCGTGTACTTGCCACTATCCACCTTCAACGCCGTGCACTTCCCACACTCCACCTACAGCGCCGTGTACTTGCCACTCTCCACCTACAGCGCCGTGTACTTGCCACTCTCCACCTGCAGCGCCGTGTACTTGCCACTCTCCACCTACAGCCCCGTGTACTTGCCACTCTCCACCTACAGCGCCGTGGACTTGCCACACTCCACCTACAGCCCAGTGTACTTGCCACTCTCCACCTACAGCGCCGTGGACTTGCCACACTCCACCTACAGCCCCGTGTACTTGCCACACTCCACCTACAGCGCCGTGTACTTGCCACTCTCCATCTACAGCGCCGTGTACTTGCCACTCTCCACCTACAAAGCCGTGTACTTGCCACACTCCACCTACTGCTGCGTGAACTTGCCACACTCCACCTACAGCTCCGTGAACTTGCCACACTCCACCTACAGCCCCGTGTACTTGCCACTCTCCACCTACAGCGCCGTGGACTTGCCACACTCCACCTACAGCCCCGTGTACTTGCCACTCTCCACCTACAGTGCCGTGTACTTGCCACTCTCCACCTACAGCGCCGTGTACTTGCCACTCTCCATCTACAGCGCCGTGTACTTGCCACTCTCCACCTACAGTGCCGTGTACTTGCCACTCTCCACCTACAGTGCCGTGTACTTGTCACTCTCCACCTACAGCGCCGTGGACTTGCCACACTCCACCTACAGCCCCGTGTACTTGCCACTCTCTACCTACAGTGCCGTGTACTTGCCACTCTCCACCTACAGTGCCGTGTACTTGCCACTCTCCACCTACAGCGCCGTGGACTTGCCACACTCCACCTTCAGCGCCGTGCACTTGCCACACTCCACCTACAGCGCCCTGTACTTGCCACACTCCACCTACAGCGCCGTGTACTTGCCACTCTCCACCTGCAGCGCCGTGTACTTGCCACTCTCCACCTACAGCGCCGTGTACTTGCCACTCTCCACCTACAGCGCCGTGTACTTGCCACACTCTACCTACAGCCCTGTGTACTTGCCACTCTCCACCTACAGCGCCGTGTACTTGCCACTCTCCACCTTCAACGCCGTGCACTTCCCACACTCCACCTACAGCGCCGTGTACTTGCCACTCTCCACCTACAGCGCCGTGTACTTGCCCTTCTCCACCTCCAGCGCCGTGTACTTGCCACACTCCACCTGCAGCCCCGTGTACTTGCCACACTCTACCTACAGCCCCGTGTACTTGCCACACTCTACCTACAGCGCCGTGTACTTGCCACTCTCCACCTAAAGCGCCGTGTACTTGCCACACTCCACCTACAGCGCCGTGTACTTGCCCCTCTCCACCTACAGCGCCGTGTACTTGCCACACTCCACCTACAGCGCCGTGTACTTGCCACTCTCCACCTTCAACGCCGTGCACTTCCCACACTCCACCTACAGCGCCGTGTACTTGCCACTCTCCACCTACAGCGCCGTGTACTTGCCACTCTACACCTACAGCGCCGTGTAATTGCCACTCTCCATCCACAGCGCCGTGTACTTGCCACAATCCACCTACAGCGCCGTGTACTTGCCACTCTCCACCTACAGCCCCGTGTACTTGCCACACTCCACCTACAGCGCCGTGTACTTGCCACTCTCCACCTACAGCCCCGTGTACTTGCCATTCTCCACCTACAGCGCCGTGTACTTGCCACTCTCCACCTACAGCGCCGTGGACTTGCCACACTCCACCTACAGCCCCGTGTACTTGCCACTCTCTACCTACAGTGCCGTGTACTTGCCACTCTCCACCTACAGTGCCGTGTACTTGCCACTCTCCACCTACAACGCCGTGTACTTGCCACTCTCCACCTACAGCGCCGTGTACTTGCCACTCTCCACCTACAGTGCCGTGTACTTGCCACTCTCCACCTACAACGCCGTGTACTTCCCACGCTCCACCTACTGCTCCGTGAACTTGCCACTCTTCACCTACAGCGCCGTGTACTTGCCACTGTCCACCTACAGCGCCGTGTACTTGCCACACTCCACCTACAGCGCCGTGTACTTGCCACTCTCCACCTACAACGCCGTGTACTTCCCACGCTCCACCTACTGCTCCGTGAACTTGCCACTCTTCACCTACAGCGCCGTGTACTTGCCACTCTCCACCTACAGCGCCGTGTACTTGCCACACTCCACCTACAGCGCCGTGTACTTGCCACTCTCCACCTACAACGCCGTGTACTTGCCACTCTCCATCCACAGCGCCGTGTACTTGCCACTCTCCACCTACAGCGCCGTGTACTTGCCACTCTCCACCTACAGCGCCGTGTACTTGCCACACTCCACCTACAGCGCCGTGTACTTGCCACTCTCCACCTACAGCGCCGTGTACTTGCCACTCTCCACCTGCAGCGCCGTGTACTTGCCACTCTCCACCTACAGCGCCGTGTACTTGCCACTCTCCACCTACAGCGCCGTGTACTTGCCACATTCCACCTACAGCGCCGTGTACTTGCCACTCCACCTACAGTGCCGTGTACTTGCCACTCTCACCTACAACGCCGTGTACTTGCCACTCTCCACCTACAGCGCCGTGTACTTGCCACTCTCCACCTACAGCGCCGTGTACTTGCCACTCTCCACCTACAGCGCCGTGTACTTGCCACTCTCCACCTACAGCGCCGTGTACTTGCCACTCTCCACCTACAGCGCCGTGTACATGCCACTCTCCATCTACAGCGCCGTGTACTTGCCACTCTCTACCTACAAAGCCGTGTACTTGCCACTCTCCACCTACAGTGCCGTGTACTTGCCACTCTCCACCTACAGCGCCGTGTACTTGCCACTCCCCATCTACAGCGCCGTGTACTTGCCACTCTCCACCTACAGTGCCGTGTACTTGCCACTCTCCACCTACAACGCCGTGTACTTGCCCTCTCCACCTACAACGCCGTGAACTTGCCACACTCTACCTACAGCGCCGTGTACTTGCCACTCTCCACCTACAGTGCCGTGTACTTGCCACTCTCCACCTACAACGCCGTGTACTTCCCACGCTCCACCTACTGCTCCGTGAACTTGCCACTCTTCACCTACAGCGCCGTGTACTTGCCACTCTCCACCTACAGCGCCGTGTACTTGCCACACTCCACCTACAGCGCCGTGTACTTGCCACTCTCCACCTACTGCGCCGTGTACTTGCCACACTCCACCTACAGCGCCGTGTACTTGCCACACTCCACCTACAGCGCCGAGTACTTGCCACTCTCCACCTGCAGCCCCGTGTACTTACCACACTCCACCTACAGCCCCGTGTACTTGCCACACTCCACCTGCAGCGCCGTGTACTTGCCACTCTCCATCTACAGCGCCGTGTACTTGCCACTCTCCACCTACAACGCCGTGTACTTGCCACACTCCAACTACAGCGCCGTGTACTTGCCACTCTCCACCTACAGCGCCGTGTACTTGCCACTCTCCACCTACAGCGCCGTGTACTTGCCACTCTCCACCTGCAGCGCCGTGTACTTGCCACTCTCCACCTACAGCGCCGTGTACTTGCCACTCTCCACCTACAGCGCCGTGTACTTGCCACATTCCACCTACAGCGCCGTGTACTTGCCACTCTCCACCTACAGCGCCGTGTACTTGCCACATTCCACCTACACCCCCGTGTACTTGCCACTCTCCACCTACTGCGCCGTGTACTTGCCACTCTCCACCTACAGCGCCGTGTACTTGCCACTCTACACCTACAGCGCCGTGTAATTGCCACTCTCCATCCACAGCGCCGTGTACTTGCCACACTCCACCTACAGCGCCGTGTACTTGCCACTCTCCATCTACAGCGCCGGGTACTTGCCACCTCCACCTACAGCGCCGTGTACTTGCCACTCTCCACCTACAGCGCCGTGTACTTGCCACTCTCCACCTACAGCGCCGTGTACTTGCCACTCTCCACCTACAGCGCCGTGTACTTGCCACTCTCCACCTACAGCGCCGTGTACTTGCCACTCTCCACCTACAGCGCCGTGTACTTGCCACTCTCCACCTACAGCGCCGTGTACTTGCCACTCTCCACCTACAGCGCCGTGTACTTGCCCCTCTCCACCTACAGTGCCGTGTACTTGCCACTCTCCACCTACAGCGCCGTGTACTTGCCACACTCCACCTACAGCCCCGTGTACTTGCCACTCTCTACCTACAGCCCCGTGTACTTGCCACTCTCCACCTACAGCGCCGTGTACTTGCCACTCTCCACCTACAGCGCCGTGTACTTGCCACTCTCCACCTACAGCGCCGTGTACTTGCCACTCTCCACCTACAGCGCCGTGTACTTGCCACTCTCCACCTACAGCGCCGTGGACTTGCCACTCTCCACCTACAGTGCCGTGTACTTGCCACTCTCCACCTACAGCGCCGTGTACTTGCCACTCTCCATCTACAGCGCCGTGTACTTGCCACTCTCCACCTACAAAGCCGTGTACTTGCCACTCTCCACCTACAGTGCCGTGTACTTGCCACTCTCCACCTACAGCGCCGTGTACTTGCCACTCTCCATCTACAGCGCCGTGTACTTGCCACTCTCCACCTACAGTGCCGTGTACTTGCCACTCTCCACCTACAACGCCGTGTACTTGCCACACTCCACCTACAGCGCCGTGTACTTGCCACTCTCCATCTACAGCGCCGTGTACTTGCCACTCTCCACCTACAGTGCCGTGTACTTGCCACTCTCCACCTACAACGCCGTGTACTTGCCACACTCCACCTGCAGCCCCGTGTACTTGCCACACTCCACCTACAACTCCGTGTACTTGCCACTCTCCACCTACAACGCCGTGTACTTGCCACACTCCACCTACAGCCCCGTGTACTTGCCACTCTCCACCTACAACTCTGTGTACTTGCCACACTCCACCTACAGCGCCGTGTACTTGCCACTCTCCACCTACAACGCCGTGTACTTGCCACACTCCACCTACAACTCCGTGTACTTGCCACACTCCACCTACAGCCCTGTGTACTTGCCACTCTCCACCTACAGCGCCGTGTAATTGCCACTCTCCATCCACAGCGCCGTGTACTTGCCACTCTCCACCTACAGCGCCGTGTACTTGCCACTCTCCACCTACAACGCCGTGTACTTGCCACACTCCACCTACAGCCCCGTGTACTTGCCACTCTCCACCTACAGCGCCGTGTACTTGCCACTCTCCACCTACAGCGCCGTGTACTTGCCACTCTCCACCTACAGCGCCGTGTACTTGCCACATTCCACCTACAACGCCGTGTACTTGCCACTCTCCACCTACAGCCCCGTGTACTTGCCACTCTCCACCTACAACTCTGTGTACTTGCCACACTCCACCTACAGCGCCGTGTACTTGCCACTCTCCACCTACAGCCCCGTGTACTTACCACACTCTACCTACAGCCCCGTGTACTTGCCACTCTCCACCTACAGCGCCGTGTAATTGCCACTCTCCACCTACAGCGCCGTGGACTTGCCACACTCCACCTTCAGCGCCGTAAACTTGCCACACTCCACCTACAGCGCCGTGTACATGCCACTCTCCATCTACAGCGCCGTGTACTTGCCACTCTCCACCTACAGTGCCGTGTACTTGCCACTCTCCATCTACAGCGCCGTGTACTTGCCACTCTCCACCTACAGCGCCGTGGACTTGCCACACTCCACCTACAGCGCCGTGTACTTGCCACTCTCCATCTACAGCGCCGTGTACTTGCCACTCTCCACCTACAGTGCCGTGTACTTGCCACTCTCCACCTACAGCGCCGTGTACTTGCCACTCTCCATCTACAGCGCCGTGTACTTGCCACTCTCCACCTACAGTGCCGTGTACTTGCCACTCTCCACCTACAACGCCGGGTACTTCCCACACTCCACCTACAGCCCAGTGTACTTGCCACTCTCCACCTACAGTGCCGTGTACTTGCCACTCTCCACCTACAGCGCCGTGTACTTGCCACTCTCCATCTACAGCGCCGTGTACTTGCCACTCTCCACCTACAAAGCCGTGTACTTGCCACTCTCCACCTACAGTGCCGTGTACTTGCCACTCTCCACCTACAGCGCCGTGTACATGCCACTCTCCATCTACAGCGCCGTGTACTTGCCACTCTCCACCTACAGTGCCGTGTACTTGCCACTCTCCACCTACAACGCCGTGTACTTCCCACACTCCACCTACAGCGCCGTGTACTTGCCAATCTCCACCTACAGTGCCGTGTACTTGCCACTCTCCACCTACAGCGCCGTGTACTTGCCACTCTCCATCTACAGCGCCGTGTACTTGCCACTCTCCACCTACAGTGCCGTGTACTTTCCACTCTCCACCTACAGTGCCGTGTACTTTTCACTCTCCACCTACAGCGCCGTGGACTTGCCACACTCCACCTACAGCCCCGTGTACTTGCCACTCTCTACCTACAGTGCCGTGTACTTGCCACTCTCCACCTACAGTGCCGTGTACTTGCCACACTCCACCTACAGCGCCGTGTACCTGCCACTCTCCACCTGCAGCCCCGTGTACTTGCCACACTCCACCTACAACTCCGTGTACTTGCCCCTCTCCACCTACAACGCCGTGTACTTGCCACACTCCACCTACAGCGCCGTGTACTTGCCACTCTCCACCTACAACGCCGTGTACTTGCCACACTCCACCTGCAGCCCCGTGTACTTGCCACACTCCACCTACAGCCCCGTGTACTTGCCACTCTCCACCTACAGCGCCGTGTACTTGCCACACTCCACCTACAGCGCCGTGTACTTGCCACTCTCCACCTACAGCGCCGTGTACTTGCCACTCTCCACCTACAACGCCGTGTACTTCCCACACTCCACCTACAGCGCCGTGTACTTGCCACTCTCCACCTGCAGCGCCGTGTACTTGCCACTCTCCACCTACAGCGCCGTGTACTTGCCACTCTCCACCTACAGCGCCGTGGACTTGCCACACTCCACCTTCAGCGCCGTAAACTTGCCACTCTCCACCTACAGCGCCGTGTACTTGCCACACTCCACCTACAGTGCCGTGTACTTGCCACTCTCCACCTACAGCGCCGTGTACTTGCCACCCTCCACCTACAGCGCCGTGTACTTGCCACTCTCCACCTACAGCGCCGTGTAATCGCCACTCTCCATCCACAGCGCCGTGTACTTGCCACTCTCCACCTACAGCCCCGTGTACTTGCCACACTCTACCTACAGCCCCGTGTACTTGCCACTCTCCACCTACAGCGCCGTGTAATTGCCACTCTCCATCCACAGCGCCGTGTACTTGCCACTCTCCACCTACAGCGCCGTGTACTTGCCACACTCCACCTACAGCGCCGTGTACTTGCCACACTCCACCTACAGCGCCGTGTACTTGCCACTCTCCATCTACAGCGCCGTGTACTTGCCACTCTCCACCTACAGTGCCGTGTACTTGCCACTCTCCACCTACAACGCCGTGTACTTCCCACACTCCACCTACTGCTCCGTGGACTTGCCACACTCCACCTACAGCGCCGTGTACTTGCCACTCTCCATCTACAGCGCCGTGTACTTGCCACTCTCCACCTACAGTGCCGTGTACTTGCCACTCTCCACCTACAGCGCCGTGTACTTGCCACACTTTACCTGCAGCCCCGTGTACTTGCCACACTCCACCTACAGCGCCGTGTACATGCCACTCTCCATCTACAGCGCCGTGTACTTGCCACTCTCCACCTACAACGCCGTGTAATCGCCACTCTCCGCCTCCAGCGCCGTGTACCTCCCCCTCTCCACCTACGGCCCCGTGCACTTGCCACTCTCCATCTACAGCGCCGTGTACTTGCCACTCCACCTACAGTGCCGTGTACTTGCCACTCTCCACCTACAGTGCCGTGTACTTGCCACTCTCCACCTACAGCGCCATGGACTTGCCACACTCCACCTACAGCGCCGTAAACTTGCCACTCTCTACCTGCAGCGCCGTGTACTTGCCACTCTCCACCTACAGCGCCGTGTACTTGCCACTCTCCACCTTCAACGCCGTGCACTTCCCACACTCCACCTTCAACGCCGTGTACTTGCCACACTCCACCTACAGCGCCGTGTACTTGCCACACTCCACCTACAGCGCCGTGTACTTGCCACTCTCCACCTGCAGCGCCGTGTACTTGCCACTCTCCACCTACAGCGCCGTGTACTTGCCACTCTCCACCTACAGCCCAGTGTACTTGCCACTCTCCACCTACAGCGCCGTGTACTTGCCACTCTCCACCTACAGCGCCGTGTACTTGCCACTCTCCCCCTGCTGCGCCGTGTACTTCCCACTCTCCACCTTCAACGCCGTGTACTTGCCACACTCCACCTACAGCGCCGTGTACTTGCCACACTCCACCTACAGCGCCGTGTACTTGCCACTCTACACCTACAGCGCCGTGTACTTGCCACTCTCCACCTACAGCGCCGTGTACTTGCCACTCTCCACCTACAGCGCCGTGTACTTGCCACATTCCACCTACAGCGCCGTGTACTTGCCACTCTCCACCTACTGCGCCGTGGACTTGCCACACTCCACCTACAGCGCCGTGTCCTTGCCACCCTCCACCTCCGGCGCCGTGTTCTTGCCACTCTCCATCTACCGCGCCGTGTCCTTGCCACTCTCCACCTACAGTGCCGTGTACTTGCCACTCTCCACCTACAACGCCGTGTACTTGCCACACTCCACCAACAGCGCCGTGTACGTGCCACTCTCCACCTACAGCGCCGTGTACTTGCCACAATCCACCTACAGCGCCGTGTACTTGCCACACTCCACCTACAGCGCCATGTACTTGCCACTCTCCACCTGCAGCGCCGTGTACTTGCCACTCTCCACCTACAGCGCCGTGTACTTGCCACTCTCCACCTACAACGCCGTGTACTTCCCACACTCCACCTACAACTCCGTGTACTTGCCACTCTCCACCTACAACGCCGTGGACTTGCCACACTCCACCTTCAGCGCCGTAAACTTGCCACTCTCCACCTACAGCGCCGTGGACTTGCCACACTCCACCTTCAGCGCCGTAAACTTGCCACACTCCACCTACAGCGCCGTGTACTTGCCACGCTCCACCTACAGCGCCGTGTACTTGCCACTCTCCACCTACAGCGCCGTGCACTTGCCACTCTCCACCTACAACGCCGTGTACTTCCAACGCTCCACCTACTGTTCCGTGAACTTGCCACTCTTCACCTACAGCGCCGTGTACTTGCCACTCTCCACCTACAGCGCCGTGTACTTGCGACACTCCACCTACAGCGCCGTGTACTTGCCACTCTCCACCTACAGCGCCGTGTACTTGCCACTCTCCACCTACAGCGCCGTGTACTTGCCACTCTCCACCTACAGCGCCGTGTACTTGCCACGCTCCACCTACAGCGCCGTGTACTTGCCACTCTTCACCTACAGCGCCGTGTACTTGCCACTCTCCACCTACAGCGCCGTGTACTTGCCACACTCCACCTACAGCGCCGTGTACTTGCCACTCTCCACCTACAACGCCGTGTACTTGCCACACTCCACCTACAGCCCCGTGTACTTGCCACTCTCTACCTACAGTGCAGTGTACTTGCCACTCTCCACCTACAGTGCCGTGTACTTGCCACTCTCCACCTACAACGCCGTGTACTTCCCACACTCCACCTACTGCTCCGTGAACTTGCCACTCTCCACCTACAGCCCCGTGTACTTGCCAGTCTCCACCTAAGGCGCCGTGTAATTGCCACACTCCACCTACAGCGCCGTGTACTTGCCACTCTCCACCTACAACGCCGTGTACTCGCCACTCTCCACCTACAGCGCCGTGTACTTGCCACTCTCCACATGCAGCGTCGTGTACTTGCCACTCTCCACCTACAACGCCGTGTACTTCCCACACTACACCTACAGCGCCGTGTACTTGCCACTCTCCACCTGCAGCGCCGTGTACTTGCCACTCTCCACCTACAGCGCCGTGGACTTGCCACACTCCACCTTCAGCGCCGTAAACTTGCCACTCTCCATCTACAGCGCCGTGTACTTGCCACCCTCCACCTACAGTGCCGTGTACTTGCCACTCTCCACCTACAGCGCCGTGTACTTGCCACCCTCCACCTACAGCGCCGTGTACTTGCCACTCCACCTACAGCCCAGTGTACTTGCCACTCTCCACCTTCAGCGCCGTAAACTTGCCACACTCCACCTACAGTGCCGTGTACTTGCCACTCTCCACCTACAGCGCCGTGGACTTGCCACTCCCCATCTACAGCGCCGTGTACTTGCCACTCTCCACCTACAGTGCCGTGTACTTGCCACTCTCCACCTACAGTGCCGTGTACTTGCCACTCTCCACCTACAACTCTGTGTACTTGCCACACTCCACCTACAGCCCCGTGTACTTGCCACTCTCCACCTACAGTGCCGTGTACTTGCCACTATCCACCTACAGTGCCGTGTACTTGCCACTCTCCACCTACAGCGCCGTGGACTTGCCACACTCTACCTGCAGCCCCGTGTACTTGCCACTCTCCACCTACAGCGCCGTGTAATTGCCACTCTCCATCCACAGCGCCGTGTACTTGCCACTCTCCACCTACAGCGCCGTGGACTTGCCACACTCCACCTTCAGCGCCGTAAACTTGCCACACTCCACCTACAGCGCCGTGTACTTGCCACTCTCCATCTACAGCGCCGTGTACTTGCCACTCTCCACCTACAGTGCCGTGTACTTGCCACTCTCCACCTACAACGCCGTGTACTTCCCACACTCCACCTACTGCTGCGTGAACTTGCCACACTCCCCCTACAGCGCCGTGTAATCGCCACTCTCCATCCACAGCGCCGTGTACTTGCCACTCTCCACCTACAGCCCCGTGTACTTGCCACACTCTACCTGCAGCCCCGTGTACTTGCCACTCTCCACCTACAGCGCCGTGTAATTGCCACTCTCCATGTACAGCGCCGTGTACTTGCCACTCTCCACCTACAAAGCCGTGTACTTGCCACTCTCCACCTACAGTGCCGTGTACTTGCCACTCTCCACCTACAGCGCCGTGTACTTGCCACTCTCCATCTACAGCGCCGTGTACTTGCCACTCCACCTACAACGCCGTCTACCTGCCCCTCTCCACCTACAGTGCCGTGTACTTGCCACTCTCCACCTACAACGCCGTGTACTTGCCACTCTCCACCTACAGCCCCGTGTACTTGCCGCTCTCCACCTACAGCCCCGTGTACTTGCCACACTCCACCTACAGCGCCGTGTACTAGCCACTCTCCACCTACAGCGCCGTGTACTTGCCACATTCCACCTACAGCGCCGTGTACTTGCCACTCTCCACCTACTGCGCCGTGTACTTGCCACTCTCCACCTTCAACGCCGTGTACTTGCCACACTCCACCTACAGCGCCGTGTACTTGCCACACTCCACCTACAGCGCCGTGTACTTGCCACTCTACACCTACAGCGCCGTGTAGTTGCCACTCTCCATCCACAGCGCCGTGTACTTGCCACAATCCACCTACAGCGCCGTGTACTTGCCACTCTCCACCTACAACGCCGTTTACTTCCCACTCTCCACCTACAGCGCCGTGTACTTGCCACTCTCCACCTACAGCGCCGTGTACTTGCCACACTCCACCTACAGCGCCGTGTACTTGCCACTCTCCACCTACAGCGCCGTGTACTTGCCACTCTCCACCTACAGCGCCGTGTACTTGCCACTCTCCACCTGCAGCGCCGTGTACTTGCCACTCTCCACCTACAGCGCCGTGTACTTGCCACTCTCCACCTACAGCGCCGTGTACTTGCCACACTCCACCTACAGCGCCGTGTACTTGCCACTCTCCCCCTGCAGCGCCGTGTCCTTGCCACTCTCCACCTACAGCGCCGTGTACTTGCCACTCTCCACCTACAGCGCCGTGTACTTGCCACACTCCACCTACAGCGCCGTGTACTTGCCACTCTCCACCTACAGCGCCGTGTACTTGCCACACTCCACCTACAGCCCCGTGTACTTGCCACACTCCACCTACAGCCCCGTGTACTTGCCACTCTCCACCTACAGCGCCGTGTACTTGCCACTCTCCACCTACAACGCCGTGTACTTGCCACACTCCACCTACAGCCCCGTGTACTTGCCACTCTCCACCTACAACTCCGTGTACTTGCCACACTCCACCTACAGCGCCGTGTACTTGCCACTCTCCATCTACAGCGCCGTGTACTTGCCACTCTCCACCTACAAAGCCGTGTACTTGCCACTCTCCACCTACAGCGCCGTGTACTTGCCACTCTCCATCTACAGCGCCGTGTACTTGCCACTCTCCACCTACAGTGCCGTGTACTTGCCACTCTCCACCTACAGTGCCGTGTACTTGCCACTCTCCACCTACAGCGCCGTGGACTTGCCACACTCCACCTACAGCCCCGTGTACTTGCCACACTCCACCTACAGCGCCGTGTACATGCCACTCTCCATCTACAGCGCCGTGTACTTGCCACTCTCCACCTACAGTGCCGTGTACTTGCCACTCTCCACCTACAACGCCGTGTACTTCCCACACTCCACCTACTGCTCCGTGAACTTGCCACACTCCACCTACAGCCCCGTGTACTTGCCACTCTCCACCTACAGCGCCGTGGACTTGCCACACTCCACCTACAGCCCCGTGTACTTGCCACACTCCACCTACAGCGCCGTGTACTTGCCACTCTCCATCTACAGCGCCGTGTACTTGCCACTCTCCACCTACAAAGCCGTGTACTTGCCACTCTCCACCTGCAACGCCGTGTACTTGCCCCCCTCCACCTACAGCGCCGTGTGCTTGCCACACTCCACCTACAGCGCCGTGTACTTGCCACTCTCCACCTACAACGCCGTGTACTTGCCACTCTCCACCTACAAAGCCGTGTACTTGCCACTCTCCACCTACAGTGCCGTGTACTTGCCACTCTCCACCTACAGCGCCGTGTACTTGCCACTCTCCATCTACAGCGCCGTGTACTTGCCACTCTCCACCTACAGTGCCGTGTACTTGCCACTCTCCACCTACAACGCCGTGAACTTGCCACACTCCACCTACAGCCCAGTGTACTTGCCACTCTCCACCTATAGTGCCGTGTACTTGCCACTCTCCACCTACAGCGCCGTGTACTTGCCACTCTCCATCTACAGCGCCGTGTACTTGCCACTCTCCACCTACAGTGCCGTGTACTTGCCACTCTCCACCTACAGCGCCGTGTACTTGCCACTCTCCATCTACAGCGCCGTGTACTTGCCACTCTCCACCTACAGTGCCGTGTACTTGCCACTCTCCACCTACAGTGCCGTGTACTTGCCACTCTCCACCTACAGCGCCGTGGACTTGCCACACTCCACCTTCAGCGCCGTAAACTTGCCACACTCCACCTACAGCGCCGTGTACATGCCACTCTCCATCTACAGCGCCGTGTACTTGCCACTCTCCACCTACAGTGCCGTGTACTTGCCACTCTCCACCTACAACGCCGTGTACTTCCCACACTCCACCTACAGCCCCGTGTACTTGCCAGTCTCCACCTAAGGCGCCGTGTAATTGCCACACTCCACCTACAGCGCCGTGTACTTGCCACTCTCCATCTACAGCGCCGTGTACTCGCCACTCTCCACCTACAGTGCCGTGTACTTGCCACTCTCCACCTACAACGCCGTGTACTTGCCACTCTCCACCTACAACGCCGTGTACTTCCCACACTCCACCTTCAGCGCCGTGTACTTGCCACTCTCCACATGCAGCGTCGTGTACTTGCCACTCTCCACCTACAACGCCGTGTACTTGCCACTCTCCACCTACAACGCCGTGTACTTCCCACACTCCACCTACAGCGCCGTGTACTTGCCACTCTCCACCTAAAGCGCCGTGTACTCGCCACTCTCCACATGCAGCGTCGTGTACTTGCCACTCTCCACCTACAGTGCCGTGTACTTGTCACTCTCCACCTACAACGCCGTGTACTTGCCACTCTCCACCTACAACGCCGTGTACTTCCCACACTCCACCTTTAGCGCCGTGTACTTCCCACTCTCCACATGCAGCGTCGTGTACTTGCCACTCTCCACCTACAACACCGTGTACTTGCCACTCTCCACCTACAACGCCGTGTACTTCCCACACTCCACCTACAGCGCCGTGTACTTGCCACTCTCCATCTACAGCGCCGTGTACTCGCCACTCTCCACATGCAGCGTCGTGTACTTGCCACTCTCCACCTACAGTGCCGTGTACTTGCCACTCTCCACCTACAACGCCGTGTACTTGCCACTCTCCACCTACAACGCCGTGTACTTCCCACACTCCACCTTCAGCGCCGTGTACTTGCCACTCTCCACATGCAGCGCCGTGTACTCGCCACTCTCCACCTACAGTGCCGTGTACTTGCCACTCTCCACCTAAAACGCCGTGTACTTCCCACACTCCACCTACAGCGCCGTGTACTTGCCACTCTCCACCTAAAGCGCTCCCACCTCCTCGAGTCCTAGTTCGTTTGACCCCACTCCATTTTTGCAATCTGTGCACACCACCCTCCCATCGTCTTCTGTTGTCATGGCTGGCGATTTTAATGCTCACTCTACATCCTGGTTCTCCTCTCTAGATCCTGATGACAGAGGTGAACTACTAGAGCTTTTTGCTGAGGATTGTAATCTTGTTGCCATTAACGAGGACGCCCCCACTCGCCTTCCTTCCACGGGCAGGCCGTCCTCTCCGGATGTCACTTTTGTATCATTCTCTCTTGCTGTTTCCTGCAACTGGTCCACTGCGATAGCTATGGCCAGCGATCATGTAAACTCTGGTACCGCCGTAGTGACCTGTTGATTTCGATTGTCACAGCGCGGAGCGGTGGCTTTTTTGTCGGAACCTCCTTATCACTAGTTATATTTCACCGAGGCCCACCGCTCCGCTGCTGGTATTGATCGAAATCAACAGGTCACTACGGCGGTACCAGAGTTTACCTATATGTGCCTCATTGGATTTGTCTCCCAATAGTCACCTGGCACCTTTCATAGGTTCGCGTAGCGAATTGTACACCAACTATCGTAAGGCTAACTGGGTCATGTTTAAAGAGGTGTTACTCAGTCGGGTAGCCCACTATCCGCTTACCGGCTCCGTTTGTGAGAAGGACAAGTTCATCGTTGATGCCATATGCAATGCCTCCAGAATTGCAATTCCTACAGGGCGCGTTAGAACGTTTCATCCTAACGTTCCCAAAGATGTTCTGGAATTGATCGAATTACGGGACGAGAAACGCCGAGCTGATCCTGGAGATCCCAGCATTCAACTACTGTCTGATGAGATCACCAAAAGGTTGAATGATTACAAGCGGACGCCATGGATGGAGTTCACTGAATCATTCAATTTCTCCACTGAGGCAAAGAAGACCTGGAGCATTCTTAAGCGGTTATCTGGGAAGAAATTGGTAGCGGATCGCAACATGCTTGAGTTCCCTTCAGGGAAATGCGAGTCCGGATTTAAGGCTGCATGTCGACTTGGAAAACACTTTGCTTCAGCGACGTCCCGCCGTGATCGTTCCAACAGGCTCACTCTCCGGTCTATAAGGAAGCTCAGCCGACCAGATGTACCTGCCATAGCTGCCACTGAGATGTCTTCCCTCATCAACTCCATGAAGAATTCGAGAGCCGAGGGACCCGACGGCGTGTCAGCCGTCCATCTCAAACACTTGCCGGAACAGTTCCTTGAATTACTATGTGATCTGGTCTACTCACCATCCAGCACTGGTGTCATTCCCGCTAGATGGAGGCAAGCAATTGTTCTACCGATCCTCAAGCCTGGCAAACCAGAAGAACAAGCAACTTCGCATCGACCCATCTCCCTTTTGTCCCCTATTGCTAAGTTAGCGGAGAAATTCATCAACCCGCATCTCCAAGAAGCATTACGACATAACGTGCATCGACATGGATTCAAGAAGGCCTACTCTACTACCATCACGGCCCTCACGTCCATCACAGAACACATAATTGCTGGCTTCAACATGAAATCTCCAGCTGGTAGAAGTATAGTCGTGGCAGTTGACTTAACCGCTGCCTTCGATAATGTCAGTATCCCGCTACTGTCCAAATCGATTCTGTACTCTACTATTCCTGACTGGTGCAAAAGATGGACTGATAACTTTGTCAAAAATCGTTCCATTCGTGTGAAATTTGATGGACACTTGTCGAAGTCTGTGCCCCTGAAGGCAGGACTTCCACAAGGAGGAGTTCTATCTCCCAGCCTGTTTTCTTTGTATCTGTCTGATGTGCCGAAGCCGTCGTCAAACATCCATTTTTGCATTTCACTGAGGAGTACACCGCTATAACTGACAGTGAGGACGAAAACCGTGCTCTGACGATGCGTCAGTAATAGCGCGCCGCGACCGCGCCGCAGTCGACCCCGTCGCAAAAAATGCGGCCGGCGGCCATTTCTGATATCGATCAACGACAGGCCACCTAGCCTGCTGGACGGAATACCACCCACATATGACCACCCTACTCGCAGAGTTTTTCGCAACGCAACGCTCACCCGCGTCGCTTCCCCAAGAAACAGCCACGCCCTGCTAGTCCACCGGGTGTAGAGGGTACAATCAAGACTGCATTCCTCTCCTGCGCGCGCCGCGCATACAGGTCGTCAAGGATCATCTAAGGAAAGCGGCCCCAGCTCCACCCTTCGAAGCCGTACCAACCTCAGTCAGTGATCCCGAGTGTAAATTAGTAAACTCCAAATACCGTGCGGTACCGATTGCCACAAGGTCATGAAATGATGATATCGGTTGCATTGCTATGTCAGACCGACCGACTCAAACTATCAAATGAAAATTGTAGAGTATTTTATGGCTCCGTGGCAATCGGTACCGCACGGTATTTTTCGTCTAGTGTGTAAATTCGACAGGCGGGCCAGCGATATTTACTGTTCCTTCATTACGCTGTGGAAACTCACTTGTCCTATGATCGTGGTTCTATCAGTAGCAAAGGCAAGAGTGTACCGAGCTGTGATAACTTCAAGAAGGCGCATCTATTTACTTTCCTTAGAAGACCTAATCCACTAACTACAATGAACTGGTGGACCAATCGGTTGTTAAGTTCACTAAAGGCAGCATACACGCAAACATGGGCGACTTGCTGCTCGACAGATATTCAAGCTCACGATTCTTTGAATGGCGAAGAAAAGACTTCACAAGATTGTTAAAAAGTATACATATTATACATGTCTTGAAGTTTAATAAGTAGCTGGTCGATGCCAAAATAAAGCACTTCAAACTACATATAAGAGTGAACTGATTATCCGAACGGTGTTCCGATAACGTGTTAGCTAAGCTGTGAAAAGACCCCTTCGCGGCTATGATAAAGACAGAAGGCCAGGGCTTCAAAAAACTATTATTGTGCAGTAGTAATAAATAAACAACAGAACAGATAAAAAAATCTATCACAGGCGCAAACTTTAAGAAAAGCATAAATTAATGATAACGAAGAGCCGTGGATGGCTTGCGACTGTACGATTCACTTGAACAAGCACATCTCTTGGTACAACAACACAAAACCGCGGCTCTGTCTCGTGTACGTATTCACACATGAACCCAGAAGCAGATGGAAATACCTACGCCTACACCTAGTCGGTAACCCAACATGGCAGACAAGAATGCGACCAAATCGATCGAAACTACGAGGGAAGTCAGTGGGAACTGACAATGAGGAACTTTTCAGGCAAACATAAAGTGAGGAACCAAAATAAGTCGCTTTGCACCACCTACTCCTCCTTTTTCTTATGAATTGCATTGAACCCATAAATACACAGGAAACCACCTTACATTTCAGTTTATAAAAAAAACAAGAACAGCTAACCTAGCGATAAAGTTATCAATAATCGGCAGCATAAATTACAACAATTCTCATTATGATACCTAAGACTTGTTGATCTTCTTCGGCGTTGTTTTCGCCTTAGTAACATCCGCCTTCTTCCGCCTTTCCAGGTTGTCCATGTTCGCTCGAAGGACTGACACATAGGCAAGATGGAATTTATTCACTTCCTTCGAGGTCACCTAAGAAAGTATATTTTCAATTTCTGAAAGTTGGGCTCCGCAGAAAAGGTCAAGGATTTGGCATTGCTCTAAAATGTCGTGAAATTGTTCCATCAGATTTGGCTATGAAACTGATTTCCTAAATGTAGTGAAATTGTTGAATCGATTTGGCTGTTGTTGGTATATGCAGACAACATAATCATCAAATTTAGTGAAATTGTTGCAAACGGATTCGCCAGTAGCTCTATGAATTATCACAGTCAAATCACGCGTCAGAAGGTCCTCTGGCAAGCAAATAAAGACAAAAACAAAAAACTACTTCTTAATTACTGCTGAACGAAATGTCGCCTTATGGGCTAGAAATAAGGTTTTCGAATGTTAATCTGCCTTTTCAGTGTAGCTCCCACTAAGGTACCAGACCTCCCCTCACCCATTAGATAAAAATCATGAAAACGAAATCTAACGCATTTTATTAGCTACTGATGCTATGTCTTCGTGTCATCAACGCTTTCTAGGTTCACATAGTATGGAAACGTTTTTGCTGCTAGACTTATTCTTGTTCTCATTTGATTCAATATGCGCTCCAAGAAAAACCCCTTCTGACACAAGATTTGAATCTGCTAATTCATAGAGCTCCTGCCAAATCCGTTTGCAACAATTTCACTACATTTAATGATTATGTTGTCTGCATATACCAACGACAGCCAAATCGATTCAACAATATCACAACATTTAGAAAATCAGTTTGATAGTTAAATCTAATGGAACAATTTCACGACATTTTAGAGCAATGCCAAATCCTTGACCTTTTCTGCGGAGCCCAACTTTCAGAAATTTCACAACTTTTTACAAGGGTTTCCCTTCTACAATATCGTCAAGCTCTGAAAGTCAAGTTGTTTTTTTTTCGAAAACATAGTGGTAGAAATGATGAAACAACCGCTCCGCTGCTAAGACTGCAAGATATGTAAAAGTTGCAACGCGGCTTCCTACAAATAAGATAGCATTCATTTCCGAGCTACTCGCAGTCGTATTATCACTATCGTAGATGCGGAACGGTTGTTTTTCGAAAAAAAAACAACTATCAAAATTAAGAAATCATTCTCAAAACCGCACCAGTCCTATGATAGTGAAGCCCAACCCTGCGAGTAGCGGGGAAATGGAGGGTACTTTTCGAATTTAAAAGTCGAAAAAATGAATAAATGAGCTTTAAAATGACCCAATTGTACAGGGTCTAGGCACTATCCTAGACGGCGGGGGGGGGCACCCACCACTCAAGACAGAAATGGAATGAACCGCCAATCGGTAAGGCTACCAGTCGAACTACCCTTCATTTCCACCCTACTCGCAGTCGTATTATCACAATCGTGGATGCGAAGCGGTTGTTTTTCGAAAAATTCACCCATGAAAATGAAGATATCACTCTGAAAACCGCACCACTTCTATGATAGTGATACAGAAAAGTGCGAGTAGCAGGGAAATAAAGGCTATTTCCATAGAGCCTTTGTGAACAATGATTGATAGCGCAGTAGCAGGCATCTTTTATCAGAGTTTTTCATCATTTCTATGAGTAAATCTTGGGTGGCCCCACCACGTCTAGGATAGACCCAAGGTCAGCCGCTCTAGCCAAACGTCACCGGTTCATGCTGATGTTGCTCGTCTGCGCAGGCCCATATGTCTGATTCGGAACAAGAACGATAGTTAAATGCAGTATTCACGATAGAAAATGTGTTTCAGTTTCCACTAGGAATGGGTAGTGGAGGGGCACACTGTAACGTTCACGTCGAAAGAACGCACGAAAACGAGCCAGGAAAAGCTCCAAAAGAGCCCGAAGTTGCCACTTCGAGCGCAAGGGGCAAACCCCAAAAGCGCAACACACGCCCACCGACGTGAACAAATGAATGCTCGAGATCGTGAGATGAGCGGTGATTTATAATCATGGCCCCGTTCTTCCCTTCATTCTCAACTTCTCTCTTTACTCACGTCAGCTGGCATACATCGGCTGCAAAAGACGGAAGTTACAAGCCTCGGACAACTCGTCCACCATGTTTCCTTAGCTCAATTTTTGAGAACCATAACTCCGTTCCCAGAAGGTCTTGTACGATTTCAGAGATATCATTGGAATCAGCATGGGGCCGTTTTCAAGATAAGCGGGAGAACAGAAAAACAATTTTTATCGTGAACACTGCCTTTAAAAGCGCCAGAAGAGGACTACCGTAACCTTATGAATGATGTTATTCGGCTCTCGTAAACAAATTCGGTGATACCCAATTGATCAAGGGTAAAGTATAAGAGAAGTGATGAGCGGTGTGTCTTCATTCACACACCGTCCTTCTCCAGAGGTCAGCAGTTGAGGATCTGCCTGGACTACAAAGCAGGAAAACAGCACCACCAGTGGTGAAGATGTAGCAAATTCGGAGTCAGAACTTGGAAAATTTTAGAGCCAACTCGAGTGAGATTACGGTAGCCCTGTTCTGGCGCACTTACCTTTCGTTCTTGTTGATTCGGAGGCATGGCTTGCATATGGTGTCCTGGACATTAAACTGAGGTCATGCGCACGTCCCTTGATGTCCTGCACACTCCTACTAAGGTCCTACACACATTCCATGATGTCCTGCACACCCCTACTGGGGTCCTGCGCAAGTTCCTTGATGTCCTGCACACTCCTACTGAGGTCCTGCACACCCCTTCTGAGGTCCTGCCCAGGTCCCATGATGTCCTGCACACGTTCCATGATGTCCTGCACACTCCTACTAAGGTCCTGCACACATTCTTCGACGTCCTGCACACCCCTACTGGGGTCCTGCACAGGTTCCATGATGTCCTGCGCACTCCTAATGAGGTCCTGCACACATTCTACGACGTCCTGAGCACCCCTAATGAGGTCCTGCACAGGTCTCATAATGTCCTGCACACTCCTACTGAGGTCCTGCACACCTTCTACGACGTCCTGCACACCCCTAAGGGGGTCCTACACAGGTCTCATAATGTCCTGCAAACTCCTAATGAGGTTCTGCACACATTCTACGACGTCCTGCACACCCCTACTGGGGTCCTGCACAGGTCCCATGATGTCCTGCACACTCCTTCTAAGGTCCTGCACACGTTCCATGATGTCCTGCACACTCCTACTAAGGTCCTGCACACATTCTTCGATGTCCTGCTCACCCCTACTGGGGTCCTGCACAGGTTCCATGATGTCCTGCACACTCCTACTGAGGTCCTGCACACATTCTACTACGTCCTGTACACCCTTACTGGGGTATTGCACAAGATCCTTGATGTCCTGCACACTCCTACTGAAGTACTGCACACATTATACGACGTCCTTCACACCCCTAATGGGGTCCTGCACAGGTCTCATAATGTCCTGCACACTCCTACTGAGGTCCTGCACACATTCTACTACGTCCTGCACACCCTTACTTGGGTCCTGCACAAGTTCCTTGATGTCCTGCACACTCCTACTGAAGTCCTGCACACATTCTACGACGTCCTGCAACCCCTACTGGGGTCCTACACAGGTCCCATGATGTCCTGCACACTCCTTCTAAGGTCCTGCACACGTTTCATGATGTCCTGCACACACCTACTGAGGTCATGCACACATTCTGCGGCGTGCTGCATACTCCTACTGAGGTCCTGCTGTAGTTCAATGACGTCCTGCATACTCGTACTGCGGTCTCGCATAGTCAACCGACACTTAAGCACACCCTGCGACGCCTTCTTATCGATGGTGCGCATGGAACGAATACGCGCCGCGCTCAAGAACATCCCTCCCGCACAGCGTCCTCTTCCGAGCCGGACGTTCAAAGTACACCACCCTAGACAGCAAGGTGTTTATATGGAGTCTAAGGCCCCGGTCATAGTTGGTGCTATTTGCATCTGCATCCCCGCACCCCCGCACCCCCAACACCCCCGCACCCCCAACACCACCCCGGTCGATACGTATGTTTAAAATGATGGAGTGAGGTTGAGAAAGTCACTCGATGCATCCAACTAGATATGACGATGATTACGTGGCCAACAGGATTGCACCTGTTCAGAGAAATAGTGAAGGCGAGTATGGTGAAGTCACGGAGGTAGCAGTAAGGTTAGCTTTCAAGTGATACGCAATGTTTTATCTTCGACCCGCCCACCCGGTGATTTCTCATCCACGTATTGCATGGATATCGACCGCGTCGGATACATTGAGTGATTTTCTCAACCTCACTCCATCATTTTAAACATACGTATCGACCGGGGGTGCGGGGGTGCGGGGGTGCGGGGGGGAGCGGGGGGATACACCGAGTGATTTTCTCGCGCTTCACCTCACCATGTTGTTCATACGTATCGACCGGGGTGCGGGGATACACCTAGTGATTTTTGCATCCCATTCCCAATGCATTCTGTGTGTATCGACCGGGCTGGAGACGTCGGCTCATCCAACTATGACCGGGGCCTAAGAAAACAATGACTGATAACGAAAAAACCCATCATTTTCATAAACTAATCTTGTGAGGCCGGTTTCCGAGTTTATATCGCCCACTAGAGGCCCGGACGTCATTATGGTGAGTTCTGCCAATTATTTTCGGCATTCCCGTGGCCGATTACCTATAGTCACAAATTTTCGAGCGATTTGGTCCACGCCTTCCAAAAAAATGGAATTCGACGGACGGAGGTGGAGGCGGTGGCGGTGGTGGAGAACGTTTTGCGTACTTTGAGAGGTCATAACTTTAGAAAGCGGGGACCAGTTACGATGAAAAGTTGCACACATATGTAATTTCTTGCAGCGCATCGAATGGTGTACAGCTCATACCTCTGGTGACGGTATGAATAGGTGATCTGATTGTAGGGCATCCGCGCGGGCAGAGATCAAAGCCAAATCTTGGTGCGCGCTTCGCGCGCACCACAATTCGAGAGTGCCAAAGCTTTTCGTTCACCAATTGCAGAGATTATCTCTATAATGAGGAACAAACGGAAGATAAGCAGAAGGCATGAAGGATCGCTCAGAGTTCAAGGTCTGGAGCAGATTACTTTAAATGACGGTGAGCGAACTTCTGCGTGACGAGGTCAACAACTATGAATTCGACGCTCCTGTCCTCTGTAAAAAAAAACGAAAGTCCTATCACTCCTCGAGCGTCCGTGTGTGCGACGTGCTGCGCCATCCTTCTGCCCTCCGCTCTCTAGCTATCTCTAACTTCCACTCCGCACCCGCACACGATGAAACTGCATGAATTTCGCTTTTACAGCCTGTATGTATCAACCCTGTCGTCAAGCCGGCTAGCTGCGGGGTCCCACCAGAACCTAATTTCAGCCTCCAGCGTAAACTATCAAAATGTATTTGCATTTCACAGTCGACACATTTTTTTCCACATCCTCATGAGTTCTGCCGTAGACGTAAAGAATCTCAAATTTGAAGAATAGGCCAAAGCAATCATTCTCAGCGGCCCACAATCTCATTGGGCCAATTAAGTGAAAGAAGTTAAATATAATACTGCCGGGATATTAATGGTGAAATAAAGCCTGAGTCAGTCGATTACTAGCGAACCTTCCAAAAAGACCTATCAGAATATAGCAGAGAAAACATTTACTGAAAAAAAGCAGGGAATTACACAAGCCCAAAACGGTCAAAATCGGTGGGCCTGTCCCCGATCTACAGTACCCCTGCACTTGGCAGGACCGACAAGGATTGGTGGCGCACATGCGACTATGAATTCATCTTCTTCTTCTTTGCAGCCACAGAGAGGGGTTCTGTCATGGGTTCAGAAACTCGGCCACTAGCACTGGGTTCGTCCACAGATCCATTGTCGTCAATGTAGTCGGTCTCTTCGGGCAATTGAACAGGTGCGCAGTAGTATGCCCTTGACTACCGCAATCAGGACACTCGTCAGGTTTGCTGTTGTCAATCCTATGCAAATATGACATAAGCATGGGGGAGTGTCCACAGCGTAACGATGCAAGGGTGCACCTGGCACGCCTGCCAAGTTCCATCTCTGTCTCGCTGACCTTCGGAGGTGCGACTCCCAGGATGGAGTTTATGGCAACTCTGCTCAAGTGTTCCTTCACGAATCGGGTATGCTCCGCGCGCAAGAGACGGAGGCGTTCTTGTTGTGCTTCGGTCCATCTCTGCACATCTACTTTCGAAGGAGCATCAGCGAAAGGCTTTCTGATACATCTCTCTCTCACCGGGTTTAGTACCCGTCGCGATGGATGATTCGGCTGCTTCACGATGTTAATGTACATTTGTTGCGCCTGGAGTTGGCAGTGGTCTCTAACTGGCAATATGCGAGCTTCGGCGTGTAAGTGCTCTATTGGAGAGTTTTTAGAACAGCCTGTTGCAATTCGCAGAGCACAATTTTGGACGCGCTGCAGCTTGGACCAAGAGGTGTCCGACACGATGCGCTGCCAGACTGGCGCAGCATACTCCAAGGCGGGTTGCACAATAGCCTTATACGTGGTCAGGATCGTTTCTTTATTGCATCCCCAGGACGTTCCACCGAGAGCACGCAAGACGTTGAGTCTTGTTTTCACTGTGGCTTGCTTCTGCTCAGTGTTCTTATGAAACTTCAACGAAGGATCCAACACGAGTCCAAGTAGTTTGGGAAATCGGGTGGCCTGCAATTGAGTTTCGTCCCACTTCACCATGGGATGGGCACTGTGCTCTGCATTATCAGTGGAAAAGACGGTGACGGACGATTTGGAGGCAGAGACTGTGAGCATTTTGCGATCGAAGAAACATTTCAACTCGATCAAGTAGTCATTGATCTTACTGGTGGCTACCTTAATGTCGCGATCTCGGCACAGAATAGTAATATCATTCGCGTATGCAACGACCTTGATGTCTTGAGGGGGAACGGGCAGATCTTCTAGATATAAACTGAAAAGTGTAGGCGATAAAACTCGTCCTTGAGGGACACCAGCGGCGACTTCTCCTTGAGGGACACCAGCGGCGAATTCATAATCCACATCGGTCCCGCAAGGAAAAAGAGTACTGTAGACCGGAGCAGACCCGTAGATTTTGACCGTTGCTGGGAATTTTGACATTACTCACCACAGTGCTGATTCGTTTTCTGCCAAGTTTAGCCCGAAATAGACATTTGTTTCCCTCAGAATGTGAATCCCCTTCCTTTGGCTGCGGCTTCGTGTGACCGTCATCTGAATGAAAACTGAAGAAGATGAAGTGAAAGAACTGAAGAGTTTAAGCAAGTATTCATCTGTCAGTGAACGAACAGATCTCGGAGATTAGAAATAGATGCACGGGTGCATAACGACTCTAGTTAGGCGAACGCTTTCCAACCCGCTCGCAGCATGACAACAATTTCATCCTAATCGCTCTTTGAAAATCAGAACTTGGTGAAGGCTTGACCCTCCACCGGAAAATGTAGGACTTCTGATGCACCCTCCATCCCCCCAATGGAAAGTGATCAACTGAAAGACTTATAGGCTCCAGTTCAGAGTAAGGCGTAGCAGTGTGATCGGCCCGTGAGAGAAGCGCCCCCCCCCTTCTCCAGCTTTGGATCCGGTGCGGCCCCCCTCCCACGGAGGTTGTGACTTGAACCCCTTGTGCAAAACAATTTGAGAGGTCTTTTCCGAACAACGCTTCCGAACGATTTTCAGCACAAACGGACGTTATAGGTCAAGTCACACCGGCCGTAATCAGCTCAAAATGGTCTAATCGACCTGAGTCTCGGCCGACAGCTTTTTTTAATGGTCCTCTTCAAAACAAACACTACAGCAGCTCGATCCAGATTTTTTTCGACCTCTCCTGACGTTGAAGAAGTCCAGACAGCGGTTTTCCGATATCTGGTCAGTATCTCGGATTTCGCTGAAATCTTGACTAGTCGTGTGATTCAGGACGCTGAAGATGAATCTGACGTCCGTTTCACAATTTTCCATCCGCTACCTCAGTTATACGATGGTTTGGGAGAGACGAGTAGCACCGAGTAAATTTTCTGCAAACGTTTTGTTGCATTTTTGCTAGAGCGCCCCATCGCCACAACTCACTTCAAAATTGACGGAATAAATTTTCAGAGTTTTCATGTTTCTGTTAGTGAGGTGAATACAATGTTATGTTGAAAGTCTTCCTGACTCCGGTGTTTCATCGTAATACTTGTATTTCTTTCTGTGATTTCCAATGACCTCAGGTGAACGGGTCACATTTCTCTTATGGTGACCGTCTGATCAGTTCAAAATGAGAAATTTTGATGTGAAAATATACAATTTTTGATTGATTTCGGGTATCAACCCAATTCTTTCGTATCACTATTGTATGGTACTCGTTGAAAGCTGTTCAAAAGTGGTATCTAAATTCAATTCGTAGAACTCTGAAACAAGTTATGGCTATGTGGCGCTTTGTGCGACGAAGTGGCTGCAAATTGCCGTTTTTACAAGAAAAAAATTTGCTCGGTACGGTAGGAGGGAAATTTTTGGTATGATGACGGACCGGGGGCCTGCGCCCCCCCTCCTACCCGGCGTCTAAGGCTGCGGCCCTCCCTCTGTGATCGTCACACCGTACGCCTGAGCCTGCCAGGGGCTAGCCCTGCGTTGCGTCCAATCAGGAAACTCCCTCCTCCCCCGTTTCTCCCGCCTCCTCAGGGGCTGTATGCATGCCTCTCTCCAAGCGACCCCGCGCGGAGATAGGGACGACTCCGAGCCATCCCCGGCATGCAATCTCTTCCAGCGACCTTTTGGGGACGGACTAAGCCCACACTTCGCGGAATTGGCGTCCCCCCACAAGTTTGCTCGGGGGGACGACGTCGCTTTATTTTCTGACTTTGAGCCATAGTCTAGACAGATGCTGGAAAGTTTTTGCACATCAGCCTACTTTTCCGGTCAGCGAAGAACGTCGACAGCATTCCAGAGGCAGTAACACTACTAAGGGCCGTACAGTTGTCGTATACTCAATATTATACGGTAACCCGTTTCAAAACATTGTAAGGCCTTCCGCTACTTTGATACTTGTTGGAACTGAAGTTTTACCTTGCACTAAGCTGCTATTTAGTCTCTATTTTTATATAATTGTTTCTCGTACCACTCACGCAAAAGATGCAGACACTCATTACCTCCGAAATTCGGTAACACAATCTGAAGAAAACGATTCATTCGAAAATCATAGCAACTTTCCATCTTGTCATGAGTGTTTAACAATCTCATAACAACAATGTGTCTGAGCTAAAACCCTCCAAACGCAACATGGAATCTCCTCATAGCCTAGTTCGCTCATATCTAGCTCATTTATAACATTCGCATGCATCGGCATTAACATGTACGAAACCGTGCTCTAGTAACAACCGCCTCTCACACTGCGCCCTCCTCCCTTTCACTGTGCATCCTCTGCGTCTCTGCCACTGCCAACCCCGGGAACGGGTGGTGGCCATCGTGTATCAACACTCCTGAGGAGGCGGGAGAAATGGGACAGGAGCGAGGTTCCTGATTGGACGTAACACGGGCTAGCCCCGGCCCCCGGCTGTTGCGTCCAATCAGGAACCTCGCTCCTCCCCCGTTTCTCCCGCCTCCTCAGCAGTGTTGATACACGATGGCCACCACCCCCGAGGACAAACGTGAGGTGTGCATACGGTTCATCTCCGACATGATTGAGCAGAGTTGCGACTCGGCGCAACGTGGGTCGTAAAAATTTGGAGCAATTTTGAGAAAAGAATTGAAATTGGGGGGTCGTAAAAATTTTGGAGCAAAAGTAAATCTTCTTGAAAATAGTCAGTTGCGTGGAAGTAGTATGCATTCAAAACTTTTTAGTTAAACACACAAATAAGGCTAGAGAAGTTTTTAATCTCGGGGAGGCGTGAAATTTTCGGTCAACAAGAGGGGGTCGTAGCTCTGCAGAAAATTGGCGCGACCAACTGCGGCACGGTTTTAGCATTTGAATGTATACCACCCATCTGCAACCCGCGACGCGACCGGCGCCTGCAAACTGCTTGCGCGACAGCTCTTTTCAAGGTGAGAGTGTGGGTCCCGACACGATTCGTAACAGATGAGCGGACCTGTCGCGGTCGCAGACTGGAGGTATAACAATGGCCTAAGGAGTCCCATATTCAGGATGACCTTAACAATGGTGTAAATTGGGCTTGCGCGAATCGCCCCCAGTGAGTTCACAATAGAAAAAAGGGCCTTTCAGAGTGGCGTCGCTGCGAAATTCGCGGCATCGCTCCTCAGGCCTATGGTATACTTTGTCGCTGTAATGAGCGACAGGCATGCAATCTAACACAAATCGTGGCGGGACCCGCATCGGAGCAACGGCAACGGTCGTCCTAGGAACAGATGTCGCGTGTGGGTCGCAGCGACGTGTCGCGGAGGGCTGACATACTGCAAATGTGCCATAGCCTGTCGCTACCACTGTCGCTGTCGCTGTGCAGTGCACTGCGACAGCGACAAATTTAAAGGACGGGATGCGGTCGCTGTCGCTGTGCAGAGCGACGCGACCGTGTGTCGCAAAAGTATACCATACCCCTCAGAGCGAGTGAAAAAAGGCGCGGCCTATCGATTGCCGCCGCGTCATATTTCTTTCTCAGCGTCTCTTATTTCTTCGCTGCCCTTTAAGTTTGATCAGAGCGCATAAACATACTGGCGTGCCATCCCTCGCGTGTTCTGTAATCTCAGACATTCTGGAATCGATCAACAAAAACGAGTTATAGATTTCGAATAATATACCAGGAGACACTACCACCAGCTACAGCGACAAATAGCGACAGCGACAAAAATGGTCGAGACCATTTTCCTCGCAAAACGTCGCTCCCAGCTCGCGCCGTCGCTCCCACTCTGAAAGCGCGACGTTCGCTCCCGTCGTGCGGCACGGGTTTCGCTGCGTAGCACCCCACATCTCTGACCACGTCGCCGCGACAGCGAATTTTTCTGCGACGCCACTCTGAAAGGCCCTAATAACAAATTCGAACCCGTTTTGGAACCCCATATTCAGGAGGTCACTTCGAGTAAGAAACACGAAAACCGCCTTTTCTTCATTTTAAGCGCTGTTTTCACAGCACAAAAACCACTCGGATCACGAACAAATCCTATACACAAAGACACAAATTTCTAATTCTGAGTAGGTTTTTTTTGTGCAGCGAGACGCACATTACTAAAAATGAAATCTCGGAATAATTTAGACAGTGGACGCTTCCCGCAATGATAAGAAATGTTTTCAAAGAAACACTTACATGGCTTCATGGTTACGTAGACAGACTTTGGTCCTCCAAGACGAGCATTCATGTACATGCATCCCAAGTCTTTAAGAAATTCCTCGTTCGTAAGAATAGTCATGCTAGGCTGAAATAGGATAATATGAAGTATAGGAAGACGAAGAAGAAATAGAAGATCACAAGCGAAACATATATATATGCAGATCAAAGCGTTAACAAGGCGAAATTAGATCAGATTAGATTAGATTGAATAAACTCTACTCGCACAAATAATGCGCTTCTCGCGCTCGGAATTTGAGTACATTCGGTGCATTTGCATGCGAGCGGGAGATGGAAAGCGATAGGCAGCGTGCGTGGCATGATATCGAACACCCGCTCGGGTTCGCAACTGCGCTCCGATACGACTTTCGCGCTGCAATGAGAACGAATTGTTGGAGACGAATGTCAGCACAAATTTCATGTTTTGAATGTTTCAAGATCCTGTGCCTATGTTTTATTTTTCACTCATACGTCTTCTTATGCGTTCGTGTCATGGTTTAGTCCAGGCAATTGAGGTTTTACCTTTGTTTAGCAGAGGAAAAACCGATGTCTGCCCATTTTCGGGGTTTAATCCAATGTTGGACCTATTAGTGTCAGAAATTATCAAGTTACATGAAACTGAGTCGCAAACCATGGTCATATTTCCGGGGTGTTTCCAAATAGACACCCCTGCAGAAACGTACAACCGTCAACTAGGCAGCACTGTCTGCAGGCAACAACGAAACGCGCCATTCACGCGCAAAAATTTTTAATTGAGGCCGAGTGATGATCGCCGGTTTTTCATTTTTTGTGTTTTCCTCGTTTTCCTGCTTTCTCTTCTATTGTTTTTTGTTTCTTCTGCGTGGTTACGAAGGAAAGTAGTGTTTTTAGGGGTCTCAGTGCTGATTGGGGTGACAAAAATCCTGATTTGATGCCAGGGAATAATCGAAATATCATTTATGATAATTTTTCATGGAATCACTATTTCTTTACCCTTATCATTTACACCAAGCAGAAGATACAGAGACTATAGAAGAGTGGAAGAAACGGCGAAACATCAAAAATATGACATCGTTCATGCCTTGAAGGCTGGAAGAATAGAAAAGCTGAAGGGACGTTTTTTTATTCAGTGTTTATGACCGTTATTAAGTACAAAGCTGCACCGTCCAATCTGGATGTCCCATGATTCCCACCTCCCGGAATCGCTGGGGTAAAAATTAGCCCACACCCGGGGTTTTCCTCCCTGCCAGACGGTGCAGCCGAAGGCTGCACAAGTCCAATCTGGATTTCCCTGATTCCCACCTCTCGGAGATCGCTAGGGTAAAAATTAGCCCACACCCGGGGTTTTCCTCCCCTGCCAGACGGTGCAGCCCGAAGGCTGCACCGTCCAATCTGGAATTCCCCTGATTCGCACCTCTCGGAATCGCTAGGAGTAAAAATCAGCCCACACCCGGGGTTTTCCTCTCCCTGCCAGACGGTGCAGCCGAAGGCTGCACCGTCCAATCTGAATTCCCCTGACTCCCACCTCTCTCGGAATCGCTAGAGGTAAAAATTTAGCCCACACCCAGGGTTTTCCTCTCCTGCCAGACGGTGTAGCCGAAGGCTGCACCGTCCAATCTGAATTTCTCCTGATTCCCACCTCTCGGGATCGCTAGGGTAAAAATTAGCCCACACCCGGGGTTTCCTCCTGCCAGACAGTGCAGCCAGAAGGCTGCACAAGTCCAATCTGGATTTCCCCTGATTCCCACCTCTCCGGAATCGCTAGGGTAAAATTAGCCCACACCCGGGGTTTTCCTCCCCTGCCAGACGGTGCAGCCGAAGACTGCACCGTCCAATCTGAATTTCCCTGATTCGCAGTCAATTCGGGTTTCTACGATCGGCCCCTCATTGAAGATTGGTACTTCAAAATATAAGACATTTCACCCTAATGTTTTCAAGGTCTGAAAAATGGATTACATTGTATGGCTCTGCGCCTCAAATTTCTGTATTGAACGCTTCAGGATAAAAAAGTTACTTTGCTTACTACAAGGTTAAATGTGTCGTAATCTGAGCATTTCCTCCCTAATACGTTGACACAAGAGTAATTCATAATGATTCGTTGTAAAAAACTCTTCTGTGCGAAAAAGAACAACTTCCTGTCCAATGACTTCGTATTTTAAAAAATGCGCGTATGGTATGGTGCACGTGGGCCACAGCTGCGGACACATCGGACTTGACGGTTGTACATTTCTGCAGGAGCGTCCAGCTGCCGACAGCCATATTTCCGGATTTGGTTTTAGTTTCCCAACAGATCGTTCAGGCTAACTCCTAACTCACTGATTAATGGATTTTCGGTACTGATTTACATCCACTGTAAGGCTGCTTCGTCGAACGGCTGCCTGGCCGCAGTCACACTATGACAGTTCAAGTGAATGAGAGCCAAATTTTCACTCACGTAATGAGTTTACAAGATGTTCCATTCAATCGACACTTCTGCGAGTTTCTACTGGAGAAATGTTAATTGGAATTCCATCGATTGACTTCTGGAACATTTCCTGGTTCTATCTCAAAAGGGGGGTTCACCCTCGATTTTTTTTATAAATGAAATAGAATTCTACTATCAGGTACCCGATACCGCTATCAACCTGTGGGAACTATTCGAAACGGGGGGGCACTCAAGATTCAAGCCAGAAATGAAATGAATCACCGATCTATAACCCTATCAATCGAAGTATTTTTATAGAATTTTACAACAACAATGATTGATAGTAGCATCAAGCATCTTTTGTCAGGTTTTCCATTCATTTCTGAGGGAAAATCTTGGTCCCCCCCACGTCAAGGATAGTCCCAACCAGTGTTGTATATACGCTAGGAACATTACGACTGATAGCGTCACCAAGTGGTAGTTTTTTCTTCCAGGCATAAGGTTGGAACCAAGGGTAGCTTCTATTCATTATGTTTACCATGATATATCCGGCTATTCGAATGGGTGTGTATTTTTCATGGGGGAGTAAGCCGCATCTCCACTGTGATATCGCAAACAAAGTAACGATGCAGGTGCCTGGTTGAAAGTATAATTGCGGGGTTCAAAAAATCATATTTGCTTCTGTGGTAGCGGGCATACTGCTCAGGATGCGGTTTACTCCCCTAAAGGCCAATTAGTGGAGAAGTGTTGACAATAATCAGTTATTACAGAATGCCGAATGTGGTGCATGCCTCGTATAGGCAACGTAGCTGGCGGAGGACAGCACTTTCACTCATTGGAATACGACGATATGGAGGTTAGCTTTATGCGAATAATACGCTTTTCTCTCTCATTTTGTCAAATGACTTTGCTGGATGTATCAAGCAGTTGATTATAGTAAGCAGTTCAGATCCTTCAGTTCAGATTTGCCCTTGACACTCTTGGGTTTGGTCACAAGGAGCTGAAGAGCGCTTGGAGACCGGAACTTCCGACTACAGGGTGGGGTATAAATCAAATATTTCTATTGTAAGAAGATTGACGATCTGATTAACCAGTTTCAGCGTCTTTGTGTCTCTTCGAAGCTCGGACAAGCAGCGTTTGGCGACCCTCAGACAGTTAGCCGATGATCGTATGTGGTGGAGACCGTACGTCTTCAGAACTTTGCAGAAGGCGCTGTGAGTTTTTTAAACCTGTATTGTGCTGTTGATGGGACTCCACCATAACATGAAGATTTCCAGGCAGGATATTCGTTCGTTTAAACACAGCATCGTCGATGGTGAACATCAATGGCTTCCGGCTGATGTAGGTTATCTTCTTTTTACTGGCGTAGGACGGCATCCGTTGCTGTCATTTTTATACCTTTAGCATCTATTTCAGCATCGTGCGAAGAAGCCGCGCCTGGAGTCCGAGATGTCATGAATTTCGATTCCGTGATGGGCGTCAATTGTTACCCCATCTCCAGAATTTGATTGTTCTGACGGTTGTGCAAGTGTTATGTAGTTCGTTTCCTTTGATACCATGTTCAGGAGTTATCATCTGGCACACTTCTATACCCCAACCTCCAGATATGTTGGTGCAAAGGAATTAGTTTATAGCTTGAGGCTGCGAAAGGAGCTATTCCTGAGCGTTTCACGGGATTGCAAAAAAAAACTTCCAAAAAACCTCTTCCTTCAACATTCCTGGAAATCTGCCCTCTGAAAAACGCCCATCGGTGCTCCGTTTCTTACTTGAACCTGCGCGCTTAGCCTCTGGAGAAGCCCCAAATGAGACGGTAGTAGGAAATTCGACAAAAATAGGCGAGAGGAGTTTTCAGGAGGAACCGAGCGGTTTTCGAAAACGTTTGGTATATTAATCCCAATTTTATTTTAACGAAACGATGAATTTCTCATTTCCCGTGGAATCATGTCTTTTTGGTATCTCTGAGAACGCAAGAATGGAATGTGTCTATGGAAAATTGCTTTTTTGCTTTGATTTTGAACCATATCCTCATTTCACTGTTCAGGCTTTTTGTTTTTGACCTTATGTCCAGCTTGTGGCATGTGTAGCCGTATTTCCTGCTCTTGAGCAGCAATTACGAAAAAAGATTTACAGAACGGTTATAGAGAAAACGCTGGCTTAATGGTCATCACAGTCCAAAAACAACGAATGGCGATTAAAAAAGCTAGTACGTTAGTGAATCTGGGGGTCCGCAATAAGCCGGCAAACGTTTCAAAAAATGTGAGCAATGAAATGAGTAAATCCTTAAAAAAAAAACAAAAAAACGGGGTCATTTAGGGCTCATGCCGTTTAGACAGGTGGAACAAAATGCACAGCAGTCAAATATATTGCGTCGTGTGCAGCTGCACACTATGCTCACACTTTACGCGCAAATATGCGAAAATCGCTCCATCAGTTGAAATTAGAGTTTTGGGCAAAAAGTTATGTTAATCAGCGGTATTTCTCCTGTAAAAGCATATCAGGCTGGTTCGGCGACATTTAAAAGCGTTCAGCTTATTTTGGAAGTGAAAACTCCCAGTGGAAGACAGAAAATGTTTGCGATGTTTGTAAGATCTCATCCCTTCATGGTGCCGGTGTTGCCTCGTAGTCAGTTTATCGATCTGCTTTATTATTGTCCTCTATCTTTGATCTTTTTCAGTTGCCGTTTAGGTGTTTCGTTTTGTTGTTTGTCTATCACACGGTTCTACCGTGTAATAAATCAAATCAAATCAAAAGTCGATCTTGTTTCCCTACTCAATCGTTGATTAAGTTCATATTTCCGGCTTGGAGTCCATGTTTTCACCAATCCTTCTTTATGGCGGATTTTTCCTACCTTCTTTTACTAGCAGTTACGATTCAGAATACAACGAGCTTTCAATGACACTTTATTAGATTGCGTCATTACGAAATTCAGTCACCTATCTCTGAAAAATCAAAGAGTTATGCTAGATCTATCAGTGCGGGATCCCATATCAAATGGTTGTGAGAGTTCAAAAGAATTACATTGGGTAAGCAAACCGACAAGCATGGAAAGTGAAATGCTGGACGTGAATATAGTTGATCCAGGAAATGCTGAGAACATCCGCAAAGAAGTCCACAAGGAGTTTGTCAACGATTTCTTGGGTAATATGAACTCTCCTTTACTAAATGGACCACCGCCGCAAATCGCGAAAGAAGGAGAGACTTTACCAAGATCCAAGTCGAGCAGCGCTATCCCAGCTTCGGAGTGGTTACTACTCAAAGTCGCAGTGGTATCTTCATAAGATTGGAGCAGCAGATAATCCACTATGCCCGGAATGCAGTCTGGAGGAACACACAGTACCTCACATGTTATCATGCGCTACAAAGCCAACGCATCTCACAATTGAAGATCTCTAGCTTAAACCAGTGGAAGCAGCCAATTTTCTGTCACTTTGATTCCATAAGATTGTAAAGAAGGAAAAAGAAAAAAAGAAAAAGAAAAAAATATTTTAAAAAAATATATCAAAATTAAAAAATAGAATAAAAAAATAATTTAAAAAAGAGGGCCAAAGAAAGCTCCATCAGGGATCCTCCAAAGAAGGGTATCCCAGCCACTCGCTTCGATGATCCGTCTACATGCCGGAAATTGGAACCAGGATCCGTGTCTATGGTGTAGGATGGGCAACAACAACTACAACATAGTTGATCTAGGCACAAAGTAAGAAAAAACTAGAAGAAATTACAATCACTAAATACGAATCTGATTTACACGATGGAGAAGTCTGAAGAATAAAACATTTGTGAAAAGGGTAATAGCGTTTTCCAGCTGCGCCGATTGTTGGCTGAGCGTTTATTTATATCATTTAAGGGGTTCAAGAAGCGTTTAACACGAATGTGTCAGATTTGGCTTAATAGTTGGGTTTGGTTGGTTCGTAGTTTGGTTCAATGGGGGTTATCTGGTGTGCTGATCACTATTATAAAAGCACTCTATCGAGGGAAAATTGAGAGCAACACACGACTTCCAACTATTTGCGGAATTCTACTATTGATGTGGCTCAAACTTTTTCTCTGAGGGTTTCTTGGAGAGCTGAACACGAATCAGAGGTCCATTTATCGATTTTTGACAGAATACGGTATGTTGCGGTGGGTATACGGTAGGCTGGTCAAAGCCTCAGATTTAATTCAAAAGTTCTATGCCGGGATTATTCGGTGTGCTGAATATTAATTTGATGTTTATTTGTCGATTTTCGGATTATTAAGGTATGTTTTGCCACCTGTGTAGCATGGCGCATACCGTAACCTACATTTTGACTTACTTGACTTAATCGGTTGGCTTTCGCCTGACGCGGTCATTCCGCATCTTCACCGGGGTGTGCCGTCCTAGTAGCCAGCCGTGTCCATTTTTCACGGTCTTCAGCCACAATTTGAACACATTCCATCCAGCTGTCACTATTCCATTTCCTGCGAAACGAAACATCGCGCCTGAACTGTCTTTCGATGCCGAGTGACTTTAAATCCTCTTTAACCACATCCGTCCAGAACTTTCGCCTACGCCCAGGTGGCCGTTTCCAGACAGGATTTGGAAGCATTTTTAAAGCGTGTTGTACGAGACGATCCGGCGTTCTTCTTAGTATATGCCCGAGCAGTCGAAGTCGACTTTCCATTGCTGCTTGAGATGGCGTTAGGAGATGCTGGCACCTCCCTCGTGTCAAGCGTTGATGTACTGCGTCGATTTCCTTGTAAAGGTCTTCGTTATGGCATACACGCGGCCAGCGATATCCAAGCAAACGTCTAAACAGCTTCCTCTTCGTGCAATCAGACCTTTCTATCTGTGTCTTCGGTGCTGCCCACGTCTCCGGTCCATACATCATAATAGGGCGACTAGCGGATAGGTAGATGCGCAACTTGACTTCCTTCGCAATGGTGGTAGACCACAAACACTTGGTTAGAGAATTGAATGCAGACGTAGCTTTCGCACATCGTTGTCGAATATCCGCTGCATAACTACCATCGTTCTTCAGCAAACAGCCCAAATAACAGAAATCGTCCACCAGTTCGATACGTTGTCCGTCCACACAAACTCCAGTTGAAGGCCTCTGAGAGACCCACATCTGCTTGCATTTGTCGGGACGAAGACGAAGTCCATAGGCTGCGGCATACTTCGCAACGAGGTTCACAATCCTTTGCAGTTTTGCGTTGTTTTCAGCGAATAACACAATGTCGTCGGCGTACTCCAGGTCGACAAGGGAGCGTCCTGATGGTGTTAGGATCACATCCGCAGGAAACTGTTCTGCAACTCTACGCATGATGTCATCAACGGCGAAGTTGAAAAGAAAAGGTCCTGCAACGGCTCCTTGCCTTACTCCTGTTTTCACCTCGAAAGCTGACGTAAATCCGACAGGTGTACGAACTGCTGCTGTTGTTCCTTTGTTCATGTCCTTGATTAACCGAACATACTTTTCCGGGACTCCATCTGCTCGCAGAGCATTGAGCAATCGATCACGATGAGGAGAGTCGAACGCGGCTTCAAAGTCCAAAAAAGCAAGCTGTAATGGCTTCGAAAACCGCTGCCACGATTCAATTACTCTTCTCACGACGAACACTTGGTCGATGGTCGATCTTCCAGGTCGAAAACCGGCTTGCTCATCTCTGGTCGTTCCTTCACGATGTTTGATAAGTCGCTCGAGAATGATACGTTCTAAAACCTTGTACATGACACGAAGTAGAGAGATTCCTCTGTAGTTCTTAGGATCCGTGACGGATAGCTTCTTGTGAAGAGGTACGATGATCGCATGTCTCCACGAATCGGGTATCCTTTCGCTCATCCATATGGCACGGATGGTGTTGGTCATTTCACGAATCCCAGACGGAGGAAGAGCTTTCAGCATTTCAGCAGTGATGTTGTCATCTCCACCTGCCTTTCCATTCTTCATTTTCCGGACACAATTCAAAACTTCAGACTCAGTCGGCGGTTCCTCACTGACATCGTAATGTGCTCTCTGAACATGCGGGAGCTCAGGTACTGATGGCGCTGGACGATTCAGTAGTGAACTGAAGTAATCCTTCCATATTGGCAGCGTCGCATCACCAACTGCAACTCCATTGGTAGTGTTCAAGACAGGAGAACATCTCTTCATCTTCCCGCTATACTGTCGCAGCAACGTGTAGGCTTTCCTCGGATTCTTCTCCTCCCAAGCCTTCTCGAACTCCTTAGCTCTACACGTCCACTCTCGTTCGCGGTCACTTTGAAGCTGCCGACGCAACTTCCTCCTCAGACGCTTCTCCTCCACGAAGTTTCCTGCAGTTCGGAGAGCACATACTCTGTTGTAGGTAGATGTTGTTTCTTCTGAGACGTAGGCGAACTTCTTCTTAGGCTGTACAACCGGGAGTGCCTCTTTCGAAGCGTCCTGGATGCATTTGACAAAAGAATCCGCGTCGCAAAGTTTCTTCTTAGTCCGTACTCCGATGTGAATAGAAACGCGTTGTCGGAAATTCCTTCTGCACTCTTCATCTCCGAGACTTGTCATGTCAATCCTCTGGAGAGGCTGAGCCCCTCGCTTCCTCTTATGAATCCTCGCAGTGAAGTTCAACAGAACAGGACGGTGATCCGAATCGAATGCGACATCCCACACAGCTCTAGATCTTCGAAGGTCCGATACTGGAATATTCCTCGTCAGGACATAGTCAAGCTGTAGTTTCAAAGTTGTCATCTTCCGCTTCCGCTGCTCTTCTGGAGATAGCCGGGTTGGTCCCTGCCACGTAAGCTGATGGCGGCGATGATTCCTCTTGAATGTCGATGCAATAATCAGACCACTGCGTTCACAAAGTCGACAAGGCGGTAGCCATTGTCCGATGTTTGCTCCACTGGGTAGAACCATTTACCGAGTACTTCGGATTCCTGAGTCAAGTCCCATCTTCGCATTTGCGTCAATCCCCACGACAACAGCATGTTGACAAAGGTATCCTGGCCAGCAACGTATTGAGTTCCTCATAAAACGCATCCTTCGAATTGTCTTCGGCGGTTTCAGTGGGCGCATGAGCACTCACTATCCACAGATTGAATCCTCTGTGATCCCGCAGTCGTACGAATGCATTCCGACACGACGTTGAGCCGAACTCCTTGACCATACCATTGAAATCCTTCCTTACAGCTATTGCACAGCCTCCCACTCTCCTATCGTCAGCGTTACCGCAGTAGATGGTGTACTCTCCGACGCTGATGACGGGTCTATCCTTGAGGCGGGTTTTCCTGCAAAGCACCAAACGGTGCATGGAAATAGCTCAGAAGTCTGGATAGCGCAGTTTTTGGATATCACTCGACAAAGCGATCGACAGTTCAGGGTGGCGAAATTGTGGCTTGTGGCCAAAGACTCCATGACTCCTAGGTACGGATCCTAAGGTGTTATGGACCAGAGGCCTTAGTGTGCCGGACGACGACACCTTTATGCAATGTGCGGGATACTTTCGCGATATAGTTGTGCACGCTATATCGCTCGAACGTTCCCTGTGTACACTCAAACGTCTGCTGGGTTCAGTAGAAGCAGGGGCACTAACGAGCAGGTACCAACAGACTTGTATACACACCCCCAACCTACATTAAACTTCAGAATTTCGACAAACGGACCAAAGAATCGTTTTTGGTACCCTATATTACCCCTGCACACAAGTTCGGAGCAAAAATCGAAATTTTTTTTCAAAACACCCAAAAAATCCGTGATGGGGTACCCTTACCCGCCGCAAGGCTTTCGAAAACGCCCATAACTTTTTCAGAGTGAGTCTAGGCAGCTGCGAAGGACATATTCGGACTCCACGTCCGAAAATGGTTCTAGAAAGTACACTTCATGACTAGAAGGATTCCCCTTGTTAGATCATTTGAATAGCTACTAAGCTGCACTATCTCATATTTCTTTTTCATACGCTTTCAAAATGCAAGAGTAAGCATCCACAATCGCGCAAAAATGAGAGCAGCGTTCTTTTTATTTTTGATATTGACTAAAAATTTTTGATATTCAAATCAAATCAAATATTAGTAAAGCGCTACCATTGCTCTCATTGATCGTGATATTGCCGGAAACATCTTGAATCGGTGTCATATTTTACAGTGTAATTATCGCAATGTTGTTTTAGTCGGAATAAGACAACAATCTAGTGAAATCGATCCCATATATGCATCAAATATGTTTAGATGCTTTAGCTAGCGACTGTAGCAAATGTGACTTTATGTACAAAAACGTAGAAAAAACCGTCATAGAAAAGGTTTGGTGCAAATAAGGCTGCCGAAACTCTGCGAAAGCCCTTCTTGCCTTTTCAACCTTCTCAGATGTACTACTTAAAGTTACACAACCAAACGATTGACTCAAGGCTGGAAATATGAACGTCATCAGCGGCTTAATATTGAAATAAGATCGACTATCCTGTCTTCCACTGGGAGTTTTCGCTTCCAAATTAAGCCAAACGCTTGTAAATGTCGCCGAATCAGCCTGTTACGCTTTTACAGGCGAAATACCGCTGGTTAACGTAACTTTTCCCCAAAACTCATTTCAATGAATGGAGCGATTTTGCATATTTGCGCGTAAAGTGTGAGCATGGTGTGCAGTTGCACACGCCACAATATATTTGACGGCTGTGCATTTTGTTCCACCTGTCCAAACGGCATGAGCCGTCATTTAGGGGTCTCACTAGACGAAAAATACCGTGCGGTACAAATTGCCACGATAGCCGTAAAATATAGTGTATGGTGCAATTACACAACTCACGCCGGGAATCACGCCTGTAATTCCAGTGCAACCGCATTCTCAATAAATAATCACATACAGGCCATAAAACGGCCAATGTCTCACCGTCGACTGCGTACCACGCGCTGCGCGACCGCACGCGCGTGGTACGCAGTCGACGGTGAGACATTGGCCGTTTTATGGCCTGTAGGAACGGTTGCTTGGCGGTGGAAAAGGGATTGTCGGTGCAACCGCGGAAGCAAGAATAAAGATATCAGGTTGAAATCACTTGAAACCCAGATTGAGACAGTGCGGCCTTCGGCTGCACCGTCAGGCTGGGAGGTAATCCCCGGGTGGGGCTGATTTTCGTGTTGGCTGCAATTCCGGAGTGGTTTAAATCGAGACCCTGGATGGACGGTGCAGCCTTCGGCTGCACCGTCAGGCAAGGGAGGTAATCCCCGGGTGGAGGCTGATTTTAGTGTTGGCTGCAATTCGGAGTGGTTTAAATCGAGACCCTGGATGGACGGCGCAGCCTTCGGCTGCACCGTTAGGCAAAGGAGGTAATCCCCGGGTGGAGGCTGATTTTCGTGTTGGCTGCAATTCGGAGTGGTTTAAATCGAGACCCTGGATGGACGGTGCAGCCTTCGGCTGCACCGTCAGGCAAGGGAGGTAATCCCCGGGTGGAGGCTGATTTTAGTGTTGGCTGCAATTCGGAGTGGTTTAAATCGAGACTCTGGATGGACGGTGCAGCCTTCGGCTGCACCGTCAGGCAAGGGAGGTAATCCCCGGGTGGAGGCTGATTTTAGTGTTGGCTGCAATTCGGAGTGGTTTAAATCGAGACTCTGGATGGACGGTGCAGCCTTCGGCTGCACCGTCAGGCAAGGGAGGTAATCCCCGGGTGGAGGCTGATTTTAGTGTTGGCTGCAATTCGGAGTGGTTTGAATCATTTGAGACCCTGGATGGACGGTGCAGCCTTCGGCTGCACCGTTAGGCAAGGGAGGTAATCCCCGGGTGGAGGCTGATTTTAGTGTTGGCTGCAATTCGGAGTGGTTTGAATCATTTGAGGCCCTGGATGGACGGTGCAGCCTTCGGCTGCACCGTTAGGCAAAGGAGGTAATCCCCGGGTGGAGGTTGATTTTAGTGTTGGCTGCGATTCGAAAAAAAAAACATTTAAAACCAAAAATCGGCAAGGAAGCAAAACTTCGGGTGTGGGCCGATCTTACTGTTGGTCAAAACTCTGATTGAAGAAATGAAACCGAGCAGCCTTATAGTCAGAGTGAATAGATAACAAACGAGGTTGAAATTCCTGCCTGATTACCCGAAATCCCTTCAATTACCAAGCCAGTACCCTTATTAACTCTCAGTCACATTTCACGGCCACTTTCATGAACATTTCTACCTGAAATTACCGCTTTCCGAAGGAGACGTGAAAGTTTTTTCAAGATTTCCCCAGCTAATCAATAAAATAGGCGTCGCTGTTACCATGGATTCTGCATCTACACCACCACACACGCCATTTTACGGCTATCGTGGCAATCGGTACCGCACGGTATTTGGAGTTTACTAGGGGTCTCATAACAACCAAAGTTAGGAAATACGCGGCTAGGTCAGAAGCTACTTCAGTCATTGTGACATTATCGACATTGCTGTCTTTCTGATAGGAAACCGGTTAGTGCAAAAATTGTTTAAATGATTGTAACCAGTTTTTAAACAAGTATCTCATGTTGTTGCTTTATTTTTTATTATATTGATTGCCGTCTATGTTCTAAACTTGAAACTAGTGTACTCAAAACGGCTATATGGTAATGGAACATGAATTTCCTGTTGTTCTGTAATTGTTATCAGTATTTTAAGAGATTCTATCATAAAGACTATTTTGTATGTGTTCGTTGCATTAAGAAACTAATATCTGGGCCTATGTTACGATTCGAGGCGAGCAGGTAAGGTAAAATCTCGCCAGCGTGCAGTGGTTCGTTAATATACTATGAACAAGTCGTATTATGCGACTATAATTGACGGAAAGTCCTAGGAATCGAAGAGGATAGTGGAAGGTTCCCCTAGCCCTGTAACGAAGCGAGGGGTGATCTGCAGGGGCAATACGTGCTCACCAGCAGTGTGTTTCCGCGCTGCGACCGCTCGCGCCAAGCGGGACTCCCTCTCCACCTCCTACTCCCTGGCCGCGGCTGATGAGCCTCGCGAGATTGAGCCCGCCCCCGAGCGCGAGAAGCGCATTTCGTGTGTGCTCTGGCAAATCGGGGGACACTCCGCGTAGGACTCCCGATAGGAGAAAAGGAGCACAGACCTACGCGGAGTCATACGACAAGGGTCAGCGGGAGTGCAGCATTGCGACGCTCGTTATGACGTCACTATTGCGATCGAACCACTAGCTAAAGGCACGGCGGGAGACTCCTATCGAGCAGCCGAACGATGAGAATCCAGACCCTCAGCGAAAGACAATGCCTAACTAGACGAGACGCAGAGACAATCGACGCTACAACATACACACAGACACAGCAGGCAAATCGGGGGACTCTCCCGCAGAACAGTTTTTCCTCAGCGGGGAGTCCTGAACCGAGCGACGCCCACTTTTTTATTAGTGACTCTCCCGCTGGGTGTTAGGCGGCAGACCCGCTCACCAAAATTTCTGCGGGAGTCCCCGATTTGCCAAGTGAAGTACAACGGGGATGTTTCTGCAAAATCGCGTAGGCTAGTCCGCAAAGTTTCGTGGATAATAAATGAATTCAGCGAAATGTTCCGAGCTCAATACAAAATAATACTGCTGTCTTCTGACAACTGTTTTACTGAAATTCTATTTATCTAAAAGTACGAAGCGCAAGCTACGGAACAGTTTTTTTTTAATTTCACAAAGAGCCATTTTGAATTGTTGTACAGGCCTTGCGTCAGGGAACAGTTACCCAAAAACCGCGCGCGGCGTCGCGGGATTTGGTTCTCGTCGCGCGGCATTTTCTCGGGCTGCTGTTCAATTTCTCCGAATTTTTCCTTTTTTCCTTTTGCGTTTTCGATAGGAAGTGGCCAGCTCAAAGGTCTCACTCGTTCCACCCGGTCAAGAGTGTTCTATGAGGAATTTCAAAACTGTAGAGGCACCATATTTGTTTCGATGGGGACTCCGATGGAATGGGCTATGTTTTGTTCCCAGGATTTAGGAGTTTGCAATTTTATGCGTTTTTGACGCCGCATGCACGCTCATAGACATGGTTGACTTAACAACATAATCAGCCTTAAGGCCCCGGTCAGAGTTGGTGCTATTTGCATCCGTATCCCCCCGCACCCCCAACACCCACCCGGTCGGTACGTATGTTTTAAATGATGGAGTGAGGTTGAGAAAATCACTCGATGAATCCAACTAGATATGACGATGATTACGTGGCCAACAGGATTGCACCTGTTCAGAGAAATAGTGAAGGAGAGTATGGTGAAGTAACGGAGGTAGCAGTAAGGTTAGCTTTCCAGTGATACGCAATGTGGATACACCGAGTGATTTTCGCATCCCATTTCCAATGCATTCTGTGTGTATCGACCGGGCTGGAGACGTCGGCTCATCCAACTATGACCGGGGCCTAACTCGGGTGTTATTTTTGATATTTTAGTCGGGGCATAGTCGATAAACGCTGCCAAACGTTGGTGCCCAGTTCTCTCAAAAAAAAAAGCGAGAAACAGTACACCGGGAACAAGTTGGACCCCAATTTCCAAAAAAAAACGGCTTGGCGCTCTGCCTTGAGAAAGGAAGCAGTAGCTTTGCGAATAGCAAGTGATGAGGATGGTTTGAAAAAAAAACCACCACTCCCTGCAGATGTAATCAAAATCGAGAGCCCTTTAGAAATGCCGTATACACTGCTACAGGAGAGTTCCTGGTTTCACTTTTGGGACGCTGTGCGTGGTTTGACTTTTTGGGTATTTGGGGTTGGGGTCGACTCGCTCCGTTTTCTGCCGAAGGGTAGCTACAGCCAACATGGATTACACTGATACTTCGCGTTCCTTATTATGCCTTGGCACAAAGTCGGTGTTATAACATACGTGCACCGAGTTCGCGCCAGTGCACAATAGGGAACGCAAAGTGTCGCTGCGATCCGCGCCGACTATAGTAGCTTCCAGAGTGGCGTCGCTGCCAAACTAGCTGTAGCGGAGATTTAAGAAAAGATGGAGATTGCTACGCAGGACTACTTGACACTCCCCACCTTTTGTAATGGTGTTATCTGGGCCAAATTCCTGTCCGCAATTGCGTCTCGACACGCTTTGCAGCCGCACGCGCTCAAGACAGTCGGGTTTCCAGCGCCAAAGCCGACTCGATATGGCATTTTTGTACAGTTTTCTCCAATTTTGTTTACTTTCCAATTTCTAAAACCCACCTAGAGTCAACAGATCGGCGACTGCGGCGCTGGAAACTCTTCTGCCTCGGGAGCGAGCAGCCGCAAAGCGTGTCGAGACGCAATTGCGGACCGGAATTTGGCCCAGATAAGCACAGTACAACCTCTGCGACGGCGAATTTTGCTGCGACGCCTCTCTGAAAGCCTCTCATAAATACCTCCGAGGGAGCGGCCTGTTACGCACTCGTTCGCCAAAACGCCGAAATTCGAGCTCCGAAGGTGCAAGAGGGGATTTCTACGGAACAGGCTGTCGCTAAATCCGGAATTTCGAATCAAATTTGTGGCTAGAGCCTGTGGAAACAGCGGTCTCAACCCGCGCTGGCTACGCTGTACGCAGAGAGGCCGTTCTCATAGCGTTGGTCCAGCCATCTCACGTAGTGATTACTTGGCACTTTGTTGTAGCTTCTCACTTGTACGGAAAACAGGGTTGTTGCGGTCATGCGTCGACCAAAATAGGAAAGTTTACCTCGTTTGTATGACTGTGCCTTTAGGTAGACCATTGTGGCTGCTACCACAGCGCGAACGCCGTTGAAAGCTACAAAAACCGGCCAAGTTGACCCTATTTGAGCATTTCTGAGCCGCCACCAAGCTAAACCCCGTCTTTTAGGAATAATAGAATGAGAAGCGGAATTTGAGGAAGTAACTGACAATCACGAGTAATGGTGTTTTCAATCAAAGTCGGGGAGGTGAACAGCCTTATTGGTTATGATTTAGGGCTGTCGGCAGCTGGACACCCCTGCAGAAATGTACCACCGTCAAGTCCGATGTGTCCGCAGCTACGGCCCACGTGCACCATACCATACGCGCATTTTTCAAAATACGAAGTCTGGATAGGTAGTTGTTCTCAAGGATTTCTAGCGCAGAAGAGTTTTTTCACAACAGATCCTTATGAATTACTCTTGTGTCAACGTTTTAGGGAGGAAATGCTCAGATTATGACACATCTAACCTTGTAGTCAGCAAAGTGACTTTTTTTTTATCCTGAAGCGTTCAATACAAAAATTTGAGGCGCAGAGCCAAACAATGTAATCCATTTTTCTTCTTCTCTTCTTCTTTGCAGCCACATTGAGGGTTTTGTCATAGGTTGAGGAACTGGGCGACCAGTAACGGATTTGTCCATAAGTCCATTACGGTCAGCGTGGTAGGTCTCTCCGGACAGTTGAATAAATGTGCGGTATCGTGGCCGATGGTACCGCAGTCCGGGCACACATCAGATTTACTGCTGTCAATCCTGCTGACATAAGACATTAGCATTGTAGAGTGACCACAGCGTAATGATGCGAGCGTGCACCTGGCCCTTCTTCCGAGTTGAGCCTCGGATGTGCAGACTTGGGGCAGCACTACCCCCAATATGGGATTAATGACCGCCTTTTCCAGATGACACCGTACAAACTGAGTATGCTCCTCTCGCAATAGACGGAGTCGTTCTTGCTGTGAGTCGTGCCATCTCTGCAGATTGACTTTGCTGGGAGCATCGGCGAATGGCTTTCTGATCTTTCTTTCTCTGACGGGGTTTAGCACTCTCCAAGAGGGGTGATTTGGTTGTTTGACAATGTTGATGAAAAATTGTTGGGCCTGGAGCTCACAGTGCTCCCTTACTGGTAATAAGCGGGTCTCAGCATGCAAGTGATCGACAGGGGAACTTCTTGCACACCCGGTGGCGATTCGAAGAGCCGCATTCTGTATGCGTTGCATCTTAGTCCAAGAGGATTCCGAAACTAGATGCTGCCAAACTGGGGCGCCGTATTCCAGTGCAGGCTGGAGAATAGCCTTATGCGTTGTAATAATGGTTTCTTTGCTACTACCCCATGTTGTACCGCCCAGGGCTCTAAGCACGTTAAGCTTCAGCTTTAACGATAGCCTGCTTCTGTTCCGTGTTCTTATGGAATTTGAGCGATGGATCGAGTACGAGTCCGAGAAGTTTTGGGAAGCGGGCGGCAGGCAAACGATCTCCATTCCATACGACATACGGATGTGCGCTGTGTTCAGATGGGTCCGTTGTGAGTACGGATACCGATGACTTTGACGCAGAAATCTTCAGCATTTTGCGGTCGAAGAAGCTTTTCAGTGCGGTCAAGTACCCGTTAATCTTAGCGGCGGCCACATTTATGTCCCGATCACGACACAAGACAGTCATATCATCAGCGTAAGCGACCACCTTGATATCTTGGGGTGGGGCGGGCATATCTTCGAGGTACAGACTGGAAGAGAGCAGGCGACAATACACCGCCCTGTGGGACTCCAGCTGCAATCGGAATGCTGTTTGAGACATGATTCTGGAACATCACTCTAGCCCGTCTTCCCTTAGTGAATGCAGCTATCCAGCGCTTTTGCCATGGCGGGATTGATGACTCCAGTAAGTTGTTTGATAAGATACCAAGATTCACTGTGTCGAAAGCCTTAGTGAGATCTAAGGCAACTGCTACAGTTCTTTCCGGCTTATACGCGTTGAAACCATCAATTGCATAGCTCGTAATTTCTAACAAAGCTGTCGTGGTGGAATGCATTTTTCTGAATCCATGCTGAAACACCTGTCTCTCGTTGTGCTCGGCCAGGTCTTTGACGATCAGCTTTTCAGCTACTTTAGCAAAAGAAGACAACAAGCTAATGGGCCGATATCCCTTGACTGAAGCTTGGGGCTTGCCAGGCTTGGGCAGCGGAACGACGTTTGCCATCTTCCAATTCTGCGGGATAGTACACGACATGAACGAGGAGTTTATCACATCAGTGAGGAGCGGTAGTAAGTCAGCGGGTATCTTCTTCAAGACAGCAGGACATATCCCATCAGGACCAATAGCTCTAGAGTTCCGCATTTCCTTTATAATCTTCTCAATTTGCGTCGTAGTAAACGCTTCGGCCGTGCTCATAAGCGGGAGGCGGCACAGCTCTCTTACAGTCACTCTATTCTGCGGACCTCGTTTAGCACTGGTGATGAAAAACTTTTCCCGAGCGCATAAGCGGCTTCCTTTCCTGATTTGAATACGCCGTTGTCGAATTCGATAGTGGAGACGGTGGCGGGTGAGCTTTACCCGAAAGCTTCCGTAAAATCTTCCAAGTAGCTGCACTGTCCGTCTTAAAGTCCATCTTTCCGGTGAACTTCTCACTCTTCTTTCTTGTGTCTGTCCAAATCCTTTTTGATCTCACTGTCCAGCTCAGCAACCACGGGGTCCAGATGATTAACCGCTCTCCTCGCATCTCTCGTTCTAATTTTGTCGAGGATTTCCCTGTTGACATTTGGATAGAACGTCTTGACGCGACCGATAGGGATAGCCGCATTCATGGCCTTGCGGATTGCGTCAGGATAGATGGCACTCTTCTGGTGCACGCTTCCATTCCACGGGTAATCTGCCGATAGGCGAAGCGCAACTTCACTGAACGGGCGCCAGTCTGCTCGGCCTAAATTAAGATAAGAACGTTGGCGAACACCAGAAAAGGGAGCGAGAAGGTGGATAGATCGATGTGGACAAAGAGACAGGAACGTGGTCACTTGGCAGAAGTAGTCGAGGTAGACCATGAGCAGCAGCTAGAAAGGTTGGACGAGACAAAGAGATATGTCTGGGCTAGAAGATCGGCCGCTGGCAGGGAGACGAGTGGGCTGATCATCGTTTAGAATGACCAGGTCGCACTCATCTGCCCATTCTTCGACGTCATTTCCTCTAACATCAGGACCGAGAGACGAGCAAAGGTGTGAGCGTTGAAATCACCCGCGAAAACGACCGAGGATGAGAGGGAGCAGTCGCTCAGCTGCTTGAGAAGTGGGATAGGATTGTAAGATGAAAGGGCATGAAGTTGTAGGTGGAATGTATATGTTAGAAAAAGAAAGGGGTGTTTTTAGGGGAGATGGATTGGGAGGTACTCGAGAGTACCGTCCGTGGGAGTGCTGGGAATGAGGTGTGAGGGAAGTGAAGATAGAACGAAAGTAGAGACTCCACCGCCGAGAGATGACCTTGGAGCATGGTAAGAAGTATAGCCTGGGATATTGGGATGAGGATAGGTAGGGGATGGAGAGAGCTTGGTTTCTTGAACCATGATCACGTCTGGATGGTAAGTACGTGCAAAGAGAGAGAGTTCAGAAAGCTTGGCACGAAGGCCGTTTAGATTGATATGCACAATGGAAAGGGGCGATTTGGAGATAGAGGAATCTGAGATGGAAGGTGAGGAGCATAACACACAACGAAAAAGATGAGTTATGATGCCTCACAGAACTGAGACCCGAACAGGAGAGATGCACCCACCTTTGGCATCCGAAGCACTGGACGCTGGTATGTCTCCAGTTTACATCCTCTCCGCACGTGGCGCATTGGTACTTCTGAGCGGGTCCAGGATTCCTCTCCACGCCGGCCCTTTGTAGGAGAATCCGAAGGAGAGTTGCGGCCGGCCAGCACCTCTCCCATGACAAAAACCCTCTTTGTGGAGGGGATGACGTCGGTTTGCACGGAGGCGATCTTCTTTCCTCCACACTGCCACGGCACGAACGTACGACATCTCGGCAGCTCCATTTTTCAAACCTTGAAAATATTAAGGTGAAATGTCTTATATATTCAAGTACCAATCTTCTATGAGGGCCGATCATAGAAACCCGAATTGGACTGCGAATTGGGAGAAATCCACATTGGACGGTGCAGCCTTCGGCTTCACCGTCCGGCAAGGGAGGAAAACCCCGGGTGTGGGCTAATTTTTTACCCTAGCGATTCGGGAGGTGCGAATCAGGAGAAATCCAGATTGGACGGTGCAGCTTTGTACTTAATAACGGTTATAAACACTGAATAAATAACAACGTCCCTCCAGCTTCTCTATTCTTCCAGCCTTCAAGGCATGATCGATGTCATATTTTGATGTTTCGCCGTTTCTTCCACTCTTCTATAGTCTTGTATCTTCTGCTTGGTGTAAATGATAAGAGTAAGAAATAGTGATTCCATGAAAAATTATCATAAGTGATATTTCGATTATTCCCTGGCATCGAATGAGGATTTTGACACCCTAATCAGCACTGAAACCTCCTAAAAACACCACTCTCCTTCATAACCAAGCAGAAGAAACAAAAAACAATTGAAGAGAAAGCAGGAAAAACGAGGAAAGCACAAAAAAATGAGAAAAACCGGCGATAATCACTCGACCTCAATTAAAAATTTTTGCGCGTGAATGGCGCGTTTCGTTGTTGCCTGCAGGCAGTGTTTCCTAGTTGACGGTTGTACACACGTAACAACATTCTACGTTCGCTGGCAGGCACTACATGGGGCAGCTCTAAGGAAATTTTGCGAACCACCTACAGGACTATGGTGCAGCCGGTGCTGGAATATGGAGCCCCAATATGGTCAAGGCACCTGTCGGAAGCCTCTTGGAGCAAACTTCAGCGTGCACAGAACACTGCTCTACGCGTGATCACTGGATGCTCTAGATCCACACCGGTATCTCATCTACATCAAGAGTGTTCGCTTCTTCCTGTAAAGCAGCATTGTCAACTCCAGTCGCAACAGTTCCATGTTGGCATTGTAAGGAATTCCACACACCCTAGTTTCCCATTACTGTCATCTGGTCCCCATTTCCGACATATTCGCTCGCCACTTCATGCTGCAGTCTCTGTCTTGGATCGTCAACGTTGGGCGACGTCGGAGCTCAATCGCGTCAGACTACTGCAAATGGAGCACACCCGATTCGTCAGAGAATACCTCTCCAGTGCTCCCCTAAATCCAATTCTTGGTGACGTGCCACCCCCGATCGATGACAGCGAAACGGACCTACCCAGGCGTACACGCGTCATCCTGGCAGGTCTACGATGTGGACACTCATCACACCTCAAGGCCTTCGTCCATAAGACCGACGAATGTCCTGACTGCCACAACCCAGGGCACGATTCATTTCATTTATTTTCATGTCCTTCAAGGCCGACTTCTCTAACAGTTATGGATATGTGGACGAACCCGTGCGATGTGGCTGCCTTTTTACACCTATAAGCAGAAGCTCTATGTGGCCGATAAGAAGAAGAAGAAGTTGACGGTTGTACGTTTCTGCAGGGGTGTCTATTTGGAAACACCCATGATTTAGCATGTCTATTCTACTTCACCCCTGGTGGCTTCTGAAAAAGTATATAGATTTTAGAACCAAGTTTCGCTTCTAAATAGCGTGCACAGAACTACGTGAAAACAGCGTGCTGTATCCTTCTACGGTTCACATCTGTTCATTTATTTCATTTTTTTGCTGTCTACAACTTATTTATTTCAGGCGCGAAAAAACTTCGCTACTTCACATGTTGCTCACACATGTAACAAATGCAATATTTTAACTGATGCAAGTTTTCAAATCTGTTGAAAAGAATTCTGAGCATTGCTAATGAGCCTGTCCTATTCAGGTATCAGTTGAGTCCAGTTTCGTTGCGGCCGAATGTGAGGGCCAGTAGAACTCAGCATGGTCCGTTCCAGAATAAGCTAGCGAAAATCGTAGACAAGGTTGGATTGAATAATTTATTATTCACCTGTTCTCTTCATAGGAAATCGGACTGTTTTTACAATAATCATTTACAGCTGTCGAGTGAGCGAGAAATAGTGGATCTGGAGCACGAAACCGGGAAGATGCTTTTCAACTCCATGGACTCTTTCTTCGCATACGGGTACGAATTTATCTGTAGTAGGATTTTGTGTTCACTTGATGTAGAAACGGGTTGTTCAAAGGTACAGCCCAACCTCAGGGGTAATTTTTGATGTTTTGCTCCAGGATGTTGCGTAAAGAAACTCCTAGTCGGGGTGGTGGCCATCGTGTATCAACACCCCTGAAGAGGCGAGAGCAAAGGGGTAGGAGCGAGGTTTCTGATTGGACGCAACAGCCGGGGGCCGGGGCTAGCCCGTGTTGCGTCCAATCAAGAACCTCGCTCCTCCCCCGTTTCTCCCGCCTCCTCAGGAGTGTTGATACACGATGGCCACCACCCCTCTAGTCGCCGTCGCGCGGCGTGGCTGGGACGTCGTGGTGCGATGGAGCGCGCTTGTCACAGTACACATTCACCGCTAGTCGCATCGCGATGAGGCCCTAGCCGCGCTGCGCGACGGCGACTAGAGTTGTCTTTACGTAACATGGTGTTCCAGCCGCCGCGCATAGAAAACGCGACTGTCAAGCTTGAAATCTCGATTCGTCTAAAAAAGTGAGAAGAAGCCCGGGTAACATCGACCACGCCTCCCGAAAAGAAAAATCTGCGAATTCCCACGGGCAAGTTTCCGATCTTACTAAGGCTAAGGGGTATGGTAGTCATGGTCGCTATCATGAGCGACAGGCATACAATCTAGTAAAAATCGCGGTAGTACCCGCATCGGAACAATGGCACCATTCGTCATAGAAACAGTTATCGCGCGTCTGTCGCAGCGACGAGTTGCGGAAGCCTGACATGTGCCGAAGCCGGTTACTGCCTCTGTCGCTCTCGCTTCGCAGTGTAAGCTTAAAAGTTTAAAGGGCGGGAGCACCGCGACAGGCGGTCATCGTTGCTGTGCAGAGCGACGCGACTGTGTGTCGCAAAAGTATACCATACCCTTGAGATGCGATAGATTTTACTCAAAATTTATGTTCTTTCTTCTGCTATCAGTCTAGCTTTGTATTGAGATCTACTCCGAAAGTATAGCAGCGAACGATGAAAAAAAAACAAGCCTGATACAACTCGTCCGCGAAACTGGCCGTTGAAATTCAGAAACATGGAGGGACCATAACTCCGTTCGTAGTGGGTTCTGAGCGATTCTGGAGACACCATTGTGATCAACGCAGGATTCTCACCAAGTCAGGCACAAAAACTGGGAAACGATCCTGAGGTCGGACTGTGCCTTCAAGGCTCCCATTTCCAGGTGGTAAAAACTTTTGGCAACCCTGCTGATAACTTACTGTGCACTTACTGGGCGTCTCAGAAAAAATCATCAGATCTCTTGAGCTGTTTGGTTGTTTTTTATTCAAATTTTCCGTACGACCGAGATTCCCCGCAAGGTTTTTTTCGGCAGCGGAGCACATCGTTCAGTCAAGCCCGCATTATATACGACACGCCATCGGGCCGCCTGATTGCCGATTCAGTTGCTCAAGTTCGAAGTATTCTTGTGTGATTCCTTGGGTAGGTCCCAGGAAGTCTTAAATGGTATTTCTGGTCTTCACTTCGATCAGAGATAGGGGATGGAAGAAGAAGAAGCGCTGTAATTTATTTCAGTGGAAGTTTTGTTGTAGACTGACTTAGAGGGGATCGTCCTCGAAAGCCCTGAAATACTCGTCTGAGGTCGATTAACGGGATGCAGTTGGCTAGTTTCCATCGTATTGGTGCATGTCTACTGGGACACAGCGGCTGCCCATCTCAGATAACCTTGGGGGAGTTCCCGAGGACAATACACCTGATTTGGTTGTTATCACTCGGTCGAGGAGAGAGGGATGAGGCGTCCCCACGGAAGGGGACGTCTCGCCCCTCTCCCCTCGAATTATACACAACGATAAGGCGTTTGAAACAGTCGACTCGGGGAGAGAACAAGGGATGTTTGCTTTACGGTTTTCCCAATGGCCTTCCCCCCCCCGAGCATGATGAATGAGAAAACAAAGCCGCAGCATATACGATGACGCAAATCGGCTGGTGTCCAGGTGGTCTCGCACTTCGCAAGTTGAGGGGGCAGATTTGTCATTCGAAGACTGAGTAAGGTATCTCTGTTCGGATTTGGGGGGGGAGATTTATAAGCTTCTCTGTCAACTGTCGTCAGATCTGAATATGTTTTGCCCTATTCCAGTTTTCCAAGAACAGGAAACTATTGAAAGCAGCGATTTTTCACAAGCTGATTTTTGATCAATCAATGAACAATGGGTGTTGGGTTGCGTAAGCATGGGGAAGACCGGCGATGGAGAGAACACGGGAAGATCTGTTCGCCGGAGGTCCCCTCCACCTCCCCTCGAAGTAAAGTTCCTCAGTTGTTTTGAGGGAAGTTCCGTCGCCGTTCGCGGGAACACCCCCCCCCAATGTCTGAGCTCCGTTCCGCTTGGCGTCACGGGCATACCTGTTTTACCTAGGCACACTCCACCCTCAGGGCTGTTTTTGATTACTTATGGGCGAAATGTCATGAAAATTGGTTGGCAAGTCTTTTCAGGTTGTTATCCGGGGATAAAGTGTACTGGCGCTTCGTCAAAGAGTTTCTCCCCAAAACACAGCAACAGCTATTGCGGGCGGAATGGGGAGACATCGACAATCGCCGACTGTCATACGCCTGGCTGAAGGACGCTTTCAATAAGGGCACACTCCACTTTCAAATGCTTGCTTTCAGAAACAACAAGTAGGAATACTGTTTTCGCATTTCTTCTCCAAGAATTTCCTGACTTTACTTTCCACTAATTGAGGAAAATTATTGAACGCTATTACCATCGGAACGCATGTATGTGTAATGGTGGAATGCTGGAAGCTGTTACTGAGATGATCATGAGTCTTGTGAACGTCCAGTTCGCCTTTTATGTGAGTTGAGTCCAGTTCTGGCACAGAAGTGACTTTACGATAACTTTGGCTTGGTAAACCTCCCTATTCAGTCGACGCTCACTTTACGCGTGGAACCCGCCCAAGCTATCGTTGTAGAGCCTCCGGTGACGCCAATTGTCACAGCAAGGGCCAAAAGGAGGAAGAGAACAGTAAGCTAAAGACAATTTTCTTCATCGAGATTCTGAGACATTATTCTCAGAAGAGAAACCAACAGCAAACGAGAGTTTAGGAGAGCTTACGTAATCAACCTCCAGTGCTGAATGAAACTGTTCCAAACGACCTCCATCATGCAGTTCTGCCGTCGCCAATGGACCAGGTCTCCATTTCGTTTGTGCTGCCTCCGCTCAGTAATCCAGCGGTTGCCTTGATTTAGGAAGCTATTCTGGACGAACTGATGAGAATCCGCAGAAACAGAATTCACGGCATCGATGAGCGAATAAGCACTGAGAAGGTAAGTTCTTTTTATGTGCTCCTGCTTGAGCATAAGAGATTCTGGTTTTTAGGCTGAGGATAATACTGATTCCGGTATGAATACCAGCGGAAATTCATCAGGACCACCTGTGAGGAGTGAGGGCTTTGAAGAGGTTTGACTAGTTTGCTCTGCTATTTCTTCTTCATCATTGATTTTTTGTGCCTCGCTCTTGTTCCCAAATGTTGTCCTCTGTGCATGATATTGCCAGGAGAGAAGTTCAATGAAAAGGAAGAGAAGTTTTATGAAAAGACTCCTACGGGACTGCTATCACATAGCAGAAGTTCCAAAGACATCGTAGAAAAATCCTGCGTTTTGTAAAATTTCTATTCACCATTGGAGATTGTAGCTCCATTATGGTCGAATACAACTTCCGCTGAACCCCTGACTCTGTTGCATAAAAATCTGAGGTTTTCATGTTATATTTTTAGGAAAATTGGGAAAATATCTAGTGTAGAACGCGTCGGGTCAGAAACTGCCATTACCAGATTGTCTAACCTCGGAAACTTTTAACGGCTGACTCAAATCATAGGTGGTGTCGGCCCAGAAATTCTACTGTATATACTTCATTTCAAGCAAGTTTCTTGTATTGGGTTTATGCATAATTATGGAGCTTTTTTATTGAAGTGTTTTTCTTTAGTAAATATTGGCGTGTCGTTCTCAATATTTATGTAAAAATAATCCTCAATATTTGGTTTAAATTAAGCTACTTGAAAATCACACTCATATTCGCCATATGATGCTCTACCACTACGAGAAAGGATGGACCGCAGTCCAGTCATTTCGCGATCTCAACGATCTTTTTAGGGAAGGAATAATTACTGATAGTGCAGTACGGACGTGGTTTGTTCGCTTTAAATCAGGTGACACTAGTTTGGAGGATAAAGAAGGAAGAGGTCGGCGGTCGGACTCTGATGATCAAGCACTTCTGATAGCCGTAGAAGAGGACGAAAGCCTGACAATGCAAATGCTGGCTGAAGACTTTAATATCAATCAATCGACGATCGTTCGACGCCTGAAGAAGCTTGGAAACGTATGAAAATTGGCTTGACGGGTGCCCCACGAGCTCTCCGACAACAACAAAGCTGAATGCGTTCGAATTTACACCGATTTACTGCAGCGAAGTGAACAAACACCATTTTTGAAAAATCTTGTCACTGGGGATGAGTCATGGCTTCTCTTCTAAAACGTTAAAAGCAGGAAAATCTGCGTTTCGCTTGGTGTTTCCCCAAAGGAATACCAAAAGACGTGCACTGTAAGTAGGCTCTGTGGTGTGTGTGTGGTGGGACAGAAGCGGAATCATCCATTAGGAAGTCATTTCAAATGGCATTTGTTATTGCTTTAACGACGCAGATGAAAGGCAACAATGGAGAATTCCTGACAGAAGTGGCAAGTGGCAATGCAACACCAACAGCGAGGTCTATCTGGCTCAACTGGATCGTCTTAACGCTGCAATCGAGGCGAAAGGACCGCGCAAAAATACCACATCGTGTTCCATCACGATAACGCCCGTCCACATGTTGAGCGCCGTGTAATCGAATCCATCGCCAATAAGGGCTGGGATCTGCTCCCATATCCTCCGTACTCACCGACAGAAGCACCAGCGGACTATCATGTCAATCGCTATTTGAAAAACTGGCAAACAAACAAATTCTACGACGACATGGATGCCTTGGTGGCTTATGTCAAAGCGTGGCTTGCCTCCAAGACTCGTGACTTCTTCGCCTGTGGAATCGACCGACTGCTAAGCAAATGCAGGCAGTTCTTGAAGTGGATGGTGACTATGCTCTCGGATGATCATTTTAACATGTTTCGATTGAATATTGTTTTTTTTTGTTTAATAAAAATATTTTAAAAAGACGTTCCATAATTATGCATCAAGCCTATAGTTTTCGAGACTCCGTCCGATATTGAACATAAATTCTCTAGCAACGCGTGCACCTCAGACTCATGTCTAGTCTCTTTAAAACTCTTGCACAGACAGTCGTGCAGCATCATGATTTCTTGAGGATCTCTATCAATGATTTTCAGGCCACAGTTTCGGGATTATCATTGCCCCGTTTGACTATTGCGCGTGAATTTAGGAATTTTCACTCCGTCGCGTGCGATAGCATATCTTCCACCGGCCGAGAGAGCCTCCACTTGTGGCACAAATCTCTGTTTGTGGAAAGTTTAGTATGTTTGTTCCTTGTAGGTTGTCCGGAAAACTATGTCGCAAGCGAAGTTGGAGCAACTTGGAGAAGAAGCGAAGTCGTTTGACAGCCTTCTCCATTACGATGAACTCCCACAGGATAAGCCTCATGATGACGACGCTTTGATCGAAGGAGAAGTTCTGTAGGTTTTTTTTCTTGTATTTTCCGCTTTAGTTTCACATATCAACGCCGACTTCTACGTATTCTCTGTTATAGGCTTCATTCTGGAGACATCCTGAAGTTGGCTATGAACGTGTACGTGAATGAAGGCGAGAGGTTGTTGCGAATGTACCACGTGTATCAGCAATTCACTGCAGGAACACCTCAGCAGAGGTAAAGACTGCGTTAAATGTCCCTCCGTGTGGGAATTTCCATGATGGGAGATTTGTTTTCAGACTTCTTGCGATAACTGATCACAATTTGTATGTGATAAGTCAAAGCATCGTGCAAGAAGAATCTGCTCATCAGGGTGTTTTCGAGGAAGGCGGTCATAACAATGTGTTCTATGAGGTGCATGTTGTGATACCGCTCTCGGCTCTTGATTATATAGGAGTGAGTTTGTCTTTCTTGGTTTCCAGTGTCTAGTTCCAACAAAATTTTCCAAAGGGGAAGGATTTCCTATCCTTGACGAACGTAAATCTGTTGCTAAAAAGTTATTGAGCCATGTTCTTTTTTAGGTTTCGGCCGATTCTCAGGTAATCATGATGTATGCGAAGAGCGGCATGCCTTTCCGGGCAAGGTCTGATGTTGAAGGTAGCAGGGATAAGACATGTATGATTGCAACCGGTGATGTGCAATTGGGAAACGCCATCGTGAAAACAATTACCACGGTCTGTGCTCACCTCGAAGCCTCATCCGAAGACAAAATTCTATTTTCCACCCTTGAAGGCTGCTGAAACTGGACATCAAGAATCGCCACCAGTGTTCACCGAGAGCACACCCTATTCGCTAATTATCAAGCGCTACCTGACAAAGGAACTGAACGGATCGGTTAGGTTTCGATCCTGTGTTACATAACTTTTGGTGAAGAATCTAGTATTGCTGGCTTCAGCCTCACATTGAGTTGAGCCATTTCGCCCTCGCTTACTGGAAGGAGTCTTCGGCTGCATTGGAGAAACATAACGCCGAAAATGTTGGCTATCTCTACAGAAGGTAACCTCCACGTTTCTTTTATGGGACTACAGTTAGTAGGCGTTTCCTGTTCCAGGATGGTTCACCCCAACTGGTGGAGGAAGCCTCCCGCTGAATGGATTCAGAGTTATTTTGTGTTGAAGTTAGTAGATGTTGCTGGCTCGTCTTTTTCCGTTATTAGGTAATTTACATTGTTTCGCAGAGGTACGAAGATGTATGTCTTCACAGATTCGACGTGCAAGGAAGGAGAAACAGTCATTAACCTCTGGTGGGACTTATGGATTCTCTTGTACAGATTAAAAGATGTGGGTAGAGTACTTTTATAGCGACTGCACGGAGACGCTGGAGCTGGATTCAAAGAAAGACTGTCAGTGGGGATTCGAGATAATCCTACCCGATGGAAATCTGCAACTTCAATGCCCCAGCAAAGATGAGATGAACAAATGGATGCAACTTGTGAATCTGGCTTTGAACTCGCAGGTACCGCATCACTCGCTCCTCCCTAATAGAGGGTCCGCCAACCGGTGGCGATAGCCTAGAGATCAGGTGTGTGCGTAATTGAATTTTCAAATTTCGTAAATCGTAAAACGTAATTGCGACAAAACCACCGTAAGGCCCCCGTCATAGTCGGTGGATCTACTGAGTCCCACCGGGTCGATACGCACCGAATTCGTGGAAGGCGGGTCTATAAAAATCAACCCTACGAGTCCGACTGCGACCGTCTGATGCCCACCGCAATCCCCCCGGTCGATACTGATGGTTCTCATGCGTACAAGGGCGGGGCCAATGCACCGACTGAGTCCCGCTGCGTCCCAACCGAAATCATCCTCACTCCATCTGTCCAATGATGATTCTTAAAAATGGTTTACGTGTTGAAGACAAAGACATGTTGAAAACAAGAAAAATTTGCCACCAAACACGTTCCGATTCACAGCTGAGGTGATAATCGTCACTATCAATTGCGTGTTTCGCAGAGGAACTGGTTGGCGCTGGGGCTTTCTATGCTGGCGCTTTCTATGCTCTTCACCTACCAACTCTGATTCCTCTTCCTCATATCGCCCCCTTTCCTCGTACATATCAATCTCAACGGCCTTCGTGCCAAACTTTCTGAGCTCTCTCTCTCTTCGCGCGTACTTACCATCCAGACGTGATCATGGTTCAAGAAACCAAGCTCTCTCCATCCCCTACCCGTCTTCATCTTAATATCCCGGGCTATACTGCCTTTTATGCTCCAAGGTCAGCTCTTGGCGGAGGAGTTTCAACCTTTGTTTTATCTTCTCTCTCCTCCCACCTCATACCCAACACCCCCACGGATGGTACTCTCGAGTACCTCCCAATCCATCTCCATCTTAAAGCACCCCTTTCTCTTTCCAACATATATATTCCACCCTTTACCTCATGCCCCCCATCTTACGATCCTGTTCCTCTACTTAAGCAGCTAAACGACTGCTCCCTCTCATCCTCAGTTGTCTTCGCGGGCGATTTTAATGCTCACACCTTTTGCTCGTCACTTTATTCTGACGCTAGAGGAAATGACGTCGAAGAATGGGCAGAGGAGTGTGACTGGGTCATCTTAAACGATGATCAGCCCACTCGCCTCCATACCAACGGCCGATCTTCCAGCCCAGACATTTCTCTTGTCTCGTCCAACCTCTCCAACTCTTGCTCATGGTCCACCTCAACCACTTTGCCTAGTGACCATGTCCCCGTCTTTATCCATATCGATCTCTCCAACTCTCTCGCTCCCTATTCTGGTGTTCGTCATAGTTCTTATCGTAATTTAGGCCGAGCAGACTGGAGCCTGTTCAGTGAAGTTGCGCTTCGCCTGTCGGCAAATTACCCGTGGAATGGCGACGTGCACCAGAAAGAGTGCCATTTATCTGACGCGATCCGCAGTGCCATGAAAGCGGCTATTCTTGTCGGCGGCGTCAAGACTTTCTATCCAAATGTCACAAGGGAGATCCTCGATAAGATCAGGATAAGAGATGCCAGGAGAGCGGTCAACCATCTGGGCTCCATCGTTGCTGAACTTGACGATGAGATCAGAAAGGATTTAGACAGGCACAAGAAAGAAGAGTGGGAAAAGTTCACCAGGCAGTTGGATTTCAAGACGGACAGTGCAGCTACTTGGAAGGTATTGCGGAAGCTCTCGGGTAAGAGCTCGCCTGCTACCGTCTCCACATTCGAATTAGACAACGGTGTATTCAAATCAGGAAAAGAAGCCGCTTATGCGCTCGGGAGAAGTTTTTTCATCACCAGTGCAAAGCGTGGTCTGCAGAACAGAGTGATTGTACGAGAGCTGTGCCACCTCCCGCTTATGAGCACGGCCGAAGCGTTCACTACGACGCAAGTTGAGAAAGTTATAAAGGATATGCGGAATTCAAAAGCGGTTGGTCTAGAAGGGATGTGTCCTGCTGTCTTGAAGAAGATACTGAATGAAATCCTTCAGCTTCTCACTGATTTGATCAATACCTCGTTCAGATCGTGCACCATCCCACAGAACTGGAAGACAGCTAACGTTGTGCCGCTGCCCAAGCCGGGGAAACCTCAGGCTTCAGTCAAGGGATACAGACCTATTAGCTTGCTGTCCACGTTCGCGAAGGTAGCCGAAAAACTGATCGTAAAGGACTTGGCGGAGCACAATGAGAAGCAAGTGATTCAGCATGGATTCAGAAAGCTGCATTCCACCACGACAGCTCTGCTGGAAATTACAAGCTTTGCCATCGATGGGTTCAATGCCCAGAAGCTACAGAGAACTGTGGCTGTTGCCTTAGATCTCACCAAGGCTTTCGACACAGTAAACCATGGAATTCTGTCAAGCAACTTACTTGAATCATCAATACCGCCGTGTCAGAAACGCTGGATATCGGCATTCATCAAGGACAGACGAGCCAGAGTTATTTTCCAGAACCATGTCTCCAATAGTATTCCTATTGCAGCTGGAGTTCCGCAGGGCGGCGTTTTATCGCCTGCCCTCTTCAGTCTGTACCTCGAAGACATGTCCGCTCCTCCCCACGATATCAAGGTGGTTGCCTATGCCGATGATATGACAATAATGTGTCGGGATCGGGATATACATGTGGCCGCATCCAAGATCAATGAGTACCTGGTCACACTGGAAAGCTTTTTTGATAGCAAAATGCTAAAGATCTCTGCATCCAAATCGTCGGTATCCGTACTCACAACGGATCCATCGGAGCACAGCGCTCACCCGCATGTCGAGTGGGGCGGAGATCGATTACCTGCTGCTCGCTTTCCCAAACTGCTCGGTCTGGTGCTCGATCCATCGCTCAAGTTTCATAAGAACACCGAGCAGAAGCAGGCCGTCGTCAAAGCGAAGCTTAATGTGCTCAGAGCCCTGGGCGGCACATCATGGGGCGGTAGCAAGGAAACTATTATCGCGTCATACAAGGCAATACTTCAGCCCGCTCTTGAGTACGCTGCACCGGTGTGGCAGCACTTGGTATCAGAAACCTCCTTGACCAAGATGCAGCGTGTACAGAATGCCGCACTTCGTACAGCTACCGGATGTGCAAGAAGTGCCCCAGTCGAGCACTTGCATGCGGAGACACGATTATTACCAGTAAAATAGCACTGTCAACTCCAGGCCCAACAATTTTTCATCAATATCATAAAGCAACCCAACCACCCCTCATGGAGAGTGCTGAACCCCGTCAGGGAGAGACGCATCAGAAAGCTATTCGCCGATGCTTCAAGCAAAGTCAATCAGAAAAGATGGCACGATTTGCAGCAAGAACGACTCCGTCTGTTGCGCGAGGAGCACACACAGTTCGTACGGTGTCATCTGGAAAAGGCGGCGGTAAATCCCATCCTGGGAGTGGTGCCGCCCCGGGTCTGCACATCCGAGTCTCAACTCGGAAGTAGGGCCAGATGCACCCTGGCATCGCTGCGCTGTGGTCACTCTACTATGAGTATGGCATATGTTAGCAAGATTGACAGCACCAGATCGGACGTTTGCCCAGACTGTGGATGCCACGGCCACGATACGGCACATTTGTTTAAATTGTCCGGAGAGACCAACCACGCTGACCACAATGGACCTATGGACGAATCCACTAATGTTCGCCCAGTTGCTCAACCTATGAGAGTACCCTCGACATGGCTGCAAAGAAGAAGAAGACAAACTGATACCTAACACCCCTTCCACCACCTTAAAATCACTAAGAAAATCGCCTAAAACACGTTTTACCGTTGTCCAATACCGTTGTCTCAAACCGTGCCTTCGGCCGGAATTGGACAACGCTAATTTTTCTTTCAAAAACGCAATCCTAAGATCGTGAAGGTAAAATGCTCATCCTTGGTCTATCGTTTACTAACTACCACGAAGTCGCTCGGAAACTCCTCAATTTAGAGCATGCCGGAGCAAGGGGTTTAATTTACCATTTCGGCGAGCCATCGAAAAATATTGCGCTCCAATGCCAAACCGCGTCTGCCACCGCTCAGGCAGAAATGGGAAGGGCAACGTCATAGTGACTCACCAATAGCATAGAAGCGGGGTCCAGTGACGCCGAGGTGCGAGGGAGCTCAGACCAGTGATGACGTGTCAACGCGCCCGGTTCTGTCCCCCCTTCTACTTGGATGCGCCCTTTCGATTACCCAGAGTCTGATTCGGGTCCATCACCCGGCAAGAGTGTGGGCCCTCAAAAAATTGAGCTATGGTTAGAGATCCAGCGTGTGTTCCTTCCATGCCCAATCGATTGACGTGGGAATCCCTCGCCTTCATGGTCCAAGGACTGGAGCGAGTGCAAGTCCACTTAGTCATTCCACCCGGCGGCGCAGTTACTCTATGCAAGATTGTGCGCCGTATACCGCGCGGGTTTGATTGAGGATTCAATGTGCCATGGCTAGAGGTTTTCGGGTCATAAGGAACTGCGTTTCGAATCTCGATTAGGCTGACCGTGTGGTGAAAGCCGAGCTCCGCCCCCAAGACTTGTCGGGGACACAATCGGTCACTATGACTTGCACTAAATTGCACCCAAAAAGTGACCGGTTGAGTGACCATTTTCTGCCTCAGCGGTGGTCGTGTTGCGGACACTGTAGCGCAATACAGTGCCAGCAAAACCACCGCCGGGGACATCCCATCTCCCACTCGCGCTCCCACCCGTTCTGTTTGAATGATACTAATTGGGAATCGAACGTTTTCGAACCTGTGAAGGTCCACGCACCCACAAAAGGGTTCTACCCACCCGGAGGTCTCGATGCAAACCTAGTTGGAGGTTTATTATCCTTCAAAATATGAACTCCTACCAGTATCTGCTTTTTGATAGTGCTGTCAGTATTGCTCTGACAGAAACCATCGAAATGCGTCGACTCTTGATAGTGTATCTTGTGAGGCGATGTGTGACATAATATTAATTGTTTCTTTCTCAATACAGATGTTGTTGCTTCATAGCGAAGAACAAGTCAAAGTCACACTCCCCGAGGCTAATCAGTCTGATAGGTAGTGCAGTAATTATTTTTAAAAATTCGGGTTAAGAAATATTTTTTCGAAATTTTTGACCACAAAAACTTACAATTTTTTAGAACCTGAGGGGGACGTGAAAGTTTCGAACATTTTCAAAAATTTCGATCTAAAAGGGGGGACGTAGCTTCTTCGAGATCCTTGACATCTGTCTGCCTGACCCTGGCCAACGCGCCCCACCAAACGCTCGCATTCGTGAGAGATAACGGTTCCAGGAAAAAGGCCAAGATGAGCGTTTAAACTAGCGCTTACGCCTTCTCTGAGTGTCCATTTGCTGCGTTTGAAGAGAAATTAACTAGAGTAAACGATTTCTAGTTTCAACCTTCTGGGCGATTGTTGATTTTTGTGGACTCTGAGTAGCCGTTATCTACTCAAAAGGCGGGCCAGAAGCACTATTTGAAGCAACTTCTTGATTGATTAGACTGCTTTGCTCGATGTTTTAACGCTAATTTAGTTATCGGAATCAGGACAGTTGATCTTCATGAAAACTCGAAAACGAAGTTTCTTGTGAAGAGTGCTTTTATATTGCATTGCGTCGTAAGACTTGTTTTGACTGCATCGCTGCTGTTTTTCATCGCAGCGATTTGGCGCTCTGTGCCGCAGCGATGTATCAGCGGCAGCGATTTTGTGCATAGTGAAATGCCTCAAAGACGATCGAAGAAAATCGAACAATCTATGGAAAGAAGTGGCCAGTGGCCATTAATAACATGTTCCGACTCCTAAACACTGATATCGTCATGATGAAGGAGCAATGTTCACAGAAAGAAACGTGTCATTCGCTGGCAATCGCTCCATCGCTGACATTTTGGTCGCGAAGGAGCAATGATATGCGACCATTGAGAAGCGCTCCTCCAGCAGCGAAGCAGTAAAACATAGGATTTCGTCGCCGCGGCCTAGCGATCTCGGGCGTTTGCCACGACGCGATCACAATTGGAGCGCCTTTCCATTACGCGCTATGAAAAAGGAACAGTTCTCCTTCGCATGGTCGCATTGACCAGATGCAGTCAATTCGGATCTGTTATCCATCGGCTCCAACTCCTACCGTGTGTCCCGCCTATAATGATAGAATCACGTTAAGGAATGATAATGGAATCGTGCTGTAGTCACACACCTGAGTTGGTCCCATCTCCTGACCAAAAACATTAGTATACGCAAAGTAGGGTTAGAGCAGGTCAGTTGGAGATGCCTTGTGATCTTCTTCCATCGCATGTATTTTTATTTACGGAAAAAATCGATTTACGGTCGACAATGTCCTAAATCGGAAACCGTAATTACGCACACTTCTGCTAGAGATCTGCTTCTCAGCGCCCCCGAGTGCTTGAGAGATTATGATCGAAGGAATTCCACAATAAGCGGTCAAGTGGAGGAGACAATTTTGAGCTAATTTGTATTGCTTAGGATGATGACGATGCTGCAGCATGCATGGTGATGGTAACGGATACAAATATTGTCGTTGCCCAGGAAGGCGAGAAATGCTTCACAGATGGGTTCATTCGAACCTTGATTGTAAGTGATTGTCAGTTTAGAATTCTACCTGCTTATAAGAGCTGTATGAGCTGCGTTCAAGTGTTTTGCTTCCATACTATGTCAAGTGTTTTTAGTCTTTTCCTCTAACCGATATCCGATCTGGCTGGGTTGTTCACACTGAAGCTCATATGGCCCTATTGCTTCGCGTCGACGCCATGTACCAGTGGTTCTTCTTCCGTTCTGCTGATGAGCTAAATCGAATGGTGAAGACCTTGTCGGATTACCCTATACCATTAGCAGAGATCACACATAGTGGCCAGGTTGGTTACTTGTAGCATTGACATCGAGCGCGTAACAGACTGATGCTGGTAGGACTGGTTCCTCCAAAAGTTTCATATTTGTTACATGTGCCTAGACACATGTGAGGTAACAACAAATGAAAAAATTGACACAAAAACAACAAATTTAAAAAATTCAAACACTTAGACGCAACGCTACTACCAGTGAAGCTATAACGAAATTGATTCGTGTTGATGATACTGGCCGACAACAGTTTTGAAACCAGAGTGGGTGGAAGGAACTCGCCATTTCTTGCTCAAGCTCAGATAGTCCAATCCCGCACGAATCGTGGAGAAATGCCGCCTAGTCGGGGAACGAGGCCTAACAAGGGAACCACAATAAATCATAGTGACCATTCCAAATGGAATGTGCTTTTCTAGAACCATTTTTGGAAGAAAAGTCCGAACATGCCCATCGCAGCTGCCTAGACCCACTGTGAAAAAGTTATGAGCGTTTTTTAAAGCTTCGCGGCAAGGTAAGGGTACTACCCCCCATGGAATTTTCAGGGTGTTTTTGAATTTTTCTCCTGATTTTGCTAAAAACATGTATATAGGGGTAAACTGGGGTGCTGAACACGAATCTGGGGTTTGCTTGCTCAAATTTTAAGGTTTACTGTAGGTTACGGTAGGTAACATGCCATTTAGGAGGCAACACCTACCTCGATATTCCGGTAATCGACAAATGGACATCGAACTCGTATTCAGCACTCCAAATAACCCCCACATAGAACCTTTGAGGCAAATCTGAAACCTTGACCAAACTACTGTATACCCAGCGTAATCTACCGTAAGCTGCCAAAACTCAATAAAACGACATCAGATTCGTGTTCAGCACTTCAATTTCCCCCCAGAGAAATAACTTGAGCACATTCTATAGAAGCACTCCGGAAATCGTCAAAAGTCGCGATTTGCCATCAAATTCTCCCCCGATGGGAATATGTGACGAATACAGTCGAAAACTTCGGAAAATCGATAAATGATCCTCAGATTCATGATCAGCACCCCAAATAACCTCTCAGAGCGAATTTTATAGTCAAATCTGGAATATTTTTCTAAAACGCTTCGAGAGCCCTCTAATTGGTATAAATAAACGCCCAACCGAAAATCCGTACAAGTCCAAAACGCTGTTAGTCTGCGCAAGGTTTGGAAAACGTTCCTTCGCCCTAACTTTGCTTAATGGGGTAGTTTTGGGCGCTAAACCCGATTATGAGGTCCGTTTCCGAATTTTCTTGAAAATAATGCGCTTTTTGGAGGGTACAATATGTAGGTACGAAAATAAGAGAAAAAATTCCTATAACTTTTTTTCAGAGTGGGTCTAGGCACCAAATATAATTCATTTCTCCTCTTCCTAACAGCAAGCGAGACTAAATGCAACCTCTTATTTCTATTGTATCCCCTAGGAATTGTATACAACTCGTGAAACTACGTTGAACCGTTTCTAGTTGTTGAATTAGCATTCGCTTATGCGGTGCATAAATAGTTCCCATACTCCAGCCCAGACCGGACGTAAATCTTTTATGCTCTGGTCAGTAGCTGTGGATCCTTAGGCCTTAAGGACTTGAATAATAAAAAGAGCCTCTGTTGCGCTTTAACAGTAATGTGCCTACAGTGTTCATCAAAAAGGAGTTTGTTATCGACTGTGAATAGAAGATCCTTTTTTTATCGACCACCTCGATAGGTACATCATTGATTTTGTAAATGGCCTGCTGGTTGGAATGTCCCAGGTGCAATGCTTTTGTTCTCACGACCGACAGGGGGAAGCCCCAAGACAGGGACCAGCGATAAACTGCATCAATACCACTCTGCAAGAGCGTGACCCCGTCACAGCCTACTGAACCGAACACTTTAATGTCACCCGCTAAAACTTCACGCCTAACATCGCATCGTTCAACAATATGGGGAATTTCATAAGCATAAATGCTAAACAGAATCGGAAATAAGACCCTCCCTGTGAAGCCCCACTTGGCGCACTTCCACTGCCGGAAAGGGAAGAATTTACACGAACCTGGAAGGTTCTATCCGTCAGAATGGCTTTAATCTTTGAAGGCAGTGTTCACGATAAATCTCGTTCTCGAGGTCTCGGTGTGAAACACTAAGTTGGCAGGTGCTGTAGAGGTTAGGGTCGAAGAAAGCAACGAAAACTGGCCAGAAATAAATACAAACGGCTTTGAAAGCTCTCCCCGTGCGCCTACCTATCCCGGTCCGCCCCCCAATCGGACGAGCTTGTGGCGCCGCACACGTTTCGATGGCAAATTGCCAAGCAACTCTGCCGCAGTTAGCCTTATCGATTCGCGCAGATTATGCGATTAACGCGCACTTGCCGAAATCAGCAGGGCCCATGAATCTCGTCCACGCCCTGAATTTAGAAAACATTATTTCGACTTATTCTGGACATTTTTCTTTCCTGTTTCTTCGCTGTTAGTTACCTCACGACCAAACAATCCCATTTTTTGGTCGAACTCGAGCGCGATATTCATCGTGAACACTGCCTTTAAGTTCTTCTTCAAATTTATGAGAAAAACTGCGAACTTTCCGGTATAAGTAGTGGAACCATCGCAAGGAATGATCACATCTTACTGAGCCAAAAACATTGAGAGTCATCGTTTTTAGACTTCCGTTATTCAAATTTTAGGATAAGACTGCAGGATATCTCCTCAGTCAGTGCCACAGGATACCAGATCTCTGGCACAAGGCAATCTACGCCACAGAAGGTTTCGAGTTGGAACCGTGAATGATCACTTCGTTCAGTTAAAGTGTACATAATGTGCATATTCTTCAACTTTTCTTATTGTGGTGATTTCCTCCTCAGAGCCTTAACTTTTTTCAAACCCTTCGTTTCCCTAAATCATACCATCATTTCATCATTTCGGCCCGGGTAGTGCTCGGCTAGCTCAGTCTCCTTCGTGTTCAGCTCATTGTTTTGATTAAAATTTAAATTTGAATAAGTCTGTTCTGCAGTATAAGAAGTTGTTGAGGTATTTTCCAGTTGTGGGGTTATACCAAACAACTTTTCCTCCAACCCGGTGCGTACTTATAGGGTAGGGAGGGCAAGTCGGGTAGTCGCTAAGAGCAGCAGTGGCGGATGAGTTCGAATTTCTAAAACTCTACACCAAACCGCGTTTCTTTACATTACTCCGTACGGCTTTAGTGCCTCGCCTGTTTTTTTACACGATTAAGGTCCCAAAGGTGTAGGGTGTGGGAAATGGAGGGCCCTTGTTTAAATGTTAATAATTTGGTAAACTGTCTAGTAGACTGTAATCTCTGGTGTTATTGAAGCTTGTAATAGATGGCGAATAAGATTCGTAGCTTATTAGCTGTGTCTAGGTGTCCTTTTGAAGCAGGTCTACGTTTTGGGTTGTTATGTGATATTGTTCATTACGAATGAAAATCTCTTCTTTGTATGTTGGTCGTGTTTTGACTTGGCTCTCATCCACTGTTTGCCTGCTTCGTAAAAATTGTAAGGTTGTATGGTAAAGGTTTAATCTTTGCATTTTGTTTTTAGATTCGATTCTGACGTGTTTCAATTCATCTTTAGCTAGAGGTATGGAGTTTTGTATACGATACGAAGTTGATTAGTGTACTAACTTTCTTAACTGGCTCTGGTTTCAGTGATGCACCCACCGCAGCGTCGTCCGCGATTATCGTATGACAAGGGTCGTTGCGTACCGGTTGGATGGAAACCGCTAGTGGTTGATCCTCGCGTCCGTACTTACATTTATGCGCGAGCCAAACGGACTTGTCTAGAGGCTAGAGATAGTAGGTTTCTGTTAGTTTTTTTTCTCTCACGACTAGAGCCTTCTTTTGTTCTCCAGTTCTCGTCTTCTTGTTAGCGATCCGTTTCTCTGCTTCCTCAAACCATTTGTCTTAGTTAACCGCATAGAGCCGTTTAGAGCAGAGCCCTCGCCCATTTACCGCTGTCCTTCTTCTTTTTGCTAGATGCACCCTTTGTGTCCATTTGTAGGAGAGGCACAACGTCGTGCTGCTGAGGAACGTCAGCGTGAGCGTCAGCAAATGCGTGAGCGAGCTGGCGTGGACTACGAAGCTTGTGAGGCAGAGGTATCTTCATTTTGTGTACTTTTGAAGGTTTTAATCATGGTCGCTTCTGATAGGTAAGTGTGAGTTTGAGTATTTGATAGGAACTTCTGTTATGTATAGTAGTGTATAGTTTTGCTATGTTATAGTAGTCGATAGTCAGGCAGCAGTTACTCGTCCCGGCTCGAAATTCTGGAGGGCCATCTTGCATGTTTCGGGTGGAAGAACGACCTAGAGTAATTTCCTGCTGCGCTGTCCACGCAGCTTCTGACACGAGAATTTTGTAGAGCCGTTCTATACTCCATTCCAATCGAGTCCACCGATTAAGAGCAAAAAGAGCGGTAATCTTATCTCTGCGCTCTCATTTTTGGGTGGCTGAGCGCGTCAGAGACACAGAGGAATAGTTTCTGTCTCTACTGGCTCTTCGTCGATGAAATCTCTTGGAACATACTTCAGGTTCACGGCAGGTATAGACCTGGCCCCTGTAGCGCAACGAGTTCTGTTAGTCGTCAATTTCATTGTGATCAATGTGTTAATCAAGAGTTGTTAAGGATTTGTATGTACAGATGCATTGTCGTTCTCGAAGCCAATTTCCGGTTCGCAATTGCGGACTTCGGCTGTTGCATCACTCAACGTGATGATAATCGTGCTGGGAGAAAGGTAAATGGTGCCGGGGCCAGGTGGTCCCAACGCGATCATTATCCTATTGCGTAATGCAACAACCGCTGTCCGCAAATGCGACCCGAAATTTGGCTTTGAAAACGACAGTAGTATTGCTCACTCGCAAGCCCACAAGTATGTTTTCTACGCATTTCAGTTGGAACGGGTGAAGGCTCGCCGAGATGAGTTGGCGGCTGAGAAGCATGAATGTTTCACGAAGCTCAAGGCGTGTCTCCAGCGTGAATCTATGCAAAAGAAAGCGGAAGACGAGCGAAAGAGAAGAGTTAGTTCTCGGTCATCTGTTTCATAGCATGGCTGATATTACCTGATTCTAGGAACTGCTCGCTCTTCAACTACAGCAACCGTTTCTTGCTGCAACTATACAAGCGCAAGCTCAGGCGCAGGCACAGGCCCAAGCGAATAGTCTGATCTCCAATCAACACCTGCTCACACAACAAAATCTCCTGTCACAACATTTCTCTGCCCAAAATTTATTGAATCAACAAGCATTATTGCAACATCAGCAGTTACTAGCTGCTCAAAAGTTTCAAGAGATCGCCCAGCGCAGTCTCCTCCAGCAGCAGCAAAGCCAGGCAGCGCCACAGCAGTCGTTAGCGGCAGGAATTTCGCCCGCCTACCTGCAACAGGCGTTGAGTCAAGTTCAGGTACGATAATGTTCAAATTTCAGAGGGTTTCGTGTGTATCGTGATTTGTTATAGGGACTATTGCCAGGAACCTCTGCTGCAGTGCCCGGGTTCGCCGCGAATGCACCCGTGACTAGGTTTGCTCTGTTCATATCCATTTATACTTCTACTCATTTCTATCTCTACACCACTTTTTGGGACGCGTGTTTGGCAGTGGCAAGAGGCGCCACTATCACTAGCACACGGTCGCACATGGTCACGCATCTTTGACTATTGCCAGGCAAGCATTCTCTCCCTCTGGGTCGGTAAATTGGCACCAAATTTGTCTGGGAGGATGAAACACTTACTTAAATAGCGGCTGCGCTCCGCAAGTCTTTGTATAGACCCAATTCACATTCAGAAGCCTCTGCGGTCCTGAATGGAAGGCGAATATATGGCGCATTCACGGAGGGATTGATCAATGGCAAGATTTATCTTCTTTATCCTTAATGCCACTTGTGACAATTTCTTCTGCAATCCTAGGGGCTGCTATCTCATCCACAACATTTGTATAGCCTAGGAACTTGCTCTCAACTACGCCTTTTTTCGCCGAGGGGAAACCGCGCCAGTGAGAGCCGAGTGCTCGCGATCCTGGTGGTGTATATCGCAGTTTTATTGTTTACACTGGGATAACCTCTACGCTCCTATATTGAACGTGATTCGAAGAGCCGTGTGATACACGGCGCGGGAGATAATGATTCTCTTCTAGACGGTCTCAGAGAGTGTCCCGAGTTATCCTTCGGAGGACCACTCCATGATTTGAAGACGATTTCGACCGCTGAGTGAGTGTTTGCGCGGCTCGCAGTGAGGATTTGACGCGGAACGCGAATAGATTCATTGACACATTACTGGATTTCTTCCGGTGGGCTTGAACTTACTTTGTGGGGCTGCAATTGGTTTCGTGGACGCGGATTTCACAATTTTCCTTTGATGCCTCAGGAAGCTCGGCAGTTGCCCCAGATGCAAGGGAATATCAACTTGTTTTATTTGACACTTCTTGCGCACGATCTCTAGTCTAAAAGTCTGATCCAAAATATGTGACGCGCTGATACCTGCCGTAACCCAGGGGCCAGTCAGTGAGTATGTGCCCGCTGAAAATTGCGCGAAAGATCGCGCTCCCGAGTAGGGTACAGCACGAGGTGGTGCGGAGGCCAATTTCACTCAGACTCCCCTCCCTCAGATTGGGTCAAGTTAATGACGGTTTTCTGAACCCCCCCCCAAAGGAGCGGGACTTAGTCTGTTTTCCTTTGCAGAATTCAACGAGAAACAACAAAAAATAACAAGACGTCACCAGTTAATAAGATCACAAGTGAGAGCTTTCTTTACGGGGTGCTTGAAGTCCTGGACAGTATATAACCCAATTCAGAATGGTCCACATGGCCTCCCGGCGGATCTCAGGCCCCCGTTCCACAGCTCAGACCCTCACTGTGGAGCGCCACACCCCGCGCCGAACACTGCTCCCGAGCTATCCATTGAGTTTACTCTAGCAGTTTAATCGATTGCGCCGCTCTATTCTGAGTGAAGGTATTCTCCTGTTGGTAGGCAATGCTGTGCTAGCTACAGTCCACGTAAAAAAATCAGTCTGTTGAATGGTCGGGGTTTCGACGTTAGATCGCCGCGCGCGAATCGAAATCCCGTTGGTGAGTGATGCCGCCAAAACCGCACGGTCAGCCGCCTGGTCGATGCGTCAGACTAATTCGAATGCGGAAACCATATGTTGCTTGGCGTGTAATCAGCTGGTTGGCCACTGAGATCCGAAACAGCTGGTTATAAATATGATTAGCGAACTCGCGCTTGCCGCGAAAATCTTTCCATCTCAGTTGCGGAAGTGAGTGAGAGGTATAAAACAGAATCGTTTCTGGAATTTCGAAACTTTTCTCTTTTTTTGCGAAATATATAGAACCAGTCAAAATGTATAGCAAAAATATACATTACAAAAAACGAAATAGTCCACGAAATGCTAACGAAACACCTACTTCCCTTTCCCTAGTATCAAGATTATCCGCGGGGTAGATCTGGTCCCGTCGTTGGGATTTGAATGCTTAAGGACGAGACCCGCGCTCCTCTCCTGCGTTTTGAACCCTGGTCTCTTTGCCTTGATTTTTGGCAATAGCATTGCGACGTGAGGCATCATCCAAAAGCTTCCATTTAAACTCATTGACAGTGTTGCGCAAGAACAACTGCAGTCTCATGTACTTCGTATAGGATTGCTGATACTGACCAATCTTGACATGATCTAGAAGGTCAAAGTATGTCATACCTAGAGATGAGTTTATCCGGCATGTCTGGTTTTTTTGACATGTGGCTCTCTCTATTCGTTACAATAGTCGTTATGGATTGTAAAAATACTTCTGGCTAATGTACGACTCCTGTGGTTTCTCAAAGAGAAAAAATTGTGACACGCACCGTAAGCACAGGGTGAAAGTTGCCAATGACGCCTTGGGTAGGTTAGGTTGTTCTGCTACCATAGCCATCCTGTGCAAAAGGCAGAAGCACATGTATTCAGAGTTGAGCAGGCCGTTGCGCCAATTTTTGGCGGAGCTACGACTTCCCCCCTGTTGGTCAAAAATTCGAAAATTCTTTACGATCCCCCCACCCCCTCAACAAATATATATCATGTTTACATTCAGCACGCCGAATGAACCGATAAGAAATTTTGACAGAAATCTGATACTTTGCACAAACTACCGTATACCACCGTAAAAAGAATTTCATGACGGCCTCTGCAGAGACAGCTGGTCTCGCGCTGCAATATTACTCTCAGAGGGCTGCTATTACTACCTCATTTTAGCTTACCAATTGGTTTGGAGAAAATTCCTTTCTCTCCAAAAACAAGCCCCCATCCCAAATTTTCATCTCTCTTCAAAAAAGTTCCCGAGTTTTTACGACCCCCCGTTGCGCCGAGTCGCAATCCTGCTCAACCCTGCATGCATTATTATGTTTATTTTATTTGGGAAAGTGGTAGTGTTCTGTTGCATCGAGGAGATTGAAAGAAGTTCTGTGTATTAAGAGGGACGCCACCGATTGGGAACCCGTTGGCGTTCGGCCAGTATGGTGTGGATCCTTCGAAAGCACAGTTGCAGTCGAGTAGCGTACAAGGGCAGTCGAGCCATGTGAAACCGGAGGCGCCAAGCCCGCAGGTTTCACCTGCGCCGCAGGCGATTAATCAACAAGCATACGGATTGCAGAGCATCCCGGCTTGTGAGTAATAATACACTTTTCTACCCTATCTTAATCGCTATGTAAACCATACAACATTGCAGCGTTCCTTTCGGGTTCAAATTCCTTTTTTCAACGTGCTCTCGCCAACTACCGCCAGGAATATCCAAAGCATATGAATGATTCAAGTAATGGATGACGGATTGATGTCTCAATGTTCATGAAGTGAAAATGGCTTTCATCCTCAGTGGTTGTTTCGCTTCGCATCGATGTTTTCCCTGCTTGAGTGAAAAGTGAACATTATTGTACATTTTGTCGAATTTTATGCTCTGCTAGGCTCAAAGAAAGAAACTGCTTCCACTTCAGCGTTTCGCCCACCATTTAGGGAAAATCAAAGAACGTTCCTTGCGCTAGATTCTATAAAAGTCGTAACAGTGGACGAAATTTCGACGTGAGTGCGACATTTACATTTGACCCCCCTTTATGCGTAGATGCTCGGACATTTTGCTTGCGTTAGTGAAACAAAGGTGCGTCATCTATCTAGGAGTGCGCTTTCTAATTTTTACGGGTAGTTTTTTTTTAGTTGGCTCCGCGAAGTTTCTAACATATCTTCGTTTCCTACATGTTTTCTACCTTGTGTTCTTGTAGTTGTTTTGGCGTTGAAAATGCTGCTTCAAATGTGTTTCTGATTACATTTGCCTTGTATATATGGCTTCTCCTCGACTGTTCGCGATCGACTTTCCGAATATGTTCGATTTCGACTTCGTCGAAAGTCGAGTGTTTGAAGAAGTCAGATTTCGGACATATCCAAAAGTGGAAAATGCTAATTTTGAACATCATCGATGGTCGAAAACTCGGGAAAAGAAGTTGAGAAGCAATGTATAGTGTGTTGACGATAATCGTAGAAATCTATACTGCAGTAATAGGTAAGTATTGCCATATTTTTGTCTCTACTTATTCGTGCAAGGTGATTACTACCTTTTCCGTGGTCGTGTCATTGGTGATTGCCCCAGAAATGGTAATCTCCTGCTACCCATTTTTCTTTCAGAATCCCATTTGTTTACTGGTAGTTAACGTAATATCCATATAAATGTATTTGCCAAAAATGCTCTTGTCTACGAATTCGCTTCTTACGGTTTTCGCATTATGCTATCTCCACTCTTGTTTTTTTTTGAGCGGTGGGATGGAGCATTTTGTTATGTCGCGAAGCGATTTATATTGCTATCGTTCAGGCATTAGCCCAATTTGGGGTTTGGGTCGCAGTGGCCGGCGCGGTCGGTGTCCATCTAGAACCTAGGAAACGGCTCACGATGTCGTCACCTGGCGGTGATGAAGTGTGTCCAATCTGCCTATGTTCTATGGACGAGGCGTTCTCGCGTCCGGAGAACTGTCAACATCGCTTCGACCCCGACTGCTTGACAGAATGGTCAAAGGTTTGTCATGTTTTTTTTTCGGTCTTCAGCTATGATGGTGAGTTAGGTTCATGTGAACTCAATTTCAGTTGAGGCGCAGTTGTCCGTCATGCCGCGCTGAGTTTAGCGCAGTGTATACCTACATAATCGTGGAAAACAAGCCAACACTGCATAAGGTGGAGAAGATTGAGGAACCTGCAGAGGCAGAGGTACATTGCTTTTCAATGCCATTGTTGATTCGCTTTGAAAAAGCACGTCCAAAGAAGCACGGTAACCATTTCGTTTTCAAGCACCCTAGATTACCCCTACCTAAACATTTTGAGCGAAATTCTATTTTTTTTTCTTCAAAAAAAAACCAAAAAGTTTCGCGGAATTGTAAAGGTCCCCTTACCTTTTCGCGAAACTTCAAAAATGCTTATACCTTCTTGAAACCAGCTGCTCGGGGCGGGGTATTGCAAAGTTTTTCTATAGATGCTCAAGAGATACTGAGAATACAATTTGTTTCCGCAGATCCGACCTATGCTTTGTATACCATCCTTGCTAGACGTTGTCTGAGATCACATTCTTGTTATTTTCAGCCTTTCGACGAGACTAACCAGTTTGATTTCACGGTCTGCGAAATATGTTCTGGTGGTATGCACGAAGAGCTCATATTGATTTGCGATCAGTGCGATAGAGGGTTCGTCTATTTGTCTTGCACCCCGATCTTCGTCTAAGGCTCTTATCGCTACTTCTACGCGTGTCGCTGCCCCTTAGGTCCTAGTCATTCTCCGGCGTGACGCTGCGGAAATAGCAAGGTAACGTTTACCACTGTGCACCGCCACTGTGCTGAGGCACTTCAAAAGGAACAGCTGTACGCATAGAGCGTGATGAGAAGCCGCACCAAGCTGTTATATTTGATGTTACACCTGATGTTTTGTCGCTAGAAGACCCATGTGGTTGGATGTTCGCCAAGATTCAACAGCTGATTATTTTATTTTTTGGGTCAAAATTGTTGAAACACTTGGAAAAAAGCATAAATGACAATAGAAAAGACGAAGGCTACCTATAATAAGGAAGGATTTCTCAAGAAATGGGAGAGCGAAACAATGGTAGAGAGAGAGCTTATCTGCAATATCGTGGCGCCCTACGCAGGATTACGTATGCCCTAAATCGCACGGCAAGCTGCAGTGATCTCCGCGCTGCAAGTTTTCATCCAGCCACAGTATAACACATTTCTCGTACCAGATGCTGACATCTCCGATGGAGAAACACCCCGGCGAATGCTTACCTCTGAAGTGCGAGCTGCAATCAGAAGTATGAAGAGTGGCAGAGTTTCAGCACTGGACATGATTTCTGATCATTTTTTTTTTGATCTGGAGGCCACAACCTACACTCATTTCTTGCGGCGCTTTGACTTCACCTAATCGGTTGGCTTTCGCCTGACGCGGTCATTCCGCATCTTCACCGAGGTGTGCCGTCCTAGTAGTCAGCCGTGTCCATTTGTCACGGTCCTCAGCCACAATTTGAACACAATCCATCCATTGGTCGCTATTCCATTTCCTGCGAAACGAAACATCGCGCCTGAACTGTCTTTCAATGCCGAGTGACCTCAAATCCTCTTTAACCACATCCGTCCAGAACTTTCGCCTACGCCCAGGTGGCCGTTTCCAGACAGGATTTGGAAGCATTCTTAAAGCGTGTCGTACAAGACGATCCGGCGTTCTTCTTAGCTTATGCCCGAGCAGTCGAAGTCGATCTCCCATAGCTGCTTGAGATGGCGTTGGGAGATGCTGGCACCTCCCCCGTGTCAAGCGTTGATGTACTGCGTCGATTTCCTTGTAAAGGTCTTCGTTATGGCATACACGCGGCCAGAAATATCCAAGCAAACGCCTAAAAAGCTTCCTGGCTTCCTCTCCGTGCAATCCAACCTTTCCATCTGCGCCTTCGGTGCTGCCCACGTCTCCGATCCGTACATCATGATAGGGGGAATAGCGGATAGGTAGACGCGCAACTTGACTTCCTTCGCGATGGTGGTAGACCACAAACACTTGGTTAGAGGTTTACATGCAGACGTAGCTTTCGCACATCGTTGTCGAATATCCGCTGCACAGCTATCATCGTTCTTCAGCAAACAGCCCAAATAACAGAAATCGTCCACCAGTTTGATACGTTGTCCGTCCACACAAACTCCCGTTGAAGGCCTCTGAGAGACCCACATCTGCTTGCATTTGTCCGGACGAAGACGAAGTCCATAGGCTGCGGCATACTTCGAAACGAGATTCACAATCCTTTACAGTTTTGCGTTGTTTTCAGCGAATAACACAATGTCGTCGGCGTACTCCAGGTCGACAAGGGAGCGTTCTGATGGTGCTAGGATCACATCCGCAGGAAACTGTTCTGCAACTCTACGCATGATGTCATCAACGGCGGAGTTGAAAAGAAAAGTTTCTGCTACGGCTCCTTGCCTCACTCCTGTTTTCACTTCGAGAGCTGACGTAAATCCGACAGGTGTACGAACTGCTGCAGTTGTTCCTCTGTTCATGTCCTCGATTAACCGAACATACTTTTCCGGGACTCCATCTGCTCGCAGAGCGTTGAGCAATCGATCACGATGAGGAGAGTCGAACGCGGCTTCAAAGTCCAAAAAAGCAAGCTGTAATGACTTCGAATACCGCTGCCAGGATTCAGTTACTCTTTTCACGACAAACACTTGGTCGATGGTCGACCTTCCAGGTCGAAAACCGGCTTGCTCATCTCTGGTCGTTCTTTCACGATGTTTGATAAGTCGCCCGAGAATGATACGTTCTAAAACCTTGTACATGACAGGAAGTAAAGAGATTCCTCTGTAATTCTTAGGATCCGTGACGGATAGCTTCTTGTGAAGAGGTACGATGATCGCATGTCTCCACGAATCGGGTAAGCTTTCGCTCATCCATATGGCACGGATGGTGTTGGTCATTTCACGAATCTCAGACGGAGGAAGAGCTTTCAGCATTTCTGCAGTGATGTTGTCATCTCCACCTGCCTTTCCATTCTTCATTTTCCGGACCCGATCCGAAACTTCAGATTCAGTCGGCGGTTCCCCACTGACATCGTAATGTGCTCTCTGAACATGCGGGAGCTCAGGTACTGATGGCGCTGGACGATTCAGTGATGAACTGAAGTAATCCTTCCATATTGGCAGCGTCGCATCACCAACTGCAACTCCATTGGTAGTGTTCAAGACAGGAGAACATCTCTTCATCTTCCCGCTATACTGTCGCAGCAACCTGTAGGCTTTCCTCGGATTCTTCTCCTCCCAAGCCTTCTCGAACTTCTTACCTCTACGCGTCCACTCTCGTTCGCGGTCACTATTAAGCTGCCGACGCAACTTCCTCCTCAGACGCTTCTCCACGAAGTTTCCTGCAGTTCGGAGAGCACATGCCTTGTTGTAAGTAGACGTCGTTTCCTCTGAGACTTAGGCGAACTTCTTCTTAGGCTGTGCAACCGGGAGTGCCTCTTTCGAAGCGTCCTGGATGCACTTGACAAAAGAATCCGCGTCGCTATGTTCCTTCCTCTTCCGCACTCCCATGTGAATAGAAACGCGTTGTCGAAAATTCATTCTGCATTCTTCATCTCTGAGACTTGTCATGTCAATCCTCTGGAGAGGCTGAGCCCCTCGCTTCCTCTTATGAATCCTCTCAGTGAAGTTCAACAGAACAGGACGGTGATCTGAATCAAATGCGACATCCCACACAGCTCTAGATCTTCGAATGTTCAATACTGGAATATTCCTCGTCAGAACATAGTCGAGCTGTAGTTTCAATGTTGTTATCTTCCGCTTTCGCTGCTCTTCTGGAGATAGCTGGGTTGGTCCTGGCCACGTAAGCTGATGGCGGCGATGATTCTTCTGAATGTCGATGCAATAGTCAGACCACTGCGTTCACAAAAGTCGACAAGGTGGTAGCCATTGTCCGATGTTTGCTCCACTGGGTAGAACCATTAAACGAGTACTTCGGATTCCTGATCAAGTCCCATCTTCTCATGACAAGGAATCCTGGCCAGCAACGTATTGAGTTCCTCATAAAACGCATCCTTCGAATTGTTCTCGGCGGTTTCAGTGGGCGCATGAGCACTCACTATCCACAGATTGAATCCTCTGTGATCCCGCAGTCGTACGAATGCATTCCGGCACGACGTTGAGGCAAACTCCTTGACCACCCCATTGAAATCCTCCTTACAGCAATCGCACAGCCTCCCGCTCTCCTATCGTCAGCTTTACCGCAGTAGATGGTGTACTCTCAGGCGTTGATGGCGGGTCTATCCTTGAGGCGGGTTTCCTGCAAAGCAGCAAATGGTGCATGGAAATAGCTCAAAAGTCTGGATAGCGCAGATTTTTCGGATATCACTCGACAGCGATCGACAGTTCAGGGGGGGGGGCGAAATTGTGGCTTGTGGCCAAAGACTCCATGAACTCCCAGAGGCCTTAGTGTGCCGGACGGTGGCACCTTTATGCAATGTATGATATACTTTTGCGATATAGTTGTGCACGCTATATCGCTCGAACGTTCCCTGTGTACACTCTAAAGTCTGCTGGGTCCAGTAGAAGCAGGGGCACCAACGAGCAGGTAACAACAGACTTGTATACACACCCCCCTTGCGGCGCTTGTGTCATCATATATACAGAAGGAAGTAACTCCAGACTAGAGGAGGACTTCGCGCAAGTCATTCTTAACAAGAAGGGTGACCGGAATTTTTGCAATTATCGACCGACCAGCTTGGTGAGCGTGCTCTACGAGCTGTTCACAAACATCGCTCTTTCGTGCGTATCGCGGATCTTGGGCGAAGCTCATCCACCAGAGAAGACTGGATTTCGTCAAGAATTTAGCTCCATGGATTAATCCAAACCGTTGCTATGGTCATCGAAGTTTGCCGGCAGTACCAACTGTCCGTAGTTTTAACTTTCGTCGACTACGAAAAAGCCTTCGACAGCGTCGAAACGAATGCCGTGCTGTGCGCTATAGTCGATCAAGGAATGGACCCGTCCTATGTAAGAACGTCGGCCAATTGTAATCGAAGCTGTGCTACGACGATACAGCTCTTCTATCGCCCTCTCACCATATCCATTTGTAAGGCGGCTCGTCAAGGCGATACTATATTGCCCAAGCCTTCAACCGCCACTTTGCAGTTTTACAGTGAAGTTGTTCAACTGGTAAGAAAATGGCAGATGTGTGGATGGAAAATTCTTCTTGAAGCTTCGTTTTGACGACGACATCGTCATTTTTTCGAATAGTACCAGTGAAGCGGAGGCGATGCTAACGAAATAGAACAAAGCAGGGAAAGGGATTGGACTGCAGATCAATGGGAGAAGTACCCAGTTGATGAAGAACGACGGGTGCGAAGGAACTCAGAGCAGGTTGGTGGTTCACAGATAGCGGAGGCTAACTCCTACGTGTACATGGGACGCTCGATGAACTTGGATTAGAATTGGGAGGAAGAGTTGGAAAGAGTAGATGAGCAGCATGCGCAGCTTTCGGGTGGTCGTCTTGTGGCGCCAAGCAATGAGGAGGGTGGGCGGATTGGAAGGAAGGGCTAGGCACTGATAATGGTCGACGCCATTCTGGTAAGAATTAGCACTGCTTTGTCCTTCCCTCTGAACCGCCCAATCTTCTCACTGTTTGGCGCCGCAAGACGACCACCCGCAGCTTTCGAGCCTTCGAAGCACATCCCTCCTACTTGATCCAATAGAATACGCAACAAAAGCCAAATTACGATGGGCCGGTCACGTTATGAGGAGAGCCGACGATAGGTGACTAAGGTGAACAACCGAATGGACATTGACTGACTGGGCACTCGCGCCTTCGAGTGAGGCCTTCGGTGGGCAGATGTTTTTGTAGAGACTGTTGATAGGCTGCCTTGGCAGCGAACATTCGCATCCAGGCTTAGTGATCGTCATAGAATGGCGAGAAGTAACAGACTACCGCCACAACCAACGACTGCGAAAGAACGAGGCAATTGGAAGTTGCTGAGGCTCGCATGATTCGTGAAGATGAGCCGTCGAAGTATCAAAGTAAAGTAAATATGGCAACGCCTGCTCCGGTGCTGCAAATAAGATGAAGAGAGAGCAGCTGTCAGTAATATTATCAATACCATGGTTAACCCTTGGCCGTCCTATGGGGTCTGCGACTCTAATCCCTCTCTGCGCTTCGCCTAGGCTGGTAGCGCAATTCCACAGAAGCTGTTTGCCGGCAAAGACGCTGTCCGACAGTAATATTCCCTCTCACTTGAACTTCACCATATTGATATAATTTGTTTTAGGTACCACACGTACTGTCTGACACCCCCACTGGACTCGGTTCCGACTTCTGAACAGTGGTTCTGCCCTGATTGCGAAGAATCTCGAGCAGCTCGGCCGTCAGGAAGTCGGCCTACTGCTCAGCCTGCACAGGCAGTTCGAATTGTACAGAGGACTGCACTAGCGGAGAGAGTACGGCGAGCTGTAGCTCGTCGAAATAGGTTAATTTTTGTTTATTCGTTTTGCAGAAGGCTCGTCGTTACAGGTTGTGCGTGCCATTATAACTTCTTTTGAAAGCGTTAGAGAGTTTTTCTGCGGTGCGACGCTACGGCTCATGTCAAAAGCCTTTCATATAATAATCAGGAGCCTTTGCTTTTTCATGTGTTTTTTTTTCAGAGTGGTGTACCTTGATAGTACCACAGAAGAGGATGAGGATGAAGATGAAGAGGAAGAGGAAGAGGAGGAGGTGGATGATGAAGAAAAGGAGGAGGGAGAAGTGGAGGAGGAAGATGATGAGTCGACTACCTCAAATGAGGTAATTTCATTCATGTGTAGTTGTTCTTTATTAAGTGACCTTGTAAATCATCTTTGTAGGAGGAAACGAAGGATTTCTTTGACGATGACGCTCGAGTGTTAGGAGGAGCTGACTACGATGCACCGTATGACAACAATCCATTACCAAGGTTTGTTGGTTTACGGGCGAAATCACCTTTTGATTGATGGAGAGATCATAAAAGTAAACGAAGCATGATACTTCCAAGCGTCTTGTTTCTGCGTTTGAGTAGGTTATAGTTTTTTCAGCATCCAAAGAAGGAAAAGAAAACGGAAAGACGGAAAGAAGAAGTCTTCAAAAAAGAGGAAGAAAACTGCCACCAAGAGAAGTTCGAAAGGAAAACGGAGGATTAAGGTGGGTGTCAAAAAAGTTTTTGACAGTGGTTAAATAATTTTTTTTTAATTTTTAGTGGTAGAAAACCTAAGCTTAGGTGCCATTAGCAGCTCCATCAGAAAATTGAGAAAATGGGCTGTTGAAGTCGAGCTACCTGTAGCAGAGCAAAGCCAATAATTCTTGGTTGGTTTCAGCGCAAGCGTAATAAGCGAGCGTCTTCCCGAGCAAAGGCTAAGGAAGGTCCAATGGATAGCTTTGTATCGCGTCGTGGAGCTGTTCGCGAACCACATGCTCGTCTGTCACTGCTAGGTGCAGGATTGGAACCAGTGGGAGATGACGATCCGTATGTTTGACTTTTCGTTGTAATCGATTGAAAACCTTCACGCGCCCTAGAGCACAGTTCGTTGATTAAAAATGGCAATAGAATGGGTTGTAGAAGCAACAGTGTTAAAACTTCGCTTAATATTGACACTAAACAACGACTGGGTGACGATAAGTATGGGAACTACAAGTGACGTTATCGCGCGTCGCAGCAACCCCTTTCTCACCTGCGGCGTGTCAGACTTGAGCTTGTTGTGTGCGGCGATCTCGGGTCAGCTACTACCAGCGACCAATCACGGCCACGGGATGTAGGAATGCGGCTTTCAAAGTGGTTATATTTCATCCACTTCTGTGCCAAACTAGGTTTCAAACGGTAGAATAGGATTTATTGGTCAGACGTTTCTGCAAGCGCGCCGTTATCAGAGGCATAAAAAACGTCGAAACAGTTTACTCACAAAACCACACGGTAAAGCGCTGCCTCCGGTCCTACCAGTAACAACACTTGCCAAGATCTTCAGTTAAAACTTCGAAACACACCCAAATCGATTCCCTACAGGCCGAGCCCCGCTGCAGTTCATAGAAGACCGTGAGCAAGTGATAAACGATCGGAATCAATAATATCACTATGTGCGGTGATCACGAGCAAAAGCACAATCCACACAGCGGGATAAATTGTAGAATTTCGTTGGTTATCGTTGTGCACTCGCTTCGATTGTTCAGCTTCGGATTACGTACTATCGTTTTCCGAGAAAAATCCCGGCCCGCGATTGCGGACTACGGCTGTTGCATCATGCGACACGTGATAATCGTGCTGGGAGAACAGTGAATCGTGCCAGGACCTAGTGGTCCCGCGCGATTAATACGTGTCGCAGGATGCATTAGCCGTAGTCCGCAACTGCGGACCGGATTTTGGCTCAGATAACGACAGTACTTGTAGAGTTAACGTAATCATTTTAGTCTGATGAATGGTCGTAGCTGCGACGGTAGATCACCCCGCGCGAATCGAAACCCCATTGGCCAGTGAGGCCGCCTGCACCGCACGGCCGGCCGCCTGGTTGATGCGTCAGGCTCCGTCCATAGCAGACGACCGGTGGCAAAGCGTCAACTGTCCGGCAGCAGTGGTCGCTGAGGAGCCGCTGGGGAGTCAGATCAATAATAAATGCTGAAGGTGCAAACCCCCAGTGTCACTTTACGTTCATTTGACGCTGGGACGTCTGCTATGGACGGAGCCTCAGACTAAAACGAAAACTGAAGCCATTCATAAAGCGCCTCAAGGGCTTTTCTAGCTGCAATGTCCGATTCGTGGCTTGGTACCGTGCATATAACTTCGTAGTCGTCGTTGTTGTGTTGGTCCACTCTGTGCTTGCCAAGGGGAGTGAAGAAAGACTTTTGCCTTTTACCGGCCAGATGTTCCCTCAGACGTATATACAATATCCTCCCAGTCTCCAATATATATTTCGTTTTAAGCCAAACACTGGAGCTGATATACAACACCGCTCTGGGTGCAGTCGCCATCTCTCCCATGTGGGCATGCCATGCAGTTGGTAGAGCTACACGAACGGTCATATAGCCTATTTCTAACGAGTTGGTGCTTGATATTGTCACGCGAGATACTGACCAGAACAACGTCATTACCCAAGTCAGCGCGTGCTATGCGCTGGCGGAGCTCACCACTGGTCTTATCAGAAATAAACGGGAGCTGGACAGTGATTTGCCGTCATAGATGTTTAACGGGTACGCTGGTACCGCGTATGACGCTCTGTAGCGTATCCATTTTTAGTGGCGATCTTTTCCGCTAGTTTTCTCGATTCTTAACGCTCCAAGGCACCACGACAAACCCGCAACTGCCGCCGTGAACATATTTCGAACCACCGTACGCTTGAGGGCTTGAGGATGCGCTGACCTCGCATGGAGTAGAATGTTTTAGAGCTACTCTTGCGGAACCATTTAACATTATACGCACCGTTGACCAGCATACGCTGCGTATTGAGAAGTGAAAGCCAGCCACTCCGGGGAGTTTCTCGCGTAATCCTTATGTTCTGAGATTGATGGTTTAAAATGGTGAACAATTCATCGATTGCTGTTTTTATAGCCGTTATGACACAATAATCGTCGATGTATCGGCAGTACATAGTAGGCAAGCTTTCCTATAGAGGTTTCTTTGTTTCGCTCATGAAACAAATTGCCAAGGTCGGTGCTAGACCCTTGCCCATGGCGATACCCCTAATTTGCGAGCAGTAGCTTCCACGCCATTTGAAAACGTTGCAGTTTAGGCACTCCTTAACAAGTGCCATGATCTGTATCTTGCTCAAACCAAACCTCACTATCGTACTGTCATATTCATCCACCATTTCGGAAAGCGCCTGCAGAGCTTCCTGATTGTTGACATTTGCGTAAAGTGCTTCAACGTCAAACGACTCTATCTTACAGCTTTCTTCAAATCTACAGACGCGTAGACGATCCAGGAACTCTATCGCGTTGGATAGGTGTGAGGGTGCGTGACTGAGCGGTTGCACCGCAATCTTGTACAGGAACCACGAGATACGATCAGTTGGCTCTCCCACGTAGTTTATATTATTTCATATTTATTACATGTGCCGAGACACATGTGAATTAACAGCAAATGAAAAGAATTAACGACAGAAAAAAAAACAACAAACTCAATCACTAAAACGAAACACTACTACCAAAGAAGCTATAATGAAATTGACTCCTGTTGAAGATACTGGTCGACAATATTTTTGAAACCAGAGTAGGTGGATGGAACTTCCCATTTCTTCCTCAAGCTCAGATAATCCAATCCCGCACGAATGGTGAAGAAATGCCGCCTAGTCTGGGAATGAGGCCTAAGGAAGCTAAGTTTGTACCTTTGTCCTCTTGTATTTGAACGTATGAGGGTAAAAAACTCGGAAGGTTCAATCCTACCGAACCATTCAACATTTCAAAAACCAAATATAAGTCATTTCTCCTCCTTCTAACAGCAAGCGAGTCCAAATGCAACCTCTTATTCCTAATGTATCCCCTAGGAATTGTACTATACGAAAATCCCATTGCCCGTATGAAGACCTTCCTCGTGAAGCTACGTTGAACCGCTTCTAGTTTTTGAACTAGCATTCGCTTATGCGGTGCATAAACACAGGTCCCATACTCCAACACAGACCCTCTTACGTAAATCTTATAAGCTTTGGTCAGTAGCTGCGGATCCTTAGACCGTAAGGACTTGAATAATAAAAAGAGCCTCTGTTGCGCTTTAGCAGCAATGTGCCTACAATGTTCATCAAAAAGGAGTTTATTATCGACTATGAATCCAAGATCCTCAATTTTGTCGACCGCCTCGATTGGTACATCATTGATTTTGTAAACGGCCTGGTTGTTGGAATGTCCCAGGTGCAATGCTTTTGTTTTCACGACCGAGAGGGGAAGGCCCCAAGCTAGGGACCAGCAATAAACTGCATCAATACCACTCTGTAAGAGTGTGACTCCATCACCGCCTTCTTCGCGGTACACTTTAATGTCATCCGCAAAAACTTCACACCTAACACCACACCGTTCAACAATTTGAGGAATGTCATAAGCATAAATGTTAAACAGAATAGGGGATAAGACTCCCCCCTGTGGAACCCCACTTGGAGCACTTCTACAGCCGGAAAGGGAAGAATTAACACGAACCTGGAAGGTTCTATCTGTCAGAAAGGCTTTAATCCAGCTGACAATGCTTTTGTGGATGCCAAGCTGCTTAAGTCTGAGGATAAGCTTTGTGTGGTCAACTTTGTCAAACGCAACGATAGGTCTTATCTTATATCTGCTGGCCGTTGATAAATGCACGTCTTCCGGCCAAAGTTTATGCGTTTTTTGCAGACTATAGAAAACAGGACAGAGATGTATCCAGTTTCAGTCTTCTGAGCAGACTACCGCTCAATCCAGCATTTTTTCCAACTTGCATCCATAACTCATTCAGCCTAGGACATTGGACAACGAGTTGTCTTTCCGTAGAGGGAGTGTAAATGGAATTCCATTTTTCTGGTTTCATTTTCTCAAAAATTATGGGGCCTATAGATCAAATGGCTGAATTCTAAGCTACCTAAAGGTTTTGATGTTGTAATAGCACATTCTGTTGGCCTTCTTTGTCATAGTGGAGCTTCGCTGTATCTAATCGATCCCACAGTGTATCGTGGTTTTTGAATCTGCAGCTTTTAGATCCGTCACTGTGAATTCACGTCTCTTCGATCAGCCGCTCATACGCCGAAAGGAGCAACACCGGCCGGATCACACAGATGAAGCGGCACAGGAAGACAAGTGTGTCGATGCTTCGTGGTGGGTTTCTTGTTGTTAAGTGCTTTGTCTTCGTTTTCATTGAAAAGAAGCCCACCTTTGCATATTTTAGTATTCAATAAGCAGTGTATTGCGGTTATTGCTTGTGTCGTAAGACGGGTATGCTGACAAACGGAGATCGAAATGATCATATTCCTATTCTGGAATTCGGTAATTTGTCAAAACCCCGGGGCTTGAAGAACGGAACGAAAATTGACTAAGAAGTTCGCTTTTCTACTGTGGAATCTTCAAAGTCTTTTTCATTTATATATTTTACCCTTCACATTTTTTAAAACTGTGGGTGGGGAAACAGTTGTAAAGTGATTTGATTGTTTTAACTGCAATATTATACTGCCCGTTTTTTAGCGATCTTCTTGGCTCGATAATCCCAGAACAGGAGAAGACTCTAGCGCCAGGAAGATTGTTTGCTGTCAAGGTCAGCTGAGGTTGAATGCTCTTGTCACGCATGCCCTTTATTAATGCTTGCTGAGGATAATTCCAAAAATATAATACCAAAAATCACTAATCTGCACCGAGCGCACCGTTCTATTTTCCTGATCGTCCGCTCCTCACTATCTTTTCAATCTTGGCATGCTGCATGTTTGACCCTTTAAAAAACTTCCAAGCACCTTGGATAGGGATGTACGGAGAGATAAAGAGGCCCACTTCCTTTCCGCCAGTAGAAGACATTGACAATCAGCCAGTTCTCTGGTTGTTCCTTGCTTTCATTCTCCTCGAAAGCGTGGTTAGCGCCAGGGTTATTGTGCTAATTACTAGTGGTTAGTTAACTCTAGCCGACTGGATCCATTCAAGCTCCAATTTCAAGGCAAGCGTTCTGGAACTTGGTATGAAAATTCACAAACTACAAGACAAATATTTCTCTACTATTAGTAGGTCTCTACTGCTACTAGTAGCTACTATTAGTACTACTAGCCCTGATTCCGATAAGGACGCGTTTTACGCTCAACTGCAGGACGTTCTGAACACGATTCAAAAGAAAGGCGTTATCCTAGTTGTAGGTGATTTCAACGCACACGTAGGAAAAGACGGAACTGGCTGGGAAGCAGTGTTGGGCGGATTCTATGTTGGTGAAAGGAATGACAATGGTCTGCGCTTGCTCAGTATTGCAGCTTTCAATGGACTCGTTATTGGGAACAGTCACTTCCAGCATTGCTGAAAGCATCAGTTGACGTGGAGAAATCCTTCCGGACGAGATGTAGCCACGTTAGACGGCGTGCTGATGAGTTCGCGTTTAAGGTCATCGCTTAAGGATGTTCTTTCTATGAGAGGATCCGACTGTGGTTCAGACCATTAACTTCTACGTGCACAGGTTAAGCTCCGTCTACAACGAGCTAGGATTGTGGAGCCTTCTAAAGGCAAACTCGACTGGGCATATTTAATGGTGCCTGAGACGAGCAAGTTATTCCAAATGGCACCGTCGAATCGGATTGCGTTGTTGGCAGACGATACATCTGTGGATCAACAAGAACAGCAGATAGTAGCCACCATCGTGGAATGTGCAGAGTCACTTTGTCCTGTCAGTCGCAGGCGAACCCTGCCGTGGATATAAGATGAATCCATACATCTCATAGAAGAAAGGGAAAGAGCGAAGTTGACCAATTTTGATCGATATCGTCAGCTCTGTAGAGAGCTTCGTTGGAGATTGAAAATGGAACGAGGATCATATTGGAATAAGGAAGCCTTTGATTTGGAGGAGTCTGCGAGCAGCGATAGTATCAAGATTACAGGGGGTGTGTATACAAGTCTGTTGGTACCTGCTCGTTGGTGCCCCTGCTTCTACTGAACCCAGCAGACGTTTGAGTGTACACAGGGAACGTTCGAGCGATATAGCGTGCACAACTATGTCGCGAAAGTACCCAATACATTGCATAAAGGTGTCGCCGTCCGGCACACTAAGGCCTCTGGTCCATAACACCCTAGGATCCGTACCTAAGGAGTTCATGGAGTCTTTGACCACAAGCCACAGTTTCGCCACCCTGAGCTGTCGATCGCTGTCGAGTGATATCCAAAAAACTGTGCTAACCAGACTTCTGAGCTATTTCCATGCACCGTTTGGTGCTTTGCAGGAAACCCGCCTCAAGGATAGACCCGTCATCAGCGTCAGAGAGTACACCATCTACTGCGCTAACGCTGATGATAGGAGAGTGGGAGGCTGTGCAATAGCTGTAAGGAAGGATTTCAATGGTATGGTCAAGGAGTTTGGCTCAACGTCGTGCCGGAATGCATTCCTACGACTGCGGGATCACAGAGGATTCAATCTGTGGATAGTGAGTGCTCAGGCGCCCACTGAAACCCCCGAAGACAATTTGAAGGGTGCGTTCTATGAGGAACTCAATACGTTGCTGGCCAGGATACCTTGTCAACATGCTGTTGTGGGAATTGACGCAAATGCGAAGATGGGACTTGATCAGGAATCCGAAGTACTCGTTAAATGGTTCTACCCAGTGGAGCAAACATCGGACAATGGCTACCGCCTTGTCGACTTTTGTGAACCCAGTGGTCTGATTATTGCATCGACATTCAGGAGGAATCATCGCCGCCATCAGCTTACGTGGCAGGGACCAACCCAGCTATCTCCAGAAGAGCAGCGGAAGCGGAAGATGACAACTTTGAAACTACAGCTCGACTATGTTCTGACGAGGAATATTCCAGTATTGGACATTCGAAGATCTAGAGCTGTGTGGGATGTCGCATTTGATTCAGATCACCGTCCTGTTCTGTTGAACTTCTCTGAGAGGATTCATAAGAGGAAGCGTGGGGCTCAGCCTCTCCAGAGGATTGACATGACAAGTCTCAGAGATGAAGAATGCAGAAGGAATTTTCGACAACGCGTTTCTATTCTTATCGGAGTGCGGAAGAAGAAGGAACTTAGCGACGCGGATTCCTTTGTCAAGTGCATCCAGGACGCTTCGAAAGAGGCACTCCCGGTTACACAGACAAGAAGAAGTTCGCCTAAGTCTCAGAGGAAACAACGTCTACTTACAACAAGGTATGTGCTCTCCGAACTGCAGGAAGCTTTGTGGAGAAGCGTCTGAGGAGGAAGTTGCGTCGGCAGCTTCATAGTGACCGCGAATGAGAGTGGACGCGTAGAGGTAAGAAGTTCGAGAAGGCTTGGGAGGAGAAGAATCCGAGGAAAGCCTACAGGTTGCTGCGACAGTATAGCGGGAAGATGAAGAGATATTCTCCTGTCTTGAACACTACCAATGGAGTTGCAGTTGGTGATGCGACGCTGCCAATATGGAAGGATTACTTCAGTTCATTACTGAATCGTCCAGCGCCATCAGTACCTGAGCTCCCGCATGTTCAGAGAGCACATTACGATGTCAGTGGGGAACCGCCGACTGAATCTGAAGTTTCGGATTGGGTCCGGAAAATGAAGAATGGAAAGTCAGGTGGAGATGACAACATCACTGCAGAAATGCTGAAAGCTCTTCCTCCGTCTGAAATTCGTGAAATGACCAACACCATCCGTGCCATATGGATGAGCGAAAGCTTACCCGATTCGTGGAGACATGCGATCATCGTACCTCTTCACAAGAAGCTATCCGTCACGGATCCTAAGAATTACAGAGGAATCTCTTTACTTCGTGTCATGTACAAGGTTTTAGAACGTATCATTCTGGGGCGACTTATCAAACATCGTGAAAGAACGACCATAGATGAGCAAGCCGGTTTTCGACCTGGAAGGTCGACCATCGACCAAGTGTTTGTCGTGAGAAGAGTAATTGAATCCTGGCAGCGGTATTCGAAGCCATTACAGCTTGCTTTTCTGGACTTTGAAGCCGCGTTTGACTCTCCTCATCGTGATCGATTGCTCAACGCTCTGCGAGCAGATGGAGTCCCGCAAAAGTATGTTCGGGTAATCGAGGACATGAACAAAGGAACAACAGCAGCAGTTCGTACACCTGTCGGATTTACGTCAGCTTTCGAGGTGAAAACAGGAGTAAGGCAAGGAGCCCTTGCAGGACCTTTTCTTTTCAACTTCGCCGTTGATGACATCATGCGTAGAGTTGCAGAACGGTTTCCTGCGGACGTGATCCTAACACCATCAGGACGCTCCCTTGTCGACCTGGAGTACGCCGACGACAGTGTGTTATTCGCTGAAAATAACGCAAAACTGCAAAGGATTGTGAATCTCGTTTCGAAGTATGCCGCAGCCTATGGACTTCGTCTTCGTCCCGACGAATGCAAGCAGATGTGGGTCTCTCAGAGGCCTTCAACGGGAGCTTGTTTGGACGGACAACGTATCGAACTGGTGGACGATTTATGTTATTTGGGCTGTTTGCTGATGAAATTATGCAGCAGATATTCGAAAACTATGTGCGAAAGCTACGTCTGCATTTAAACCTCTAACCAAGTGTTTGTGGTCTACCACCATCGCGAAGGAAGTCAAGTTGCGCGTCTACCTATCCGCTATTCCCCCTATCATGATGTACGGATCGGAGACGTGGGCAGCACCGAAGGCGCAGATGGAAAGGTTGGATTGCACGGAGAGGAAGCCAGGAAGCTTATTAGACGTTTGCTTGGATATTTCTGGCCGCGTGTATGCCATAACGAAGACCTTTACAAGGAAATCGACGCAGTACATAAACGCTTGACACGAGGAAGGTGCCAGCATCTCTTAACGCCATCTCAAGCAGCAATGGAAAGTCGACTTCGACTGCTCGGGCATATACTAAGAAGAACGCCGGATCGTCTCGTACAACACGCTTTAAGAATGCTTCCAAATCCTATTTGGAAACGGCCCCCTGGGCGTAGGCGAAAGTTCTGGACGGATGTGGTTAGAGAGGATTCGAAGTCACTCGTCATCGAAAGACAGTTCCGGCGCGATGTTTCGTTTCGCATGAAATGGAATAGTGACAGCTGGATGGAATGTGTTCAAATTGTGGCTGAAGACCGTGAAAAATGGACGCGGCTGACTACTAGGACGGCACAGCTCGGTGAAGATGCGGAATGACCGCGTCAGGCGAAAGCCAACCGATTAAGTCAAGTAAGTCATCAAAAATACAGATGGGTCATTCGTGCGCCCTGTGGACGAGCGCATCCATCGATGAAGACAGTTATTCAGTGAACTATACAGCCATGAAGCGCCGCAACGCCGCTTGTCGAACCACCGCCAGTTGAAGCGCCTCCGGAGATTCAGTTCTCGACTCATAACCCACTGTGGAAGAACGAACGGCAACGATCAAGTCATTGAAAAGCGGCAACAGAATCGGGCGGGTGTCTAGTGCGTTTGCGTCGCTTGTTTGGTGCCTGTGGAGGAAAAACAACATTTCTCTGGACTAAAGCGCGTTTGTTCCGAGCGCTGATAATTCCCGTGTGCTGTACTGCTCGGAAAGCTGGACTCTGCTAAAGTCACACCTCGTCTAGATAGAAGTCTTCCAGATGCGATTTTGGCGCCAGATCCTTGGAATTACGATTCGTACCCATGCCTGCAACGACGATGTAAGGAAGCGCTCTATGAGCGAAACGACGGTCGGGTAACAGCTGCAGACAAGAAGATTGCGATGGTTCGGACATTTATGTAGGATGGACACTACCCGTCTCCCGCATAGTATGCTGTTGCGGAAGCGCCCGCCATCGTGAATGCTCCAAACAGTGGGCCCGAAGAAGACATGGCTCAAGCGCATACAGGAGGAACTGAAGACGCAACGGTGCAGTGTCCTTAACGCTGAACTCTTTGCTGCAAACCGTACTGATTGGAAGTGTATCGCTCAGGCCGCACGAGCTTCTATGGCACCTACAGCAATGTATTGGTTGAGATGTCATCCCGCTCTACCAGGCGCCAGCTAATGGGATGAGTCATGAGACATGAGACTAGTTTGCCAGAAGGGTTATAGATAATGTTGCTGACCTGCCACACGTTCACGAGTGCAACCCATAATTATTAGTTTCCATCCAATTTCGACGGTGTTTCCCTTCCTGTGGTTCAAACAATTTATTGTTGCACCACGAGTATGCTGTTTATTATCGTGTTTGATGCTACTGTTGTCAATGAAGCTCCTGGAGAGCATACAAGTAAAACAAGTAAATTTATCTTAGGGTGGGCGTTTCAACTCCACTGATGACTTTGAGAAGTACAAAACCAAGAAAACGAATCAGCTCTCAACTGACCTGAAAGAGCGCCTTGGGGTGAGTTCAGAGCAACTGAATCGCTTTGTGATTCTGTTGGATTAATTGCTAATATTTAGATTCCTGTCGATAAAACTTCTTCATCTGGTGAAGGATCGTCAAGTTCCAGTAGAATGGGGAGAAGCTTGAAGGTTAGGTTCCAATCTTACCTTGTGTTTTCAAAGTCATCTCTTTTCTTAGATTAGTGTACATTTTAGTCTCAACATAGTAGGTATGCCGCCTTTCACTAAGAATCCCAACTAACTTATTCAAAGTAACTGCAGATGAAAAACGAGGCTTCCAATGGCTCGAAACCTTCGTCTTGCGACCGACCGTCAACTTCGTCCAGCAGGGCAGACGTAATTCATAACAAGAGTAAAGAAGATCGAACGGAAGGGAACAATAAAGTTTGTTATCATTAGAAAACATACCTGGTCCTCAGTATTCGAAAGAATACTCCTCTCCGAATCCTATTATTTCGCACTCTTTCAGGTGAATAGCGGGTCTGGCGGTGGCTCAAGCTCTATTCGTAAGGATGGCTTCGATTGTGAACACTCGTCCAGCTCAAGGAACCGAAACAGTGTTCCTTCCAGAAACATTAACGAGCGCGTGAGAGATACTCGTGAGGTCCGTCATTATCAGGCTCGAAGTTCTACTGTATTCTTAGAAGTCTGACGGAAACTCAAAAGACCGAAAATTGAAACATTATTCAAGTTTTTGGACGCAGGACTCCGTTTTCCATTTCGACGACTCTCCTAGCATAAATACATCTAATTCGTAACGTCGGCGTGGATCCGGAAGAGACTTTGCGTTCACTGTTGAAGGTTGACGCGAACTCGGTGCACCTATGTTATAGCATGTGGCACCAAGTTTGCGCCAACCTCCGATGGGGAACGCAAAATCTCTTCACGATTCATGCCGATGTTATGTATTTATTTAGTTGTCATTCATTGCGTTCTTATAGGCGGAAGGTCAGCCATCAAGCCGTCCGAGGTACTCTCCGAAAGATCGTGGTGATCAGGAACCCTCATCTAGCTTCAAGAAGCCGGACGGTGCTGACTTGAGACGAAGGGATGATCGAACGAAAGAATGTTCAGAGGTTTGCCAGAGTTGAAATTGAGCCCTCTCACTTTCGTTAGATACCCTTTAATGTCACTCTTGAAGTCTCATATAATTGAAACGATTGTCTGTCTTCGGTCGTTTCGTTGATATTACGTTTTACGCAGTCCTCCGTTCTATTTTTCTTCCTTCTTAATTGGTCACGTTTTCAGGTGAGAAGTGGGTCATTGAATAACGCTAGTAGCATGAAAGTTGGTAGTGAGCGTCATCCCTTACCCGTCTTTAAGAAGCCTTATTCTACAGATGTCAGAGGAAGAGAAAACCGAGTGGACGAAAGTCAGAAGGTTTGTTCCGAAACATCTAAAATCGTGCTTTCTGACAATTTATTTTTATTATAGACGAAGAATGGCTCACAAAATGTTGTAAGGGACTCGTCGAACAATCTCGGTGATCGCGAAAATTCATCCACTTCTAACTTGCGGGAAGCTGACGAAGGTCGCAGGACAGAAGTAGCCCACAAGAGGGGTCTACAGAGGAATGACAACAGAAACTGTTCCTCAAACTCATTTCCCGATGAAAGATCAGTGCCTCAGGACAAGCTGAATTCTGTGAAAAGACCTGTAGATCATCATCGGGACCGTCACAAAGATCGTGAACATCATACACATGGCGAACGAGAACGAGGAATCGGGCACGGCGTAAAAAGTAACAGTAGCGAGAGCAAATCAGCAGATCATCAACGGCATCACCAAAAAGAGCGTGAGCATCGTTTGCCTGGCGGACGAGAGCACAGAATGGATAATGACGCATCAAGAAGCAGTGAGGAGAAGATGAAACGTTCTCTGGATGGAGGGATTCATCACTCCTATCATAGTCAAGCTCAGCGTCAGCACCCAAATCATCAAAGCATTGACTGTAAACCGAAAGGGGTGCAAACCGTGAAAGAATCGCGCAAGATTGAGGCATCCGAGACGTCTGAGCGTGAGGATCGAGGGCCGGTATTGAAACCGGTCTCTAGTGGAGGTAAACGTGACGTTGAGCAAAGCCTGGTTCTTACTGCAGCTGGTCACTACGGCAGTGCGACGGGCAACTGCCCCTTTTTTTATCACGCATGATTAAAAAGCGCTCCGATTGTGATCGCTTCGTGGCAGACGTCCGCCATCACTGAGTCGCGGCGGCCAAATCCTGTGTTTTACTGCACCACTGGTGGAGGAGCAACTACCAGTGGTCGCTCGTAATCACTTCATCGCTGCCAACTTGGCGGCGACGAAGCGATTCATATCGAATGACACTTTCTGTCTTGTGAGCACTGATCCATTCCCATGACGAGTTCAGTGTTCACGAGTCGAAAAGTGGTATTAGATGCCACTATCTAATGCTTTCACCGATTGATTGATTTGCATCGATCATCAACATGCAACAACTCTGATAGAATTTGCCTCAGTGGCAGACCAACCTCGCCTTGACGGCTTTTAATCGGTGCCTTTAGGGGAGGGTCTGTCCAGTGTCCGGCGCTAGCCATGGCTCATCAAGCTCACCGCAACCTAGTAATGATGGCGCCGCGACGGTGCCTGAACTCAGCTGCGATAAAAACCGTCACGGCGACATTGCTAACAGGTCGCGGTGAGCTTGATTAGTCATGGCTGCTGCCGGGACTATGATAGACCTTGCCCTGAAGGCACCGATTAGGAGCTTCCAACTCAGATTTGGTCTGCCGCTGGGGCAAACTTCATCAGAGTATGAGCAAAATTGCTCCCGCTGCCAGATCGCTGCAGCAGAGGGTGCGCAATCGCTGCGACGTAAAACAGCAGCAGTGCAGTAAAAACCGGGTTTAGCAAGGAATGATGTCCAGAATCAAGCATTTAGTTGGACGGAGTGTGATTACGGTTGTGTTCCTAACATAAATTTGAAGACCATTTCTCGAAATCGCTCTGTTCTAGTGCACAATTTTAGTCCGGGATCATACCTGCCGCAATCAGCGACAGCGCATATGAGGCATTTCGATTTTCGGTCGATATTGATGGTAAAGATTGTGTCGCGTCGCTCGTCGCTGGAAGTATTATCCCGGCCTTACACTGTTTCAATTGAGTGGGCTTTCTTAGAGAACCGAAGATTTCACCGTGCGTTCCTGCCCTACGCAGTTATCACGCGTGTAGTGCCACCTACTGTAATCAGAAAATCGAATCGGTAGACAAATAATACTGCGAAACACATTATAACCTGCGTCGAACACTGTTACCATAAGTGTTGTTCAATTGAAAAGAGTTGAATAAACAGAAAACATTTGAAAACAAAAGACAAAAAAGAATCTATGAGGAAAGTGGTCGATTCGATTTTATAGACACTGCAGGCGGTACAGCATGCATCAGAACCCCATGCAGCGGATAGCGACGCAGACCGTAAATTTTAACCTCCTGCGCTCATAAAAAGCCCTTCCAATCAGAACAGTGTGTACCTCCTCGCTGAGGAAGTGTATGCGTCAGTGACTGTGGGCCAAATTATTTCGCCAATGGACTTCTATGATTGATACCACAGCGAAAACGCTGCTGAAAAGTGAAAATGGCTGATCTAACCTGGCAAACTTTCCAACTTTGCTTGGTTCTGTTCTCATTTTTTTATCTAAATTTATACTTAAGGATGACGTATTTTCAGGAGCAGAAGGTGGGACGAGTAATGCCTGGATGGTAGGTTGACTTCCACCTTATTGTCGTGTGTCCCGCTCCAAACAGATCTACGGCAGTCATCTATTACTGGTTTTCTAAATTTAGCCGGACCTACAGACGTCCTCAACTACTACGTTGGCTTCCTCTTCTGCTAACGATGGCATCATTGCGGAAAAGAGGCAAAAAATCGTAAGTCGTGAGCTAGGCATATCTATGAAAAGTGAGAGGCACACGTGGCTTTTCGAGGAAGCACGCGCCCGAAGCCTTCTTGCAGCTGTTTCTCTAACGGTGTCAATGAGAAGCTGTATTAGGCGAAGACGGGAACATACGCGATAAAGATGTGTATGTATAAAGCACAAGGAAAAGTAGCACGACTGTTTGAAACAAGATCCGTCCAAACCAGGATTGGGACTCTTGCGGAAGTCATATGGGAGTTCTATAAGTCGTCAAAGGCAATGTTCGCGGTAAGAATCACCGCTGAGTTCTCTCTGAGAAAGGGATTGTTCGGGTCTGCTCTTGCCAGAAGTGTAGAATGAACGACGAAAATACTGAAAAAAAAGCTGGGAGGATTTAGAGGCGAGTTTTCGCGCCCTTCTGCAATTCTGCACTTCTTCGAGTTCTTCCTTATAACCAGCCAGCTGATTCAGCTGCAATTTTAGCCACGAAGTCAGTCATGAAACAAAGAAATCATACAACCTTATCACTAAACACTGGAAGCCAGGGTACGCGCAAAAAACCGTATCTCGTCGTTGTGGTATTTTGACCAGGTATGCTAACGAGGCAATGGAAGATAGCAAATAGGCCTCCAAAGTTTCTCTAATTCCAACTTCTTCGGAAATTCTTCGAGTATATCTCCTTCGAAAAGTTCAAAAACTTAACACCCTGTCCATTGCGCTTATCTTGGCGTTCTTGGTGTAGTACCCAAGCGTCGGAAATTTGAACGTCCAAAGTGGTTTTGCGTCTTAAACTCCTCAGGTAAGTTGGTTCTTTTTGTCTTTCAATTGTTGAAAATTCTCCGAAAATAAGCTTTTTCCGTTTTCACTGTGGATACGGATGTGGATACGCACCATTGAAGTCCCAAGTTTTACCAACTACCTCGATTTGGCTCAAATCATATTCCAACCCCTGGAGGCCGGAGAAACGAGGGAGGAGAGTGGGAGCGAGGTTCCCGATCGGACGCAACACGGGGCTAGCGACAGCCCACTCGCTGCGTCTCTCCCGTTTCCCTCGCCTATTCACGGGTTGGAGTACGCGATGGCCACCACCCATTGGAGATTAATCGCGCCTGGACCGTGGGGTCCAGAAACGGTTAATCTCTGTTCAGCACGATTATCTAGAGCTGCGTGCTGCAACGGTGGTTGCCTCCAGCTGCAAATCGAAATTTCACCTCGATGTGAAGAGTATTGGCCATTTTAACCTTTTTCTAGGAATGTTTGGAAGAAGATTCGAGCCGGAAGAAGGATTCCACAAAAGTTCAGCGAATAGAAATCCAAAAAAACTATGAATTATCAAAACACCTGGAAAGGGGAGTTCAGAAAACCAGCCTTACAAGTGCAAGTAGTGACCCTACTATTGATCAAAAGGGGGTGTGGCAGGTTGTTTGCCGGCTTGCCATCAGACTCGTCTACGGTGTCACCAAACTCGCGCACTGGCAGCGGTCTCATTTCTTAGGATTTTTGGAGACCCTCCAGCAAGTCACCAGGAATCAACTGGTAGTTCACATGGAGCTTCATCGAAGTCAGAGTTGCTGCTTGGAGGAGAATGCAACTAATTGTTGCGTGGCTTTTCCTTCATTTACTTAAGGGGCCTGCAGAGTTCAATTCGCGGCTTTGCTCGCAGCGACGAACAACGACGGGGGATCGACCGCAGTGTTTTGATGCTGCGACGGCCTGCAGCTTTGCTAGCGAGTGGCAACCGGCGCCGCGAAAACATTTTTGTCTTCGCGTCAGGGTTGACGCTCTGCGACCACTCGCCGGTGTCTACAACTCTGCAGACCCCTTTAGTCCTTTACTGCAGTTGAATGTCTTCCAATAGCTTTCGAGGTGGCCAAGCTGTTCCTCTCTGACACCTGTGCCCGTATTCACTAAACACTGGGAACCTCCTGGGAAGGTCCAAAGTTCACCCGCTGTTGGACGAGTTTTCGATGCTGCACCTTCCTGGTTACCCTGCAGGTAAGCAGGAAGGCTCCCAGCTACCTGGCAGGTAGACAGGAGGGTTCGTAGCCAACTAGCGGGTGGACGGAGAGGGGTGTGGCTGCCTGTTACGTCGATCTCACGCGACAGAAAATTATCGATACCACCCTGACAGGCAGTGCGGACACCTCCTGTCCATCCGAGCACTTGAGGACGGGCATGTTATGCCCGACGGAATGCATTATTAGCTGAGCTGAGAGACAGCAGCCACCTACCCGGCAATCTCCTCTCTGTCTCTGCAGGTGGCTACTCATGCCTATCTCTGCTCTCACAGGTAGAAAAAGGAGCCGCCACTACTAAAACTTCAACAGGAGAGGCAGAAAATTGGTTGCCATACGACGGGTACGGGAAGGTTGCGCCCTCTTCCTGCACCCGCGGTTTCATGAATACGGCCACTGATGACATATCGTTTCCATTCATCAAGCGAATAGCTTCGCACACCTCATTTCCATTGGAGTTGCTCTCCAACCTTATGTTTTTCAACTGTGTTCTTCCCAAAAGATGGCGCCATGCTTTCGTTATTCCTCTCAAGAAAAAGCCCCCTGCCGATGCTCCAACTAATTACAGACCCTTGAGCATGACTTCCATCTCTTGCAGGCTCTTCGAAAAAATTCTCAAAAAGGCGATCGTAGCTCACCTAGACAAAAATTGTATCATATCCCAACATCTGCAAGGGTAAATCCACTGTGACTGGTATGCAAGGATCACTAAATTATTGGGCTTCCGAACTAGATGATGGAAGCGACTTGGATGTCATCTACATTGGTTTCTAAAAAGCGTTTGACAAAGTCATACACTCCGTTCTCCTTCAAAAATTGATGCTCATTGGTATTCATCCTAGGGTTGTGTGCTGGATCCAGGCTTCTTTGAAAGAGCGCAGTTTTCAAGTCAGAGTCGGCGACGCGTTTTCTTCGGTCAAAAATGCTCCAAGTGGCGTGCCACAGTGCAGCGTTATCTCATATATACTAATTAATATTTAGACTCTCAATCTTCCTTCGGTTATTGAGAATTCGGGAACTAAATTCACAATGTTCGCCGACGACTTGAAAATCTACGATACACTTGAGGGTAACATTAAAGCTAGGATCCAAACCACAATTGACAATGTAGTTCAATGGTCTAAACTAAACCTTCTCCTTCTTTCCACTCAAAAAAAGTCAAGTACTACACCTTGGTAGAACTAATCCGAAAGGCGATTACAACATCAACGGTTCAAAACTGCAGCATGCCAACCTACAATTCATCTCCGCAATGCCGTTCAGTCCGCAAAGTGCATGCTGATTACGAATGCGTGCTGCGGCGCGGTTGCTAGTATTCTCAGACGCGGATTTGGGATCACCCGGGCATTGTGATCATCCGGGCACCAACGGCGAAAGCCGCCTGGGTGATCCCACATTTTGTGTGAGAATACTAGCAACCGCGCCGCAGCACGCATTCGTAATCAGCGTGCACTTTGCGGACTGAACGGCATTGCGGAGGTGAACTGTAGTTAAAGATTTAGGGTTTCTTGTCGATTTGAAACTGAACTTTGATAAGCATTTGAATACTGTTGTTGCAAAAGCTGAACAGAAACTTTTCTTTTTTTTTGTGCAATTCTCTGAAAACCAAAGATCCATTATTTTTGATTCGAGCGTGTGAAATTTACGTTCGATCTATTCTTGAATATGGCAGCTGTATTTACTTTCCACTCGAAAAAACCTGCGTTGGCAGACTAGAAAGGTCTTCATAAGGCGCTATTCATACTCCTCAACGCCAGCGCGGCACACGCGGGCGTGGCGTTAGAGTATGAATAGTTTCTACGAGCTTCACGCGCGTCACGCCCTCGCGGAGACTATGATAACTCCATCGGCGACGCCATGGTGAAGCGGAATAAAATGCCCTTAACTTTTCTAAACAAGCAAATTCTGTACACACGTTCACCCTCACGATAGCAGAGGATAGTAATGGAATTAGTTAAAATGAAACAGAATTAAATTGGTGGCGGATTAATACTGAAAATGTTGAAAAGCTCATTACGGCCGTCGCCTCCATGCCGGAGCGGGCGTCACGCGCGTGCCGCGCTGGCGTTCAGCAGTATGAATAGCGCCTAAGGCGCCGTTTGTACTTCCGCCGCCGAGCGGCTCGGCGAAGTGCAATCCTATGATATCGATCGTGCCGCTCCGCGTGATCAATATTACAGAAATGTACTTTGCCGCGCCGCTCGGCGGCGGGAGTATAAACGACCCCTAAGGTCCCTTGGCTTCATGTATAGGAGTATCCCCCGCGGTATAGTGAGGAATCGTATGCTTACTTCGGATACTTTACATTATTGACGCAAGAGAAATGACCTAAAGGCAGTGGTCACGATGAAAAACGTCATCGAAAAAACTACAAAAATCAGCTTAGATCGAAAACTGCTGAAAAACTAGGAAGGTATAGCGGTGAAAAACGGGCTACAATTAGAGTTTCTAAGGCCCAAAGATGCCAGTTCGTGTACACGTGCACAGCGTCGCCAAAAAAGATCGCAGTCTTATGCCGAGCAGTCAAAAATCATCAACATTCAGAGAAAGAAATAAATGCAATTTTATCTTATAAAAACAACTGAGCAGTAAAAGAAAGCACTCCAGTCAATGTTTTTGACTAGATGTCTACATAAATTCGAAGATTCATTGATTGAAATTCAATTTCAAGCCAGCTGATGTTCTTGATATAAGAGGCCATCGATGCTGATGATGTGGAGTGGGCTCGTCCACCATCAAAAGACGAAAGTTCAGGCTTCAAATTTGGCCCAAAACTGGTTTTTTTTTTGCGATTTTTTCTAGGTCCTACTACTCGAGACCCAGAAAAGAGTTTAAAGAGGAAAAGACGACAAGCATATTTGATCGCGACCACTGCCTTTAATTTTAGTATAAAATATTATCAATGGAAGGCTGTACTTCAAGGTTCATTTATATTTCAAATTGGTTGAATCAAATACTGGAGGAGAATGGCTCAAGCCCAAATTCCGTCAGCCGCGCACCTCTTTGTGGCGCAGCTTCTTCACTTTCAGGGCAGGCATGGAATACTTGAAGATGAGTCATACTGTTCAGATTTCGATCAACTCCACTAAATTCAGAGCACTTGTCAAAATTTACCTGCTCTGTCGAGAAAGGATTTGTTAATCGTTTTACGTTTTTCTTTCTTCCTGAAACAACATTTTTTTCTACTTCTTGTTCTTTTCGATGTTTTAGCTGCCTTTTGTATGTTTCTACACGTTTGCAAGGGCGTGTAATTAAATTAATGTTAATACCTATTCACAAAGCATTCGGCTCATGCCCATGAGACATTCCCTATGCTCAACAAAAGTCCGACTGGAGAGTGCTCCATTCCGGGCCTGTACCCTCGGCAGAGAACCTGCATTAGTGCGACATCATAAGTCAAGGCATTTGCACTCCCACTCAACTCGAAGGCACATCCCGTGGAGCGGAGCAGCGTGGATCCCGACCTCACCATGTTTTGTATGTGCCGCTGGTTTGGTTCAGCGTTCAACATTGTGTTTGAGAGAGACAAATAACGACACTGGGCACACATGACTCGACACGCAGCGCAGGGACAAGCCCAGCAGTTCAACGGATCGTCCTAATCAAGGCGCCTCGATAAAACAGCTACAGTATTTCTCCGCAAACGTCTTTTTCAGGTAGGTCTCCTCCCAGACCGTGCTAGAATCGGCGGAACGTGGAACGGGTTTGCCAGGCGTGTCGTGTTTGCGAAACCGTCAGCTCGCAGCCGTCTTTGAAGGCAGGTTGCGCGCAAAAAAAAAACGGCGTCCGATTTATTGTTACTGTTTTGCGCAAGTAGGCATTTGTGAAATATATCAGATGAACCGCTGATTTGTTTCAGTTGTGCGGTATATCTGTTATATTTTACAAAGGCCTACTGGTACTTTTTGAATTGTGAAATATATCAGAAAGGCTACATAGAACCCAAAGTCGGGGAAAAACTTCAAATTCTCGGAGCATTCAACTTCTCGTCTCTGACGCCTGCCTTGGTGTGCCTTGAGTTGTCGTGGCACTTCTGTTCCTTGTGCCAGATGATCGGCAAAGGACCCAGTGTTCCCGACCCACAGAGGCGTTTTCACGGTCTATAATGTTATGGATGCGCAACATTGAGGTCTCAAGCTTTGCCTGCTACCTTCACTTGGTTCGAATATGGGATTGAGACGATGAAACCGAATGCGGTCTTCTGCGCGGACGCTGCCATTAATGATGCCTAGCCTGTTCTCGCTTGTTTTTTCGACGCTGCCCACTCAAGCGCATAGGCCTATTTTAGAGCTTCATCGCAGCGCGGCGCGGTGAGATGTTTTCTGTGCGCATCGATCGATAACGCGCCGCTCGTCGATTCGCATATGAATCATAAAATCGCGCCGCGCCGCGGTAGAACTCTAAAAACCCCCATAGGGGCTATTCATACTACTCATTGCCAGCAGGCGTTGCTTTAGAGCATGAGTACTTTCTTCGCGCGTAGAAAGACTGTTAATACTGTGGCGACGCTGTGGTGGAGCGGAAGAAAATTCATCTAAACTGTTTCGTGCAAGCAAATTCTACACAACCGTGCTCTACCATGACAGCAGAGAATAAGAACAATAATCATAGGGAACATTGGTTTCTAAAATGGCAAGGTGTCAAGCTTTCTAAGCCTCTGTCCGAATTTTAAAAGGATGCGTAAACAAGATATTATTGGAACTCGGTGCTGTCATCCATTCACAAATTGTGATGTGTCTAACCCTCAACTTCGTGCTTTCCCGAAGATTGTTCAAGATATTCTCGGCCGAGAACCACGTGACAGCTTAATCCGATTGCTAAGTCACGCGAGTCATCGCTATTGCTCTTTTGCCGCCTGCAGCTCGACTCGGTGCCGAACTGCAGGTGACAATACGAGTGGTGATTCCTTTGATTTGTCAATCGAAGCCGAACTGTCATACCGCTGGGGGCCGGGAACTGCCTGAGAGGGTTTTATTTTCATGAGAAAATAGGGAAGTTTATCTACGAAGTCGTATTAAGCGTACAAGCTGTAGTACGATTTCTTCTAATTTCATAATTCGTTGAAAAGCCTGTAAGATTTCAGACGGGTGATGAGCTTTTGCAACTCATTGATGGTTTCGCCAAAGAGGGTATCAGGCCGTACAAGAGGTAGGTACTTTTTTTATTTGCATCTTGAAATATTGATGGCCCAGAGTTACCGAATTATAAACGTCACCTCACTTCAATCACTGTGGCGCACTCCGCCCTTTTGCTGTCGTACTTCAGTGTGACGCTATCCATAGCCCGAAGTGGTTTAGGCATGAAAATTACTATTAGTAGGCCAGGGCCTTGTATACGGTCAAATATTGTTATTTCATCTCAGTCATTTAGTTCCTGCTTGATAGCAGCGCAATGTGCATGCTATTTCAGGAGAATCACAACCGAAGAGTATAAGAATGTGTTGCGAGCTGTTGTTCGGGAATGTTACAAGAAAGGTGTTTCGGAGGAAGATGTGATAAAATCGAAGGTGAAAAAGTATGTGCACGCTGTGAAAAACGGAGAGCATTTGCCGATTGGACATCATCATAGTACTAAGAGCACCGAGGTGGGAGGCGGTGGCGAAGGCCCTGCTCCACCAAAGAGATCAAAGGTCGAGGCTTAGAATTTTCTGAAGTGGGGGAACCAGACCTGCTATACATTATGCTGAAGAAGCTGAAGTCAAGGGTTACCTTTGGTGGGTAAAGTGAGCTGTTAGTATCAATAAGGAGCTATTGTGACTCCTGTGTCTATGTTTGGAAATTCGTTAAGAAGCCAAAATCAAGCCCCAAATTTGCCTGGTATTGCAGATTGCATGTGCTGTAGTAGCCAGCCCACACCTGCAACCAGCGTTTTGGTGCGGGTCTGGTTTGCTCATTTTGACGCAGTACCCTGTGTTTCGAAATATTTTTTCCTCAAAACTGAATCCCAAATACTTGGCTGTTATAATAATATTTTGTTGTGATAGGTGTGTGCTTTTTATTGTGTGGGGAGGGTCGTATGTCTACTAACCAATATTTGAAAAGCGGTTCAATCCTTTCAATTTATGTTCAATTGTTCAGCGCGTACGGGTTTCGCTTGTGTATTGTACCAGATTTTCTTTCAAAGGGCTAAGGTGTTGGGTAAGCGTACTTCGAAGCGTTTCTTGGCTGTGGTAATTTTTTTTTGTAAATTTTTCTGCGAGGTATTATTGAAATTAGGGATAGATTGAGTATATAGAAAACTTTGTAAAGCAGTTTGTAACCATTTGCCCAGATTTGCAGCTGTTGTGGGAAATCCACTAGATTGTGATAGCTTACCTTATATAGTCATTGGGTGTGGTGTCGTTTAATTCGATTGTAATTTACTTTTTCTGTTTCGATTCATTGATCTGCGTATTCAGTTCTACTTAACGTATGCCTTTCAAAATACATTCTCTCTTTGTTGAATGTTGTTGTGTTTCTTGTCGGGCCGTCGTATAGAAGTGATCCAGGAATAGAGTAAGGAAATAGCCGAATTTCAGTGGTCGAGAACAAGGATAACAACAACAAAAGTAGCATAGTGCCTGTGAATTCGCAAATAGTCGATCAGGCTTGTTGGGCAGTGGAAGTTCCGACATCAAATGTGATCTGCAGATCGTATGAAAAGTCAGCTGAAGGTTGGTCTCGATAATGTGGTGAAGCATACGAACCTTATCCCGAAAGAGCGGTCTTTTTTTGATGATCGTAATTTTGTGCTCATGGACTTGCTTGGAGGCGTGTGTTCCCGTAGAAGCTCGACGTTACGCTCAAAGAACTCCGGATCACCTGAATTTAAAGGCACCAATCAAGATAAACTTCCTTCTTGAGTTCCCCTTTTTGACTTGACTTTTGACCTAATCGGTTGGCTTTCGCCTGACGCGGTCATTCCGCATCTTCACCGAGGTGTGCCGTCCTAGTAGTCAGCCGTGTCCATTTTTTACGGTTTTCAGCCACAATTTGAACACTTTCCGTCCAGCTGTCACTATTTCATTTCCTGCAAAACGAAACATCGCGCCTGAATTGTCTTTCGATGCCGAGTGACTTTGAATCCTCTTTAACCACATCCGTCCAGAACTTTCGCCTACGCCCAGGTGGCCGTTTCCAGACAGGATTTGGAAGCATTCTTAAAGCGTGTTGTACGAGACGATCCGACGTTCTTCTTAGTATATGCCCGAGCAGTCGAAGTCGACTTTCCATTGCTGCTTGAGATGGCGTTGGGAGATGCTGGCACCTCCCTCGTGTCAAGCGTTGATGTACTGCGTCGATTTCCTTGTAAAGGTCTTCGTTATGGCATACACGCGGCCAGAAATATCCAAGCAAACGCCTAAAAAGCTTCCTGGCTTCCTCTCCGTGCAATCCAACCTTTCCATCTGCGCCTTCGGTGCTGCCCACGTCTCCGACCCGTACATCATGATATGGGGGAATAGCGGATAGGTAGACGCGCAACTTGACTTCCTTCGCGATGGTGGTAGACCACAAACACTTGGTTAGAGGTTTAAATGCAGACGTAGCTTTCGCACATCGTTTTCGAATATCTGCTGCATAATTTCATCAGCAAACAGCCCAAATAACAGAAATCGTCCACCAGTTCGATACGTTGTCCGTCCACACAAGCTCCCGTTGAAGGCCTCTGAGAGACCCACATCTGCTTGCATTCGTCGGGACGAAGACGAAGTCCATAGGCTGCGGCATACTTCGAAACGAGATTCACAATCCCTTGCAGTTTTGCGTTATTTTCAGTGAATAACACACTGTCGTCGGCGTACTCCAGGTCGACAAGGGAGCGTCCTGATGGTGTTAGGATCACGTCCGCAGGAAACCGTTCTGCAACTCTACGCATGATAACATCAACGGCGAAGTTGAAAAGAAAAGGTCCTGCAAGGGCTCCTTGCCTTACTCCTGTTTTCACCTCGAAAGCTGACGTAAATCCGACAGGTGTACGAACTGCTGCTGTTGTTCCTTTGTTCATGTCCTCGATTAACCGAACATACTTTTCCGGGACTCCATCTTCTCGCAAAGCGTTGAGCAATCGATCACGATGAGGAGAGTCGAACGCGGCTTCAAAGTCCAGAAAAGCAAGCTGTAATGGCTTCGAATACCGCTGTCATGTTTCAATTACTCTTCTCACGACGAACACTTGGTCGATGGTCGATCATCCAGGTCGAAGACCGGCTTGCTTATCTCTGGTCGTTCCTTCACGATGTTGGATAAGTCGCTCGAGAATGATACGTTTTAAAACCTTGTACATGACACGAAGTAGAGAGATTCCTCTGTAGTTCTTCGGATCCGTGCACGAATCGGGTATCCTTTCGCTCATCCATATGGCACGGATGGTGTTGATCATTTCACGAATTTCAGACGGAGAGCTTTCAGCATTTCTGCAGTGATGATGTCATCTGCACCTGCCTTTCCATTCTTCATTTTCCGGACACAATCCAAAACTTCAGACTCAGTCGGCGCTTCCTCACTGACATCGTAATGTGCTCTCTGAGCATGCGGGAGCTCTGGTACTGATGGCGTTGGACGATTCAGTAGTGAACTGAAGCAATCCTTCCATATTGGCAGCGTCGCATCACCAACTGCAACTCCATTGGTAGTGTTCAAGACAGGAGAACATCTCTTCATCTTCCCGCTATACTGTCGCAGCAACGTGTAGGCTTTCTTTCCCCACAGAATAGAATTATAATACCTCTCACAAGGGAACTACCATTAGCCATAGTAACCATTTTACATGAAATGTACTTTCCTAGAACCAATTTCGAACGTAGACTCCGAATATATCCTTCGCCGCTGGCTATGGAAAAAAGTTGTGGGCGCTTCCCAAAGCCTCGCGGCACGGTAAGGTATTACCCATCAGGCAATTTTTGGGGTGTTTCGAAAAAAATCTGGTTCCACTCATAACATGGATATAAATGTAATATAGGGTGCTGAACACGAATATGGGGTTCAATCAAATTTCTGAGGTATACTGTAGGTTTCGGTTGGTACCATGCCACTTAAGGGGCAAAACCTATCCTAATATTTCGAAAATCGACAAATGGACATCAAATCGTAATCAGCACTCCGAATAACACCCGCATGGAAATTTTGAGACAAATCTTAGACTGAACGATCTACAGTGTACCCACCGTAATCTACTTAAGCTGTCAAAAACCAATAAACTGATCTCAGAATAGGGTTCAACACTCCATGAACCCCTAAAGAAACAATTCGGGCCATATCTGTCGTAGCATACCGGAAATTGTCAAAAGTCGCGCTTTGTCCTCACATTTTTCCCGACGGAAAGATTCAAACAAATAAAGTCGGAAACTTCGGAAAATCGACAAAAACCTCGGATTCGTGATCAGCACAGAAATAACCACTATGGGGAAGTTTTAGTTAAGTGGTTGTGGTTTCAAATGCAATATACGTGACCCAAAATTCCAAAAATACCGGGTTGTGAACCCCAATGGTAAGCAACAGCAGCACAATAAAGTACAATTAATTTATTATACAGCACAACAAACACAAATATTACTATCGATCTGGTGATAAACTGTAGTAGAAATTTCCTATGAAGACCCTTCTTCGAATGGAGATCCTAGACCAACCCAGCGGTGAACGTACTTGGCGTTTTTCGAAAACACTGTCCTAAACCCTTAGCAGGAACCCGCAACAACCACTACTGGACGCAAAGAGAGCGAACACTGCACTCAATGCAATGTCACGGGCGAATCCCACCAATCCCAGGAACAATAGCAGTGGAGTATTCTCCCTTGTGGTCACAACACTTCCAGAGCAATGATCTTTAGTTTCGTATCAGGAATCCGGTTATTTTGCTCTTGGGCAGCTTGCTGGCAGGAAGTGGCACCACCTCACCAAGAGTTTGATCACTCAGATTGATATGCTTTAAAAGTCACGCGGCAAAGTGAGGCGAAAATTCGAGTTGTAATTGTACAAGTAATAGAAGAGCAATCTCTATGGTTCCATCGGAAATTAGATGGGAGTGGGGCTATTCCAAGGTCTGTACAGATTGAATTTCCGAAATCCTCCATTTATCGGTCTGGGGCTTTCGCAACAAAAGTCCGACTTTTCAGGAAGCTCCCGAGAAAATGTAATGAAGGATTTCGAAAATTCAATCTGCACAGATCTCGAGATAGCCCCACTTTCATCCAATTCACGGAGAAAACATAGAGATTGCTCTCCTATTACTCGTACAGTTACTACTCAAAGTTTGGCCGCACTTTGCCGCGCGCGGCGTTTTTGTGAAACGACAGCAAAAATAATTCTACTCAAAAACAAAGTGATGTTAGGGAACTTCGGTTCACAAGGCACATTATTAAGTAGGAATTCGAGCTGTGAATATGATAGCGTTTTCAGAATCCAAAAACGTCTTCGTTAAAGAAAGTTACATGCATCGGACGCTTTTTTGCCAAGTTTGGCAAATGCTCCCCGTTTTCACTAAATTTAGCGCGGGTGTTGTATGTACACGTACCCTCTGGTTCCGAACCAAATTTGTTCTATTCCCTATCGCGCTTGTGCGGAGCGAGGGTAGAGACAGCAAGAAAGCGTGAGGGAAAGGAGACGCAGCGTATGAGCGCAGACGCACGCGATGAAGGGAAATAAATTCCACTCGGAAGCAAAGGATACACTCTCTCACTCAGGAATTTGGCGCTCGCACTTGTTTTTCCATTCAAGTATGATTCAGTAATCGGAGCTGTTTCAGATTTTGGAAGGAAGGGTTGAAAAAAATTTGCATTCAAATAAAAATTTTCTTCCAACGGGTTTGGAATTTTTTTCAACGGGCGTGGAACCCAGGGTTTCTAATCCCTTGGGAGGAACTAGGGAACGTTCCACACTCAGGTTGGAATTTACGTAACATTGAGGTACTCTATCCAAGGCGGAAAACTTTAAAATGGTTGCTTTCACCACTCCATTGTCGGATATAGTTACGATCCGTTAACGTATTTGTGGTAATGCGCACAAGCTTTTTGAATTTAAGTTTCTAGGTTTTGGTCGGAGATGCTTTTCAACCCTTCATAGAAATAGGGACCTGCATGGGTTTATCCCAAATATAATTCTAACGTTTTTTGGGAGCCGAGGTCTATCAAAAACAGTGACAGATAAAAAAAGGTAAACTCATGCCAAGCTCAGTTTTCGGTTAGAGATAAAAAGACAAAACTTTGTCCTGACCACCATCTCGCTCGCTGCAGCACGTGCTGCTTCGGCTCTCGATCGGGGCTCGGTCTCATCTCTCGAAAGGAGCGGGGTTTCACCCTTGATAGGGGCGGTGTGCCTCCCCTCTATAGAGGCGGGGTCTCTCACAACAAGGATATGGTCCACGTCACGGTCCGCAGCAAGAAGGTCACCCCATCGAAGTTCGCAACAAGTTTATCATCCTAGCTAAGGTCCACAAATAGCAGCTTCTCTCGCTGAGATTTGTGAGAAACCCCTCAGCGGTCAAAAATCGTCTAGGAAATCACTCGTGGTCATCTTTAAGAAGCGGCCTCGGAAGTCCAACTGCGTTCTCTCTCTACAAGATCGGGTACCTCATATAGCGTCCCGCTGTACCAATTTAGTCTGGTGAATGGACGGCGATGCAGAGATATGTAGTTCGTGCTCGTAATCGAAACCCCGTCGGCCGTTGGTTACGCAAACGCCGCACGGCCGGCCGCGGTGGTGGCGCTGAGTCGATTCATTAGACTAAACTTCACAAGGGGACCAAACGTGCTGTGCAGCCGACAGACGCCTGCAAAGTGCTAGAGGGGAGCATCGTGGCACGATTGTCGTTTGAACAGCATTGTAGTTGAATCGAGAGAGCGACGTGACCGAAGTGAAACCTTTGTAAGTTGCGTCACGTGCTTCTCAAGCCTAGTTTTGACTGCATCGCTGCTGTTTCTGATCGCAGCGATTTTGCACCCGCTGCTACAGCAAAGTAGCAGCGGCAGCGATTTTGTTCGTAGTGCATAGCCTCACGTGTGATCGTAGAATTTCAATCAATCAGTGAAATTGATGGCTGTTGGTTATCAACAACACGCTTCGACTCGTAAGCTCATGTGAAATGGTCAACGTTCACTCGACGAAAAGTGTCTTCCGCTGGCGATCGCTCCATCGCTGCCATAATGGCAGCGATGGAGCGATGATCAACGACCATTGAGAATTGCTCCTCCAGCAGCGAAGCAGTAAAACATAGGATTTCGTCGCCGCGACCCAGCGATGTAGGACGTTTGCCACTAGGCGATCACAATTGGAGCGCCTTTCCATTACGCGCGATGGAAAAAGAACAGTTGTCCCTCGCATGGCCGCAGCGACCACCTGCAGTCAAAACATGGCTTCATTCGGACGAAGATACGGCTCGGTGCTGCTCGATGAGCACTGTGGGTCGCATCGTCTTTGTAGTCGAGCCGACAGCGTCTCGTGGCCAAATCGGACCTTTCCAGAGCCTGATAACGTACACCACCCTTTGGAGTCAAGAGCCCTCTTATAGGGGTCTGCAGAGTTGCAAAGACCGGCGAGTGGTCGCCGAGCGTCAGCCTTGACGCGGCAACAAAAATGTTCCGAAACATTATCGTCGCGGCGTCGGTTGCCGCTCGCTGGCAGTGACGTTGGGCCGTCGCGGCGTCAATACATTCTGCGGTGCCCCGTCGTCGCCCATCAAGCCGTCTCGATCGCAATCGTCGCCGAAGGTAATCGATATTACATCATCCAAAGCTGTTCGTCGCCGCGAGCAACGCCGCTACTTCAACTCTGCGGACCCCTTATGACCTACTCCTTGCGACTATCGCAATTTGTGCTGGACTTCGCTATGATGAGGGCCTGATTGCATAGGTTTCAGTTATGAGGGAGAATATTTAAGAGTCCGAATGTTCAACAAACACTTCTCTGATATTGTTTTCAGCATTGTCGCATTTAAATTGTTTTATTCCAGACCATCGTTCTAAAATGCAAATCCTTTGGTAGCGAACAAAAATCTACCACCCTGACAGATATATTGCAGCAACTTCCATTTGGGAGCTCACTACGATGCATGTTCCAACGTTTATATATTGTTTTCTATGATTTGCTTAGCTTCATAAGCTAGCTCAACATGAGGCAATCGTGTTCATGCAGAGTTCATACGCTCGGTATCGTTCCCACTTTGCCTTCATCTCTGCCCTTATTGTTAGTCTGATTGTTTTAAAATTTTCTCCATCAGATTTAGTTTTTTTCTTCGCTTCACTCTGTAAATAAATAACTGCCTTCGCATCTACAATACCGCTCGTAGGTTTTGGCCACAATGGAAACTACGTCCGCGCTTTCTCGCGTTTCGGCGTCCTTTTTGATAACTCTTCTCGAAATCAGTATTTTTCAGTTGTGAGAATTCATCTGGGATCCAGATGAAAAAAGCTATGAACTAGTACAATGCTTGGGGGCGGGGATTTAGTGAGAAACGAAACATTTTCAAGTTTGATTTCGTGATCGCTATACAGCGTACATAGTTGTGCATGTATGTACAGTTGACCGCAATGTTAAAAGGACATGGTGCGGTTGCGGACTCTGCTAAAACTACTGTAGAATCTGGCACTTTGCCAGGTTTCGTCATCGATCGGCGCCAACCGTCGTCTCTCAGCTCACGAGAATATCAGCTGTGGCGCCGATCGATAACGAAATCTGGCAAAGAGCCAGATTCTACCGTAGTTTTAGTGCGAGTCCGCAACCGCACCAAGTCCTTTTAACATTGCGGTCAACCGTACATGTGTAGTAATCGAAGTTGTGTACTGTGTAGCAAACTGAAAAGCCTTATCTTGAAAACGGTTCATTTATTCCCAACACACGCAGTACGAATACACATAAAATCTTTACAGCGAATACACGCAGGAATAACACCAAGAAATCAAAGGAACAGAAAAAGCATGAACCCAAAAAAAATTATCAGCTGTTTCCTTATCGATTAATGACAAACTTGGAACTGCCAACTATGGCTGCACTATGCTCTGGTGAAAATACGCAAATGCACCACGGCCCTCCCGTTGCCGCAGACTGTAAAACTGCTTCCGAATTCCAAAGTAATTGATTTTAGAGCGGAAGATCAAGAAAGGGAGTTAAAAACGCGAAAAAGCGCAGCCGCAGGCGTTCTGACCAGAACCTGCAAGTGGTCTTGTGTTCCTGCGGAAATTCCCTTGTCGAAAAATAGTCGCTGCGAGCTTTTTTAGGTCTCTGTTTTCTCGGTGAAAATTTTCTTGGAGTTCTGGGGACTTTCATGTACTGTTTTCAGCATACGTTTTTATCCACCTAGCACTTATCCCGATTATTCGGATGTGGCCTTTTCATTTTTTAGTGAACTTTCGAATAGATTTTTTCTTGTGAGCACTGCTTCCAGAAGCAGTAGAAATTTTCACATCTTCTCACAAGCAACAAACTTCTGCATAGCGGTCAGCTGTAATATAAAATTATAGCGAAACATCGCCAAATCCGTGTAATCGTTTAGTCGATTTCTGATAGGAAACTTCTCCTTCTTGCTGCATGAACCAAAAGCGGGCCGGTGAACACGTCGTCCACCATTTTGCAGCTAATTTTTCGCAGTCCTTCTACTGATATTGTTGGTAAAGACAGACAGAATCTGATGATCTCACGAAAGGCTGGAACTCTGTCATTATGAGTACGTTCAAAGAATTCAGGAGATGACAGTCCAGTACAATTTGGATGTCTCATCAGTGTCCGCTTTTTCGTTTCTACGGCTCCTCTTTCGGTGGCGTGGATCAGTTTGGAAATCTGTTGTAGCAGAATTGGTTATGTGGTTATGCGGGTACTACATGGTATTTATTATCTACAGGTGCCTATTAGCAGACGAAAGTCGAAGGCAAGTATTCCACTGTGAGGGCCTTCTTTCAAGCTGGTTAAACGAGCAGCATAATGGGTGCAAATCCACGAAAAGATTATTCTCAAGGGTCCACTCAATAAGAAACACAATTTGCAGGACATTCGAGCGAGTAGCCGAACACTGTAACCTGAAACTCGGCTATATCCCGCTCACTTTCATGCTCGGGTTTTTCGTCACTGTCATTGTAGAGCGATGGAGACACATTTCCAGAAATGTGTCACTTATTGAAAAGTACGTGCTTGGCTCGTTACACGTCAATCTTTAATCAGTTCAGAGCGGGCCGAAATCTAATAGGAACATGGTGAATCGGTGGTTAGCCTTACCTATAAACACGACGCGTAGGCAAAACCACACCTCTCCAGCCGCTAAGCGGCTGGAGGGATAAAACGGCGCTTCGTTGCCCTTGCGGCGTGCGTGCTATTGGTGAGATTTCGAAATTGACCAATCGTAAACCCTAAGCTGAAGCTCACGGCAGCGAAACCTTGAAGCATAACTAGGGTCTTGATCCCGAAAAGCTGACGTCATAGTGACGTCTGTTCTGAGGTAAATCCCATTTTCTATCGTTCTCTGGGCCGAATTCCGGTCCGCATTTCCGGACTACGGCTATTGCATCATGCAACACGTGAGAGTCGTGCTGGAACCATTTGGTCCCGGCACGATTCACCTTTCTCCCAGTACGATTATCACGTGTCGCATGATGCTATATTCTGCTGCGGCGCGGTTGCGAGTATCCTCAGACAGGGATGTGGGATCACCCGGACGGTGGGATCACCTGGGCTGGGATTCATGAACGACAAACCATGGGCTATAGTTGGGTCTGCGGCGGAAATATCACGCATACTTAGGAGGCAATCCCGAACGTCGCCCATGCTTTGCATTCATGAATCCCAGCCCTGGGCACCAAAGGCGAAAACTGCCCGGGTGATCCCACATCCCTGTCTGAGGATACTCGCAACCGCGCCGCAGCACGCTTTCGCAATCGGCGTGCATTTTGCGGACTGAACGGCAGTGCGGAGGAGAACTGTAACATAATCTGATTCAGTATGATTCATAATTTGACTATGTGAAAAGATACGGAAGAAGAGAAGATAATGATGGAAAAGCATTAGCACCAGCAGAAAAAAGGCACCACAGTTTTACTGCATCATCGATTCCTAGAGAATCTGGCCAGTGACCTGCCCATTGAAAAGGCTTGCCATTAGCTTACCATTATGAGTAGTAGTTCTCAAAAGGCCAAGGGCCTCACCGAGGTACACAATCAAATGATGTAAACATAGCGAAGGATGGGGTGACCGCACTGGTCGTGTTAGGACCGACTGACTCCGCCGCTCAAAACATTGCGATGTGAGCGGCGCGTGCATACGCAGATAATCGCTGTGGGACCGAACGCGACACAGGCTTCTTTGATAAGCGATAGCATTACGCTTTCGCGACAAGGAGAGGTGAAATTGAAAACAATTTCAGTGATTTAGTAGTTTGATCTGCCTCGAGTTGAACTGGTTTGAATTGGTCAATGTAGACTTGAGATGTGAGGAAGTGAGCAGTTTAGGTCACGGAAAAAGATAAGATAATGATAGATACTCTGCCTTTCCAGTCCGCAATAGGTGCCGGCACGTATTCTATGCGGTAAATCAGAAGTAAATCTTATCCACAACAGTCACTAACTTCTGCACTGTTCCAGCCTCGCTTTAACATGCTCCGCATTAATAAGAAGTGACTCGAAGATGGCAGTCCTCTATAGGCGTTCAATAATTCGCTATGTTGTTCTCTTTCAGGTAAAATAGTTTGACTCCTCATCTATAATACATATGGTCTCTTCGCAAAATTTGGTCTAGTGCATAAACGGGGCCGCTGCGGTATTTTAGCTCTCAATCCAAACCACTAGCGGGTGGTGTAGCGAAAACCGCTCTAATTGCCGCACTGATTGCGTCTCGTCTATATTCGCTAGTCTAAAATTGACAGAGGGACTATGCATTGCTCACCAATTTTTAGCGGAAAAATTAATTGTTCGGATCACTGCCCTTGTTGCAGGTTCTTGTGTATCGAGATGTTTCTGTTCGTGTCCGTCGTCGACTTCCGACTCTGGACACACTTGTCACTGCAGGTCATTATATTTGAAAATTTGGGAGACAGACTGCAGTTGGAAGCGCAAAACTGCTCCAAAACATTGTCGCTGAAATTTCTTATACATAGGGTTGCTTTCTTGAACTTTCAAAGATCTCACACCTAGGGAGGGGATGAGCGCTGGTCAGAACACACAGTATTTGAATCCGGTTAGCGACAACAGGAACGCTCATCTCCTCGGAAGAAAGAGTTACTAGAGATGCGATGGAACCAGGATTAGCTGTTTATGATGATAACAGAGGCCAGAGAAGTTCAAGTGGTTTCCATGCACGTTCCGAACTTCCGCCATAAGGAGGGCTCATGTAAAGCAACAAGGGACAGTTGTCGCCGGCAATAGTATGATTTAATTTAGATTACTGGCGGAAGCCACTGACTCAAACGAGCGACAAGGTTTGCCGACATTCGACAGGCGTATCAACCGTTGCGCTCAATCATTTGTTCAAGTCCTCGATTGAGCGAACATACTTGTCCGGAACGCTGTCGCCTTATAGACGTCTTATATGAAAGCAGGGTTTGGCGCGGGTGTGGGCCCCCACAGGGGGGTCTGGGCTCCGGAAAGGTTGAAGCGGGGGGTCTGATTTTTAGACGAAGACCAATTGAACCAACGTCTTTGTGAGTAAAACCTGTCACGAGCAGTTTTTTTCACGTATATTTCAAATCTAGATTGCGATTTAACTAAGAGGCTGACTTAACTGATTTACGAGTCGAGGAGTTCAATTAAGAAGTTTGTGGTGAAGTAAAGGTCTTCTCAGAATAATATTCTCGACGTATGAATCCTCCATGTAAAAAGTCCAAAGCAGTTTGACTACTGAATGCTAAATGATTTCTGCAAGCAATTTCTAGGAGTTATGAGAGTGGGATATTTGAATCCATCGTGGTCGATTTACCCTAGATACAAATTGCCACCATCTCAGATGAACGCTGAAGATTGCTACAGCACAGGGGATCACACCTTTCTAGGGTGTGGTCTCGCCGGAAGTCGTCAGTTTTGAAATTAGTAGTCATTAGAGTAGGCTATTTGAGTCGATAGAGTGTCTCATCATCTCATCATCTCAGAGTAACGCCGAAGACCGTTACATAGACAGCGGGAGACGATGAAAAAACGCCTAAGTCCACGAACATAAATTTGGGTTTTGAAACTTCAATAACTTAAGTTCTAAATAAGGTACACGGAAAAAATCCTAGCCTCAAAAAACTACGCTCCTAACCCTACCGTATGAGACCACCCGCACCCCTAGAGAAGGCCTTTAAGAAAATTTCCCTGGTGTGGGCCTAGCTGTGGGCCCTCAGTGCATCTCAAGGAAGAAGCCACACCTAGTTAATTTTCTTCAAAGGCTTTCTCCAGAGGTGCGGAAAGTTTCAAACGATAGAGTATAAAGCCTAGTTCCTTAAAGCCAGGATTTTTGTATATAACTCGTTCAGCACTTAATTTATAACGTTCGAAAAACCTTTTTTTAAGGACTTGCCGATTTTTTTCATCGTCTCCCGCTTTCTATGTAACGGTCTTCGGCGTTCATCTGAGATGATGAAAGTTCGTATCTACGGTAAATCGGCTACGCTGGACTCAAATATCTTACTCTCATTACTCCTAGTTTTCAAAATTGTCGACTTCCGGTGGGATCACACCTGAAAAAGGTGTGGGCCCATACAGTGTAGTGCCCTTCAGCGTCCATCTTAGATATACTTTGTTAATCAATCACGCCTGACTCGAATATCCTACTCTCTTGACTGGTTGAAGAATAATGACTCCCGGCGTCATCGAACCCTCTTTCAAACAACCGCATTTTATTACACAGCACAAGCTGTTGCCAGTTACATATACTTTTGCACTTTCAGCTCCTCTGTACATAAATGCAACAAGCGCTGTTTGTACTCTTGTCCTCTCAATCATCCGAATTTTTTTGCAAAGCACTGGCTTCGAGCTGTCAATCTTGGTTTATTAACCATTCGACAATTTTATACTTAAACATTGGGATACGACAAGAGAAATTTTACTGCAGTGAAACGTTAGAGATATGTAAACCTGCTGGACAAACTGCTTGAACACATCAGTTCTTGGTGGGGAAGGGAGAAAACGGTCAAAAATTGACCTACTAATGTTCCTGGGGGGGGGTGTCAGCGAATTAGCCATCACAGAGAAAATCACGCCAATCCGAGGCACCAGTTGACGGGAAACGCGATAGGCACACATTTAGGGCGGTATTTACGTACGCGGCAGGTTAGGAAATGTGGCAGTGTTTGGGGCGTTGGCGCGTTTGATGAAAGCAGTCAGGGATGAGTGGAGTTCCGATTTCCGATGGTTTTTGGCCTTCCGATTTCCGAAAAAAGCCTAAAATGCGGAAAAAATCGGAAAAATCCACGAAATCAGACTTTCTTGTACACTTTGCCTTACAAAATCTCTAGGGGTTGTTTCGGGCGCTGAATTCGAATTCGAGGTTCGTCTTCACTTTTAGCGAAGCCAGGGCTGATAGTAAATGGGTTTTTGACTTGGGTTAACCACCACCTTCGAACGGGATTTCACCACCAACATTACGCGAGTAAACCGCCAGGCTTGTGCGAGCTTACCAATCTTTTGATTCGAAAGGAGGACATCCAAGACGCCGTAGAAAGCGTGCAGGACCCCAATGAGATCGTGCAAGATGTGCGCGGACCCCAGTAGAAGTGTGCAGGATCTGTGCCGGACCTCAGTGGGAGTGTGCAGGATGTGCGCAGGACCCTAGTGGGAGTGTGCAGAATGTGAGCAGGACCCCAGTGGGAGTCTGCAGTGTGTGTGCAGGACTCGGGTGGGAGTGTGCAGGATGTGTGCCGGACCTCACTGGAAGTGTGCAGGGTGTGAGCGGGACTTCTCAGTTATGTCCTACACGCTTTCCTCAACGTCCTGCGCACCTCCTGTGAAGTCCTGCACACACTCCCCGACGTTCTGCATACTCCCACTCGAGTCCTGAAAGGAACTCTCGATCTCCTGCACACTCCCAGTGAAGTCTTGCAAACATTCCCCGACTCCTTGCACATTCCCAGAATTGTCCTGCGGACATTCCATGACCCCTGCACACAATCAGTCTCCAGCTGCGTCAAAAGATTTACATAAAAATTGTTCAATAAAGAAGGAAGAGCCCAAGTTCTTTTTGGTGGGCACAGTTAAGAAGGAAGGGTTTAGAAATTCGCTGAACCCATTCCCGATTTCCGAATTTCGATGGTCTTTGGCGTTCCGATTTCCGAAATTTCGAAGGTCGTTCCGATTTCCGCAAATCATGAAAAAATTTCCGCTCATCCCTGATAGCAGTGCGAGGGTTGGAGATCACTGAAAAATCGTTCCCTCGCTTACCCTACCGAGGATGGTGGGGCAACCGAGACCGCGCTAAAACGCCCATTATTGATTATCTCCAGCACTCACAGGGCAATGATCAAACGCACCGACGCTCCAAACCCTGCCTCAACCCCTTCGTTGCACTCGTGTACGTGCATGCAGCCCCTGGAGAGAATCAATGATTGGTGTCTCAGCGGGGTCTCGGCTGCCTTAGGTGGCATCTAGAGTTCTGCTAGCTGCCAGTGGCTAGCAGTACGAGAGGTTGGGGGCGTGGCCCAGAAACTCTCGCAACTAGCTTTTAGAGTCTGCAGGCAGTGCGGGAACCTGAGTCAGGGTTGAGCATGAGTTACTGCGTTAAATTGAATCAGGGCAGGAGTGTCTTTGGAGCGCGGTATTGCGTAGGCTCTGGATCTTCTTCAAATCGATTCGAACTTGGCCTAAGCTTGTTTTACATCTGTTCATTGTTTTATCAATATTTTCAGAGGAAAATATGTACAAAGAAACAAACATGAAGGTTGGAAATCGTCTGCAAGTTTTCACTTTCCCTTATATACATCACTTCTTGCACAAATGTTGTGTGATAAAACAAAGAAAAACCTTCATAAAAAAGCGCAACTGCAATTATTAATGAGCAGAAGCTAAGCGAAACAATCACAAAACATTTTGTTGGCACAAGATATGATGATTTCAAAAGTACTCGCAGTGCGAGCTACGACAAAAATAGTCAGGAAATTTCTCCTCGCAGTTCGTGCGTGAGACTGTTCGTAGCGTCCTCGTAATGCAAGAAGACTGTGAAAGCCCTCTGCGAGAATTAGGTCGTCGAGCGCTCGCACTGCGAAAAACTGAAATCCCCCACTATTATTTTAGTGCAAGAGAGCTTGCATGCGAGGACGCTGCGAGCACGAGCTGCATGACTTACTTGCCTTAATCGGTTGGCTTTCGCCTGACGCGGTCATTCCGCATCTTCACCGAGGTGTGCCGTCCTAGTAGCCAGTCGTGTCCATTTTTCACGGTCTTCAGCCACAATTCGCACACATTCCAACCAGCTGTCACTATTCCATTCCCTGCGAAACGAAACATCGCGCCTGAACTGTCTTTCGATGCCGAGTGACTTCAAATCCTCTTTAACCACATCCGTCCAGAACTTTTGCTTACGCCCAGGTGGCCGTTTCCAGACAGAATTTGGAAGCATTCTCAAAGCGTCTTGTACGAGACGATCCGGCGTTCTTCTTAGTATGTGCCCGAGCAGTCGAGGTCGAATTTCCATTGCTGCTTGAGATGGCGTTGGGAGATGCTGGCACCTCCCTCGTGTCAAGCGTTGATGAACTGAGGGAGTCGATTTCCTGGTAAAGATCTTCGTTATGGCATACACACGGCCAGAAATACCCAAGCAAACGCATAAAAAGCTTCCTCTCCGTGCAATCCAACCTTTCCATCTGCGTCTTCGGTGCTGCCCACGTCTCCGATCCGTACATCATGATAGGGCGAATAGCGGATAGGTTGACGCGTAACTTGACATCCTTCGCGATGGTGGTAGACCACAAACACTTGGTTAGAGAATTAAATGCAGGAGTAGCTTTCGCACATCGTTTTCGAATATCCGCTGCATAATTTCATCAGCAAACAGCCCAAATAACAGAAATCGTCCACCAGTTCGATACGTTGTCCGTCCACATAAACTCCCGTTGAAGGCCTCTGAGAGATCCACATCTGCTTGCATTTGTCGGGACGAAGACGAAGTCCATAGGCTGCGGCATACTTCGAAACGAGGTTTTGCAGTTTCCTTTGCAGTTTTGCGTTGTTTTCAGCGAATAACTCAATGTCGTCGGCGTACTCCAGGTTGACAAGGGAGCGTCCTGATGGGGTTAGGATCACATCCGCAGGAAACTGTTCTGTAACTCTACGCATGATGTCATCAACGGCGAAGTTGAAAAGAAAAGGTCCCGCAACAGCTCCTCCCCTTACTCCTGTTTTCACCTCGAAAGCTGACGCAAATCCGACAGGTGTACAAACTGCTACTATTGCTCCTCTGTTCATGTCCTCGATTAAGCGAACATACTTTTCCGGGACTCCATCTTCTCGCAGAGCGTTGGACAATCGATCACGATGAGGAGAGTCGAACGCGGCTTCAAAGTCCAGGAAAGCAAGCTGTAATGGCTTCGAATACCGCTGCCACGATTCAACTACTCTTCTCACGACGAACACTTGGTCGATGGTCGATCTTGCAGGTCGAAAACCGGCGTGCTCATCTCTGGTCGTTCTTTCACGATGTTTGATAAGTCGCTCGAGAATGATACGTTCTAAAACCTTGTACATGACACGAAGTAGAGAGATTCCTCTGTAGTTCTTCGGATCCGTGACGGATAGCTTCTTGTGAAGAGGTACGATGATCGCATGTCTCCACAAATCAGGTAATTTTTCGCTCATCCATATGGCACGGATTGTGTTGGTCATTTCACGAATCCCAGACGGAGGAAGAGCTTTCAGCATTTCAGCAGTGATGTTGTCATATCCACCTGCCTTTCCATTCTTCAATTTCCGGACACAATCCAAAACTTCAGACTCAGTCGGCGGTTCCTCACTGACATCGTAATGTGCTCTCTGAACATGCGGGAGCTCAGGTACGAGCTGCATATATGCTTATACGTGTCGCAACACGCAGCTCTTAGAACTCTAGATGCCACCTTACCGTCATAGGTGGGGTTGGCAGGGAACGATTTTTCTGTGACCTCTAGCCCTCGCCCTGCTGTCATCAGACACACCGACGCCCCAAACCTTGTCCCGACCTCTTCCTAACCCGCCGCGTACATGAATGCCGCCCTTGGACTGCGAAGACATCTCTAGCCTTTATTGAAGCGATTGTCGATGAATAGAAGTGGTTCTGTTGTTGCCCTGTCACAAATGTAACCCTTGCAGTCCCTCCCCAGATTTGAGAACGGTGTTCATTGTTCGGCAATCGTCCCCTCCCTTTTCTGTGAGTGTAACGATAGACTTTTTGATAATGTTCAAAACAATAAATTCACCTTTTTGCCATATACGTCAACTGAAGCATGGAAAACTCGGACTTCTAGGTGCAGAAAAATTGACCGGTAAAGATTTGCACGTTGACTGATTTCTTTCAAGGCTTCTTACAAGAGGACGAGTTAAAGGAGCTCCAGAGAATCGATTTCACCTATGACAAATACTGGGTGCCATTGAACTGGGCGATGACAATCACTATGAAGGCTCGTGGTGAAGATCTGATAAAGACGCCACAGGAGTTGCTATCAATCCAAAACGTGCGTGGTTCTTCTAAATACTTGTACCGCTGAAATTTCAATAATTAAAAAAGTTCTGCCCAATGCACGAAAAATAAATTGGCGCAGCGATGGATGTTGAATTACTGTCAGATTCTATTTTGCCTATGGAATTAGTGTGGAGAATATTAGCTCTTAAGGAAATCAAACACTTCCGAAGCACTGTGACAGTTCTAGCAATTTTTGACTGGATACCCATTCCAATCGCCTATCCACAGGTATTCTTGTTATTTTCTTATTTATAAGGGCCTCCCGCAACTGCAGCATTTCCAAAGTCCGTCCCTTACCTGCCTTCTCAATAGCGTTATTGCATTGAAATATGTGCCTATTATAGTTGTACACGAACGAAATTTTCGAAAAATTTTCGAAAGATTTTTCGAATTTTTTTCGTTCGTTTTCATTCGCTCGAAAATTCGTCAAACGAAAATTTTCAGATTCCGTTCGTTCGAAATTTCGTTGAGCGAAATTTTTTAAAATTTCCTTCGTTCGAAATTTCGCCGAACGAAATTTTTTCAAATTTCGTTCGTTCGAATTTTTTTCGAACGAAAATTTTTCAATTTTCGTTCGTTCGGAATCGGATTTTTCGAAATTTTTTCGAAATTCGTTCGTTCGGAATACTTTCGAACAAATTTCGAAAAAAATTTCTAAATTTCCGACAAATTTCGAGAAAAAGTTCGAAATTTTTGACGAATTTCGAAAAAAATCGAAATTTGGTTAGTTTCGATTTTCGTTCCTTCGACATTTTTTTCGAAATTGTACATTTATAGTGCCTATGTTTGCGCAAAAATGCACCTAGGTAAGCAACAGTTCCGCTTCGAACGTACACTATTTCGACTCGGTCCGTTGCGGACCAGTGGCCGTATTCATGAAAGAATGAGAGCCTCCCGGGTAGGTTTTTGATACCAGCCAATGGATGCGGCGGACGGACTTTGGACCCTGCCCAGGAGGCTCCCGTTGTCTCATGAATACGGCCACAGGGCGGAGATAGGGTAACAGAAAGCGGCGTTGGATGGTGGGTAGGGGATAGCTCACGTGCACGCAAGCGCGCAATGGACCCTAGTACATTCCACTACGAAAAAAAAACCTATGTAGATTACCAGTAAGTGCCAAAGTTAGAAGTTGGCTAAAACATGTTTCGTTGGCCTAACACTGCCTTCATACTCGTTGAGGTCGTCCTTCTTGCTGTGCGAGTGTATTTTCTGATTTGTATGGTATCGAGGCAGTTCATTTTGAGCGAGGACGCCCACAACAAGAGTATTGTGAGTTTCTTTGCTAATTTATGTTGTTAACTGCTGAGAAGGCAACAGGTTCATTGGATTTCTCAATGAATTCCCCAAATAATGTACTCCTGAACCGCTCACAATAATAATTCGGGTTTCACTATTGTTGTTGCGTCTCGACAGTTTGAGAAGTTTATCCACCATTCTGATGAGCTTCTGTTACTCCTTATAACCTACTGAGTCACGAATGGTTCCTGCTGGGATTTCATTTTGGGCGCCTTCTACGCAGAAAGAGACCGGGCTGTAGTAAACCACACTTCCCAGATGATCTGGTATTATTCTGATGAGATTATCTGATATTCATCCAAACAACATTCTTCCAACAACTTCTCCGGGAATGCACGCTCTCTCGCTGGTCTGTGTTCAGATTATCTGGCGAAACTCAGATAATCTGGAGAAATTAGCATGATATTAAAAATGTTAGTCATCTAAATGGTGCGTTATCAGATGAGGTCCATATCCCCATATCATTAAAGGCACAGTCCAACCTCAAAGGTAATTTTGATATTTTGGTCTGGTCGCCGTCTGTAGTAACCCTGCCAAGCGCGAAATCTCAATTTGCTCAAATAAGCGAGAAAAAGCTAGGAAAAAGTCGACCACGCCCCTTGAAAGAAAAAATGGGTAACTTCCACTGCCAGCTTTTCGACCTCAATTTGGAAGAAACGCGCGAATGATTTTATTCAAAATCTATGTTCTTCGATTTATTCTCGGTCTGGCTTTATATTGTGACCTGCTTCAGAATGATGGCTGCGAATAACCAGCAAATACAGGCTCAAGACAACTCGTCCGCGAACTTCTACCCGTTCAAATTCAAAATTTTTGAGGAGTCGCTACTCAGCTCGCAGTGAGTTCTGAGCGATTCTGGAGACGCCATTGTGATCAGCGTGAAATTTTGTCCAAGATAGGCAGACAAACGAAAAATCGATTGTGAGCTTGGACTGTGGCTTAAAGGTAATCTAACAGATCATCTCAACATTCCTTCATACCATTGTATAAGATCATCTGAACTTCATTCTGGGAGGGTTTACTACAGCCCACTGTTTCAAGATAATTTGCTGCGATATTAGAGTACCGAATTATTGAAGAAATTTTCGATTTCCTCTTAGTGAGACCAATACAATGTAGATATGTGAGAAGTTTTGACTCCAGTTCTTCGTCGACTGTTGTGTACTTCTTTCCCTTCCGCCAGAATGAGTAGTTTGTAGTGGGTCAGACTCGAGATGGAATAATGCATTTCTCGACGAATCGCTGTAGTTGAATTTTTGCATCACACGGCGTTGCATTGTGGTCTCGTTCGAAAGAGTTCAAAAATGTTCTGGACAGGACGACTCGAGCCTTTTTCTGAATCAGTGATTTCTATACGGCGCATATTTTGACGGGGCAAGACACAAACTGTGTAGAATGAGAATTTTCCTCTCATCGTTTTCAATAAGAGACAGTTTCGTTTCAGATCGATTTCTACATCCCATTCATGACCATTCTTGAGTTCATATTCCTTGTTGGATGGATGAAGGTATGAAAAATATCATGTTCCGAAAGAGTGTAGTCAGAGCACAGCTACTGGGAGGTGATGAGCGAAATGAGAAGCAATGTGTATCGCCTAAACGTTGCGACGCACCGCTACTCTCTTAAGCGTGACCCACAGTTGCGTGCGGCATAAACCGAGATTATACTTCCCGTCGGTTCTGTGGTACCACCTGAGCTAAGAGCGCCGCGCGCGATGAGAAAACTGAAGTTGCTTTCCGCGCGCAACGAAACAGGGAGCTTCTTAAGACCTTCCAAACAATACTGTCCGCTCACGCGGTCGAGCGGCCGTCGCGAAGGCATTTTTGGTCAAGCCTTCATACGACTGCAAACTGCTGACTCGAATGTTATTCATTGTCCGTCTAATATTCCTGCTGATCGATTCGCAAGTTCAAAAAATGCTTCTGCGACGGCAGCTCGGCACGTGCTTCGACCGCGTTTATGGACAGTCTTTTTCGGACGGACTTCACTTGTGATGTCGTCGGCCACGTCATTGCGTCGCCGTGCGACTTTAATCGTCGCGATAGGATCACCGCAACGGGGACTATGGTTCCAGCCTCACTCTCCTATAGAGACAGAAAATATGCACTGTGTGTTAATACATACGGCCCCCGCCAGAGCTGGTCGATCGACTGAGTCCCACCAGGTCGATGCGCACCGAAAAAGTGACATACCGGTGCAGAAAATTCACCTAGTGAGTCCGTCTGCGATTGTCTGCTTGCGTCCGCAACCCACCTAGTCTATACTGGTGTTCAACGTAAGCGTACGGGCAGGGCCAATGCAACCGAGGCTGTTTCTTCCGCCGGAAGCCATTCGGTATTTAAACGAAATCTGATGGGGGTCTGAAGAACAAACCGATAACGGATACAAGGCTCAGAATGTCCGTCTTAAAGGCAGGGTTTGCGATAAAAACGATTTCATGAGAATAAAGATTTGGTCATCAAAAAAGCAAAAATAGGTGAAAGAACCCGGAAATTCGCGGGAAAAACGCTCAAAAACAAGGTATAACTGCTAATTACAGATGTCGGCCGGCCTCTTAATTAACGCATATATATATATATATATATTCCCACATATCATTTCACACATCTCGAGAGAACTACGGATGGGTTGGCTCGGTCAGCGCGTCCCAGACTACGCAGTTTCTTAAGAACTAGGAGCTCATTCAGCAGTGACCAACCAGGCGTTTCAAACAGTTCTTAAAGGCAGGGTTCTTGATAAAATTGCTTGTTGTACTATGGAAGGGTAGATCTGGCCATATATATATATATATATATATATATATATATATAGATACATATTTATATATATATATATATATATATATATATATATATATATATATATATATATATATATATATATATATATATATATATATATATATATATATATATATATATATATATATATATATATATATATATATATATATATATATATATATATATATATATATATATATATATATATATATATATATATATAGTTGAGGCAGGAGAACCCTAGCAATAACTTGTTCCTGAGCGTTTTTTCTTCAAAGTTTTACTAATTTTCACTTTTCTGATGGCCAGATCTACCCTTCCATAGTACAACAAGCAATTTTATCAAGAACCCTGCCTTTAAGAACTGTTTGAAACGCCTGGTTGGTCACTGCTGAATGAGCTCCTAGTTCTTAAGAAACTGCGTAGTCTGGGGCGCGCTGACCGAGCCAACCCATCCGGAGTTCTCTCGAAATGTGTGAAATGATCTGTGGGAAGTTTTCGAATAAAGTGGCTCGACTAACATTTCTCAGAAGGAGTCATGATTCCTTCATTTTCTCGCGTGCCACTCACCAAACCGCGGCTGCTTGAGTGAATAGCACGGATCATACTTGCTTTGATGTACACCGCTGAAGTGTTGTTTCCTTGTCCTATAATTATTTTTCATCGATCGAAAAATCAAGTGTTCATGTTGATCGCTTTAAAGGCAGCATACACCTCCCCCAAAACTGGGATGCTGGACCATTTCCACCGTCGGCGACAGTTGTGGATATTAAAATAGGTACAACAAGTGAACCACATACATACATCGACGCCCAGCACCACTGTTTTGGTGGAGGACGCAAATACAAGGGCTGGAGAAATATAGGGGCAGAGCCAATTTCTTACTCGTGTAGCGGCTTTGTGGATCGGTGTTCACGCTTCAAAATGCGTAGGCGTTATGTTCTGAGCTATACGATTCCATTTCCATAGTTATCTCAACCACGTTCACGAGCGTGTATGCTGGCTGCATTCAAGGTAAGGCCTTGCATTGAGTGATACCTAGAATCCTGACACTGATCTTCAAACTCATTGGGACATCCTGTATTGCTAACTGTATTTAAAGGTGGCCGAGTGTCTCCTGAATCCTCTGGGAGAAGACGATGATGACCTAGAGTGCAACTTTTTCATCGACAAGAATATTGCGGTGCGTTATCATACTTCGCTGTCGTTACACATCAAATTTTGGGATTTGAACCAATTTTTTATGTTAGTTGTGAGGATGTAGTGGTTTTAATTTTGAAAATTCTGTGTGACAAACATCAAAGGGGAGCAGAAACCAACAGACATGTGGAAAGGCAGGAAATAAGAACTGTTCAAATCTACTCGTGACACCGGCGTTGTTAATACTCCTATGTGTAGGCGACTGATTCCGTAAACCGGTTTTCGTGCCTCCTAGGTTTTTGGTGTATTACCAGTAGGAAACAGGAGCTATCTTGCATCGGTTATTGGTATGAGGCCCGCATCTCGAGGGGTGAATCTGCCGTACGCATGCTGTACTAGTCGTAACCCCGCACTGCCACTGTGGGTCTATGATGGGCACATTTAAGCGCTGAGACCCGTTCAGCTAGCACACAGGTAGATATGTAGATGCTCTTAAAAGTATGCGTCACATGCTCACACCGATCGACTCTGGTGTCCTTGGTTCATCACCATTTGCGAAATTTGTAAGTCAAAAAAAGTTTCAAAAATATCCTTAAGGGTAGTGGTCGCGATCAAATATGCTTGTCTTCTTTTCCTCTCGAAACCCTTTTCTAGGTTTCGAGTAGTAGGGCCCATAAGAAAAAAAAAACACAAAAAAACCGCTGTTTTGGGTCGAATTTGAAGCCTGAACTTTCTTGTCTTTTGATCGTGGACGAGCTCACTCCACATCATCGGCATCGATGACCTCTTATATCAAGAACATCAGCTGGCTTGGAATTGAATTTCAATCGATGAACCTTCGGATTTATGTATACGTCTGGTCAAAAACATTGACTGAAGTGCTTGCTTTCAGTGTTCAACTGTTTTTATTAGGTAAATTAGCATTTATTTCTTCCTCTGAATGCCGATGATTTTTGACATCTCGGCATGAGACTGCGATCTTTTGGGCGACGCTGTGCACGTGTGCACGAACTGGCTTCTTTGGGCCCTAGAAACACTAATTCTAGCCCGTTTTTCACCGCGCTACCTTCATAGTTTTTCAGCTGCTTTTGATCTAAGCTGATTTCTGTAGTTTTTTCGATAACGTTTTTCATCGCGACCACTGCCTCTAAATACCATAAAACATGATTTGGTGTAAAATAGACTGGAGCAATAAAAAAGCTAGGAAATGAAGTGAAATAAACAAAAACACGATTTGGTAGTCAATCATTTCACAAGCTTCTCCGTGAAACCTATCAAAGCAAAATCGAGCACGATATGGAACGAAGCCTTGCGTTCACCTAGCTTGACCTATGCTGATTCCCTTACTACATATTTCAAAAATCGCTTTGTGTTTCCGTTGCAAACCCACGATTTTGAGGTACCCTTCAAAGTTAAGTTATCAAGTTTAAATTGGAATAGGTGCGACCTGCATCCATTTCCAGGCTCTTATCCAAAAATGAGCTCCCTTGCTCAATATTAAGTGCACCAATAAGATAGTGTATTGTTGTTCTCTGGGCCTAATTCCGATCTGCATTTGCGGACTACGGCTATTGCATCATGCGAGACGTGCTAATTGTGCTGGAACCACTTGGTCCCTCCCAGCACGACTATCACGTGTCGCATGATGCAACAGCCGCAGTCCGCAATAGCGGACCGGAATTCGGCTTGGAGAACGATAATACGCCGTATGAAAAAAGGAAATTAAAAACAAAAACGCGCGGTTTTTCACTTTTTACTCGAAAACCAGCAAACCGTTCCATATCATTTTTTGGTGGTAATACCAACTTTTTGAGCCCTTAATAATGCAATTTAGCGCTAATTTGTTCGTTTACTCCGAACTGAGAAATCGAAAAAGGGGTTGCGCTCATGGCCGATCAAAAACCAAATCTGGCCGATTATAAAACCACCACAATATGGACTCAGCAGAGCACGAGTTGGCGACATCACTGAATAACGCAAGTAGTCTGCGGACTTATGCCGCTCCTCATGTTTGTTATGCTCACATAACATAACAGAATTCAGATTCTTTACAGAAGTGATACAAAACATATCGTCAGTGTCTCACAGGTATCGTCCATCACTGGATGAGGGAGCGCCGCGACGCTGCTTGGCGGGAAATATTGCGCGCGGAAAAACGAAGGGAGAGTGGCTATTGATCGCGCAATTTTTCCCGCCAAGCAGCGTCGCGGCGATCCCTCACCCAGTGACTGACGATAAGAAGCCGCGCTCAGCAATCGAGCGCGAAATCATTCGATCAATAGCCTCCTCCCTTCGTTTTCCCGAGCGCGATTTTCCCGCCATGCAGCTCACGGCTACATTTCATCCAGTGATTGACAAAAGTTGGCTATACGAAATTCATCTCGATCATTATGGGTCGCGCTCAAACTGTTTCGAACCTCTGCGTACTAACAGGCCTTTCAGGGTGACAAGCGGCCCTGCTCTATTCACCCTCCATGGGCATCTAGGCAGTACGGTTTCTTACCTCTCCCATTTGACCACAGTGTTGCGTTGGAACCAATAAGCATTCATTCCACATCCCCAGAAGTTCCATTTGAGCAACCATACAAGCAGGAGTTATTACTCAACAGCCCTCGAGGCCGCCGCACGCACATGCAAAACGAAGAACACTAAATGGGTAGGCGCGGCTTTCCTCTTCCTGCACGTTCTAACGTACCAGACCGTCACCAGAAATCCAGCGCCAACAACCACTCAATTGTGATAGCAGAAACCTCATTCAGATATGATCTGAGAATGATCTGACCCGCCAATAAGATATTCATGTTGCAGACTGGTCTCAGAATAGTTGATGAAGCTCACTACAGTTGCCCAACACTTTTGCCGGATCAATTCAATGATCCGAATTTCCAGCCGGTTTATTCTGAAGACAGCCATCGAAATGGATGTGATTCCGCTATTTATGGATCAGCTGAAGGAATCGAGTTGGTGTATTTACTCTATCGTCATTTTCAGCCGTCGTATCCCAGTGATCCTTTGGTTATCGGGGCTTCTACTAGTCAGATACCTTGGCCAATGACGAAATTAGCATCTCGATGGTTACCTGCATTTGCATACACCTCATGTGAAAGACTCTCATATGAGCTGACGATTTCAGGTTTGGCCATGATTCTGAAGTCACTAGAATGGTTTCAGTCGATGTGAAAGGATCACTCGATGATGGTAGGTTATAGAGTTGAACAAGTAGTAGAGGCTGACGTAAGAGTAAAACAAGAACACGATAAAGTTCCAGAATGGTTTTTCCTCGATATTTCGATTGTTTCAGCGAGAGGTAAGGTCAATGGTGTACTTTTGCGACACGCAGTCGCGTCGCTCTGCACATCGACAGTGATCGCCGGTCGTGGAGCTTCCGCCTTTTGAATCTGTTGTTGTCGCAGTGCGCTGCACAGCGACAGCGGCAGTGGCAACGACAGACAACGGCACATTTGCAGTATGTCAGCCCTCCGCGACGCTTCGCTGTGACGGTCAGGCGACAACTCTTCCTACGTCGGGCAGTGTTATTGCTCCGATGCAGGTCCCGCCGCGATTTGTGCTATATTGCATGCCTGTTGCTCATTACAGGGGCAAATTATATCATTGACCTAATCCTTGCTTTCGGTCAAGCACCTACTTTTCACGTGAGATAAATGTTTGAAGCATTTTAGGAGCTTCGTGTGATGGATCTCATGCTCGAAAGCCGTCTTCAGATGTAACAAGGAAAATTAGCAGTATGATTGGAACACCGTAAGTCATTTTAACTTAGGTCACCCTTATGATGGTTTCCTCCTCAGTGAAATGAAAAGACTTTTAGGTATCGGCGCCCTTCGTTCCAACCAGTGTACAACGGAAAAGCTCGTTATGCCCGGAGGCATCACTCCTTGGCGCATGTCATCATAGACCACAATAATGGCGGTTAGTATAAGGCATCTACCATAGTCCTCACCGCACGCGCGGGACGAAAGGTCGACTATGAAACTTCAAACCTCGCGTGTTGCCCATCCAGCACCGCCCGAATTGCAATGACGGTCTCACCATTTGAACCACTGTCCCCTTCTCAGTTTGAGTTCACTCCGACATAAATAATTCTGGGATTATCCTACGCTACTATATTGACAAATGCAAGCCATGAACGTCTGTGTGTTTCACAGTTGAGGCCCAACTTTGACCGTACCGCCATGACGACATCGCCGGAGATTGCATAGTCGTTTCCCGCTCGTCCCGCGCGTGCCGTGCGGTGAAAAGTTTCATAATCCACCATCCACCGCCTGTCCCTGGCGCCACGCGCGTGCTGCTCTTGCGGTGAGGACCATGAAAGATACCTAAGGTCGCTACATTTTGATTCAAATTGGTTCATTATTCTTATTCATGTCATTTAAGGGTTCGGTAGCAATTTCCGAAATATTTGTCGCATCATAGGGAGCACCTCATTCAAATACCATTTTAGGTGACAAGATAACTAGTCGCGACTGGTCGACTTTGAGCAAAGTTGAAGAGGAAGAAAACGTGTCCCAAACAGGATCGGAAGGGAAGGAGGTATTACATACGACGTTTAGCAATGAGCGCACACAGAAATCTTTTCGCTGTGATGTGTACCAGCAGAAAATCCTTGCTAAATGCATCATGCGCGCAGAAATCCATATTTTTTCAGTAGTGGTTGTGCGGGCTTGCCTCTCCAGTAGACGGTAATGGCAGAGCAACCCTTCGAAAACCGCGATTGTAGAAAAAAACCAAAAATCAAAGTAGTCGGCATTGGCCTTTGAATTTGCGCCTTATCGATCTTTTGAATAGTTGCGCTGGACCGAAAGGATTTTCTCAAGCGTAAGATGGTGATAAGCAAATTGTGATAGATGCTTGACGAGAGATGCTGATCGATTGGTTGATGGTCGTAATGTATTTCAACAACGAGAGAGGCTGGAAAACGGGGGATGAGCTGCGCGTGTGATTGAACGAATGGGGAAGAGCCAAACGCGTGAATGGAAGGAACACGGATTTACCCCGCCTCTGTTGCGGTTGGAACACACTACGACGCTGACTTTTTTCACAGCGCGGGAGAAGTTGGGCTAGCACACATGATGCGCGCGGCGGAAAACCGCTGCGTACACGTAGTCGTTGGGGCGCATTAACCGTAGGCACTCTAGGAAAAAAATCTAGTTGGCGCTCGCTTAGGCTCCGTCCATACGTGGCGAGAGCGCCCGCTCTCCCTCTCCAGTGCTCCCAGCGCTCTTCGACGCTGATAGGTGCCCGTACAAGCAGAATGACACCGGGAAATGCATCCTACCTCGTGTTTATTCGATTGAAATCGCTTGACCTAGTGATCACTCACTCGAATGGACTCGTTTGCTGATCATTTATCACGGTTTATGATGATCTTGGTAGGCGTATCAGAGTCGAGGGCATTGGTTCTAAGGTGGGCTTGGCAACTATTGATCGAGGGATAAAGTAAATGGCTCCAAAGTGGCCGCATCTATCCCGCATTTAGCGTGAGCGAGCGAGAGGAGGCGTACACGCGCGAAAGCGAACGCAGGCGCCCGTCAGCGGCTGGCAAATCGTGTGTTAATGACGACCAACGATTTGGCGTATTCGCACGCTCTCACGACGTATGGACCCTGCCTTAATGCGGTCCAACGACGACGTTCACGCAGCGGTCTTGCCTTGATCTTCCGAACTCCTCTTATATAATTAAATTAATAATAGGTTAATTAATTAATAAAAATAAATAAATGAAATATATTGTAAGACTGGCCATTGCAAAGGATTGAGCACAAAAAAACGGAAAGTGGTTTGAAGCGCGTAAGATGCCATTAAGCGATCCGCACCGCACTTCGTTCCGCTATAAAGCCCTCATAACATATCTTAAACCAGCGGCGTCGGCCGGCTGACGCCGGCCTCTTGCGCTGGAGTCCGGCTACACCGGCACATTTGCGGGCTCCGTGGTCATCTTGAGTATAATCGACATCCGCTGATTCTATGTGAGTTGGCGTTCAGAAGTTCTCACGCTTGCCGGCTATCGCCGGCCTCTGTCGCTGGAGTCCGGTTGCGCCGGCCCATGAGCTGGTTTCGACGACAACGCTCGAGCAATCAGAAGTTACTAAGCATTTCGAACCTTGAAAACCTTGCTAACCTAGCTACTTTCTTATGCAGTTGCACACCGACAATTCTCTAGTTTTAAGAGGTCCTAAAATGGTAGTTCATTTATATACATTTCTGTCATGATAAAGACAACCGCTGTTTCAGATTTAGTAAAGGCCTCCATGACCAACCGACACCCTGCCACTTTTATTGCCAAATGAAGTATAATGATGTTCGTGTTTTCTGGATGCATATTTTGATTAACTCACATTTCCATCGTATATAAACCCGATTTAGAAAGGTTGGTGCATATAAACAGCCTAGCAGTTGAAATGAGTGGTTAAGAGGGAGGGGACTTGAAGAAAGGGGTGGTATACACTCTCTTATAGACGCACAAAACGATTTTGAAGTTCTGCGCTCACCCACTTCGGTCCCGCACGCTTTCTACGATGTCCAGCGCACTCCCACTTGGATCCCGCATACTCCCTATGGCGTCTGACGCACTCCAACTTGGGTCCCACACACTTTACACGGCGTCCGGCTCACTCCCACTTCGGTCTCGCACACTTCCTACGACGTCCGGCGCACTCCCACTTGGGTCTCGCACACTTTTTATGAGTCCTGCGCACTCCCACTTGTGCGCAGGACTCATAAAAAGTGTCCGGCCGCACTCCCAGCCGGACTCCCACCGACCTCCTCAGAACTTGTTTTGCGTTGAATCTGTTCATGACCGTGTACTGTGTCCAGTTGAAGATGAGGCTGAATCACTATTGCCTTTGCATGACTGTTGACTGTCTTATTTCCACAATTGAGATTTCCATTTTTGTTCAAGCGAGGGCGCAGGTTATAACGTGCCTCCTGTGGTCCTTCTTTGTTTTCGTTATTGCAAGTTTCTTTTGGAAAGTTTGTTTCGGTGGTATCCGTGTTTAAGTCTCCTAGTTCCAACGGAATTAGTAGATTCACTGGACGGCGGATGGTGCGACCACTGGGTATTTTCAGTTCGACTTCGCGTATCATTCCATTGTGTGAATGAAATACTTTGGTAATCCTTCCTAATTTCCAGGAATTGCGGGGCATCACTGCTTCGGATACTAGCACTACTGTACCTTCAGTAGGAAATTTGTTGGTACCGCGTTTATTGTTAACATCAAGTTTGTGTTTCTCTTTTAGACTGGTCAAATAGTCTTTGTGCCAAATATTCCAGAAGCGTTCCGTCAGTTGATGACTTGTCTTGAGAGCGTCTTCTGCTTGTTTTCGATTTCTTATCACAGCAACTTCGTTTGGTGGGTAGTAATCTGAGTCACGTTCGGCTTCATCGGAACTGATATTTTCGAATGGATACGTGATGATTATGTCGCGTTGCATGAAGTCTATTGGGCGTAGAACAGGCGTGTCTTCCCATTTTTCTTCCTGATATGTGAGCGGCCTGCTGTTGAGACTTCCCTCAATTTCCACCAATAGTGTTTCCAAAACTTCTTGTGTCGGCACGGTGCGGTGTATGGTCTTGTAAAGGCTGTGTTTGATTGACTTGATCAGTCTTTCATAAAGAGCTCCCTGCCACGGAGCGTAGGGCGTGATTGTTTTCCAAGTAATGCCTTTTGTGGCCATTGCTTGCTTTAGCGAAATGTCGTGAATCACATGAGAAACTGCGTCTTGAAGGATTTGGTCTCCTAACATAAAGTTCGGTGCATTATCTGACGTTATGCTGGATGGTATCCCTCTTCTAGCAAAAAATCGACGAAGTGCGAGTAGAAGACGATACGTCGTCATGTCCTGGATCAGTTCAATGTGAGTGAGTCTTGTTGTTGCGCAGGTGATGATGATGCCGTAGACCTTCGTTGTTTCCTCATTTCGTTTTGCTGATAGAGGTCCGAAGTAGTCTATCCCGACATGTTCAAATGGATTCGATCTTTGCACTCGTCGGCTTGGAAGGTCGTCCATTTCTGGGTATTTGTAAGGGAGATTGTTCATTCTCTGGCACGGCACGCATCGTGCGATGAGGTTACGAACCATCTGTCTTAGTTTTGGGATCCAAAACCGTTCTCTTACACGTGACATTGTTTGCTTGGTTCCGCAGTGCAGTGCAGAATGTGCGTATTTCACAATCATCTGTGCCAGGTGTGACTTGGATGCGATCAGGAATGGATGCTTAGCATTGATTGGAAGACTGGCATTTCCCAGACGGCCTTGACACCGAAGAAGTCCTTTTTTATCTTCCTTGAGCTTCAGTTGCTTGAGTGAAGTCTGTCTTGCTGTTGGAAGGTAGATCTTCTGGTGATTTCGAACTACTACATGCAAAGCCATTTCAAGTTCTGTTGCCGTTATGTATGGAAGAAGTTCCATAGAGTGTAGTTCGGGAATGCCTTCTTCGACGCGTCCTTGAATTTCTTTTCTCGTTCGTAGAGTTAGCTGTTTGATAAAGCGTAGAACATATGCCACAACCTTTTGGCAAAGTATTAGGTCGTTGTGACGGTTCCAGTCGAGTAGCTCGGACGGGATGCTCTTCGATGTAGTTGTTAGGATGTATGCTTGTTCACTACATTCTGGCGGAAGGGCGAACAGTCGACATTCCTTTGGCCAATTTTCTTTAGCTCCTTGTATGAAAGACGGTCCGGTCCACCAGAAGTGGTTTTTGAAGTCCGTTTTGTTTAATCCCCTTGTGGCACAGTCCGCGGGATTATCGGTGGTGTTGACATAACCAAATAGAACGGGTGCTTCGATTTCATCTACAAGCTTCCTTATTTCTCGAACTCGGTTCTTCACTAGGATTCCGACAGTCCTGTCCACGGAATTGGTCGATATCCATTTTAGTGTAATTTCGGAATCCGAAAGAACGATAATTTCTTCCAGCTTTGCTTGATCCTGTACTGCTTTGTATACCGAATATGCTAATCGCATTGCCATGGTGAGTGCGTTAAGTTCGAGTTTGGGTACAGTTGGGTTTTGCTTTATCGACGGTAACTTGGATTTTCCGATTATCAAGTGTGATCCGTGTTCGGAAACCGTATAAGCACAGGCTGCCATTGCGTTTTGGCTAGCGTCGGAGAATAGCACGAGTCGTGTGGAGGTGTTCCCGGCCGATGCACCAGTGTAGTAGCTGGGTGCTGCTGTGGACACAATTGATCAAGTAAGGTTCATTTCTAACAGACAGTCTTATTTATACTCGACTTTATCCTTTATCATTATACTCTGATCTGGATCTCTTCTTCCTTTCGCTGTTGATAGTGCAGTTGGTCTGGCGCACTGCCACTTGGGTCCACACACTTTCTACAGCGTCCGGCGCACTCTACCTTGGGTCCCGCACACTACCTGCGGCGTCCTGCGCATTCCCACTTGAGTCCCGCACACTTTTTAAGGCGTTCTGCGCACTCCTACTTGGGTCCCGCACCTTTTCTATGGCGTCCTGAGCACTCCCACTTGGGTCCCGCCCACCTTCTTCGGCGTCCGGCGCCCTCTACCTTGGTCCCGCACACTTTCTACGGCGTCTTGTTCACTTCCACTCGGGTCCCGCACACTTTCTACGATGTCCGGCGCACTCTACCTTGGGTCCCGCACGCTTTATTCGGCGTCCTGCGCACTCCCACTTGGGTCCCGCACACTTTCTACGGCGTCCGGCGCACTCTACCTTGGGTCCCGCACACTTTCTACGGCGTCCGGCACACTCTACCTTGGGTCCCGCACACTTTCTACGGCGTCCTACGCACTTCCTATTGGGTCCCGCACACTTTCTACGGCGTCTGGCGCACTCTACCTTGGGCCCCGCACACTTTCTACGTCGTCCGGCGCACTCTATCTTGGGTCCCACACACTTTCTACGGCGTCCGGCACACTCTACCTTGGGTCCCGCACACTTTCTACGGCGTCCTACGCACTTCCTCTTGGGTCCCGCACACTTTCTACGGCGTCTGGCGCACTCTACCTTGGGTCCCGCACACTTTCTACGTCGTCCGGCGCACTCTATCTTGGGTCCCACACACTTTCTACGGCGTCCGGCGCACTCTACCTTGGGTCCCGCACACTTTCTACGGCGTCCTACGCACTTCCACTTGGGTCCCGCACACTTTCTACGGCGTCCGGCGCACTCTACCTTGGGTCCCGCACACTTTCTACGGCGTCCTACGCACTTCCACTTGGGTCCCGCACACTTTCTACGGCGTCCTACGCACTTCCACTTGGGTCCCACACACTTTATCGGGCGTCCGGCGCACTCTACCTTGGGTCCCGCACACTTTCTACGGCGTCCTGCGCACTTCCACTTGGGTCCCGCACATTCTCTACGGTGTCCGGCGCACTCTACCTTGAGTCCCACACACTTTCTACGGCGTCCGGCGCACTCTACCTTGGGTCCCGCACACTTTCTACGGCGTCCTACGCACTTCCACTTGGGTCCCGCACACTTTCTACGGCGTCCTATGCACTTCCACTTGGGTCCCGCACACTTTCTACGGCGTCCGGCGCACTCTACCTTGGGTCCCACACACTTTCTATGGCGTCCGGCGCACTCTACCTTGGGTCCCGCACACTTTCTTCGGCGTCCGGCGCACTCTACCTTGGGTCCCACACACTTTCTTCGGCGTTTGGCGCACTCGCATTCGGATCCCGCACACTTTCTTCGGCGTCCTGCGTACCTCCACTTGGGTCCCGCACATTTTCTACGGCGTCCTGCGTACTTCCACTTGGGTCCCGCACACTTTCTTCGGCGTCCGGCGCCCTCTACCTTGGTCTCGCACACTTTCTACGGCGTCCTGCGCACTTCCACTTGGGTCCTGCACATTCTCTACGGTGTCCGGCGCACTCTACCTTGGGTCCCGCACGCTTTCTTCGGCGTCCTGCGCACTCCCACGTGGGTCCCACACACTTTCTACGGCGTCCGGCGCACTCTACCTTGGGTCTCGCGCACTTTCTACGGCGTCCGGTGCACTCTACCGTGGGTCCCGCACACTTTCTACTGCGTCCTACCCACTTCCACTTGAGTCCCGCACACTTTCTACGGCGTCCTACGCACTTCCACTTAGGTCCCGCACACTTTCTTCGGCGTCCGGCGCACTCTACCTTGGGTCCCGCACACTTTCTACCGCATCCGGCGCACTCTATCTTGGGTCCCACACACTTTATCGGGCGTCCGGCACACTCTACCTTGGGTCCCGCACACTTTCTACGGCGTCCTACGCACTTCCTACTTGGGTCCCGCACACTTTCTTCGGCGTCCGGCGCCCTTCCACCTGGGTCCCGCACTTTCTACGGCGTCTTGTTCACTTCCACTTGGGTCCCGCACACTTTCTACGATGTCCGTCGCACTCTACCTTGAGTCCCGCACACTTTCTACGGCGTGCGGCGCACTCTACCTTGGGTCCCGCACACTTTCTACGGCGTCCTACGCACTTCCACTTGGTTCCCGCACACTTTCTTCGGCGTTCTACGCACTCTACCTTGGGTCCCGCACACTTTCTACGGCGTCCTGCGCACTTCCACTTGGGTCCCGCACACTTTCTACGGCGTCCGGCGCACTCCACAGCAGGTCCCGCACACTTTCTACGGCGTCCGGCGCACTCTACCTTGGGTCCCACACACTTTCTACGGCGTCCGGCGCACTTCCTATCTTGGGTCCCGCACACTTTCTACGGCGTCTGGCGCACTTCCCCTTGGGTCCCGCACACTTCCTACGTCGTCCTACGCACTTCCACTTGGTTCCCGCACACTTTCTACGCCGTCCGGCGCACTCTACCTTGGGTCCCAGACACATTCTACGGCGTCCGGCGCACTCTACCCTAAGTCCCACACACTTTCTACGGCGTCCGGCGCACTCTACCTTGGGTCCCGCACACTTTCTGCGGCGTCCTACGCACTTCCACTTGTGTCCCTCACATTTTCTACGGTGTCCGGCGCACTCTACCTTGGGTCCCGCACACTTTCTACGGCGTCCTACGCACTTCCACTTGGGTCCCGCACACTTTCTTCGGCGTCTGGCGCACTTCCACCTTGGGTCCCGCACACTTTCTACGGCGTCCGGCGCACTCTACCTTGGGTCCCGCACACTTTCTACGGTGTCCGGCGCACTCTACCTTGGGTCCCACACACTTTCTACGGCGTCCGGCGCACTTCCGCATTGGGTCCCACACTTTCTACGGCGTCCTACGCACTTCCACCTTGGGTCCCGCACACTTTCTTCGGCGTCCGGCGCACTCCCACCTGGGTCCCACACACTTTCTACGGCATACGGCGCACTCCACCTTGGGTCCCACACACTTTCTTCAGCGTCCGGCACACTCTACCTCGGGTCCCGCACACTTTCTACTGCGTCCTACGCACTTCCACTTGGGTCCCGCACACTTTCTTCGACGTCCGGCGCAATCTACCTCGGGTCCCGCACACTTTCTACATCGTCCGGCGCACTCTATCTTGGGTCCCACACACTTTCTACGGCGTCCGGCGCACTCTACCTTGGGTCCCGCACACTTTCTACGGCGTCCTACGCACTTCCACTTGGGTCCCGCACACTTTCTACGGCGTCCGGCGCACTCTACCTTGGGTCCCGCACACTTTCTTCGGCGTCAGGCGCACTCTACTTGGGTCCCGCACATTTTCTTCGGCGTCCGGCGCACTCTACCTTGGGTCCCGCACACTTTCTACGGCGTCCGGCACACTCTACCTTGGGTCCCGCACACTTTCTACGGCGTCCGGCGCACTCTACCTTGGGTCCCGCACACTTTCTACGGCGTCCTACGCACTTCCACTTGGGTCCCGCACACTTTCTACGGCGTCCTACGCACTCCCACTTGGGTCCCGCACACTTTCTACGGCGTCCGGCGCCCTCAACCTTGCTCTCGCACACTTTCTACGGCGTCTTGCGCACTTCCACCTTGGTTCCCGCACACTTTCTACGTCGTCCGGCGCACTTTACCTTGGGTCCCACACACTTTCTACGGCGTCTGGCGCACTCTACCTTAGGTCCCACACACTTTCTACGGCGTCCGGCGCACTCTACCTTAGATCCCGCACACTTTCTACGACGTCCGGCGCACTCTACCTTGGGTCCCGCACACTTTCTACGGTGTTCCGCGCACTCCTACTTGTGTCCCGCACATTTTCTTCGGCGTCCGGCGCACTCCCACTTGGGTCCCGCACACTTTCCTCGGCGTCTTGTTCACTTTCACTTGGGTCCCGCACACTTTCTACGATGTCCGGCGCACTCTACCTTGGGTCCCGCACGCTTTATTCGGCGTCCTGCGCACTCCCACTTGGGTACCGCACACTTTCTACGGCGTCCGGCGCACTCTACCTTGGGTGCCGCGCACTTTCTACGGCGTCCGGCGCACTCTACCTTGGGTCCCGCACACTTTCTACGGCGTCCTACGCACTTCCACTTGGGTCCCGCACACTTTCTACGGCGTCCTACGCACTTCCACTTGGGTCCCGCACACTTTCTACGGCGTCCGGCGCACTCTACCTTGGGTCCCACACACTTTCTACGGCGTCCGGCGCACTCTACCTTGGGTCCCGCACACTTTCTACGGCGTCCTACGCACTTCCACTTGGGTCCCGCACACTTTCTACGGCGTCCTACGCACTTCCACTTGGGTCCCGCACGCTTTATTCGGCGTCCTGCGCACTCCCACTTGGGTCCCGCACACTTTCTACGGCGTCCGGCGCACTCTATCTTGGGTCCCACACACTTTCTACGGCGTCCGGCGCACTCTACCTTGGGTACCGCACACTTTCTACGGCGTCCTACGCACTTCCACTTGGGTCCCGCACACTTTCTACGGCGTCCTACGCACTTCCACTTGGGTCCCGCACACTTTCTACGGCGTTTGGCGCACATCCACTTGAATCCCGCATACTCCCTACGGCGTCCTGCGCACTCTACCTTGGGTCCCGCACACTTTCTACGGCGTCCGGCACACTCTACCTTGGGTGCCGCACACTTTCTACGGCGTCCAACGCACTTCCACTTGGGTCCCGCACACTTTATTCGGCGTCCTGCGCACTCTACCTTGGGTCCCACACACTTTCTACGTCGTCCTGCGCTCTCCCACTTGGGGCCCGCACACTTTCTACGGCCTCCGGCGCACTCTACCTTGGGTCCCACTCATTTTCTACGGCGTCCTGCGCACTCCCACTTGGGTCCCGCACACTTTCTACGGCGTCCGGCGCACTCTATCTTGGGTCCCGCACACTTTATACGTCGTCGGGCGCACTCTACCTTGGGTCCCGCACACTTTCTTCGGCGTCCTACGCACTCCCACTTGGGTCCCGCACACTTTCTACGGCGTCTGGCGCACTCTACCTTGGGTCCCGCACACTTTCTCCGTCGTCCGGCGCACTCTATCTTGGGTCCCACACACTTTCTACGGCGTCCGGCGCACTCTACCTTGGGTCCCGCACACTTTCACGGCGTCCGGCGCACTTCCACCTTGGGTCCCGCAAGCTTTCTACAGCGTCCTACGCATTTCCACTTGGGTCCCGCACACTTTCTACGGCGTCCTACGCACTTCCACTTGGGTCCCGCACACTTTCTACGGCGTCCGGCGCACTCTACCTTGGGTCCCGCACACTTTCTACGGCGTCCGGCGCACTCTACCTTGGGTCCCGCACACTTTCTACGGCGTCCTACGCACTTCCACTTGGGTCCCGCACACTTTCTACGGCGTCTGGCGCACTCTACCTTGGGTCCCACACACTTTCTACGTCGTCCGGCGCGCTCCCACTTGGGTCCCGCACACTTTCTACGGCGTCCGGCACACTCTACCTTGGGTCCCGCACACTTTCTACGGCGTCCTACGCACTTCCTCTTGGGTCCCGCACACTTTCTACGGCGTCTGGCGCACTCTACCTTGGGTCCCGCACACTTTCTACGTCGTCCGGCGCACTCTATCTTGGGTCCCACACACTTTCTACGGCGTACGGCGCACTCTACCTTGGGTCCCGCACACTTTCTACGTCGTCCGGCGCCCTCTATCTAGGGTCCCGCACACTCTACGGCGTTCTGCGCACTCTACCTTGGGTCCCGCACATTTTCTACGGCGTCCGGCGCACTCTACCTTGGGTCCCGCACACTTTCTACGGCGTCCTTCGCTCTTCCACTTGGGTCCCGCACATTTTCTACGGCGTCCGGCGCACTCTACCTTGGGTCCAGCACATTTTCTACGGCGTCCTACGCACTTCCACTTGGGTTCCGCGCACTTTCTACGGCGTCCTACGCACTCCCCCTTGGGTCCCGCACACTTTCTACGTCGTCCGGCGCCCTCTATCTAGGGTCCCGCACACTCTACGGCGTTCTGCGCACTCTACCTTGGGTCCCACACACTTTCTTCGGCGTCCGGCGCACTCTACCTTGGGTCCCACACACTTTCTTCGGCGTTTGACGCACTCGCATTTGGATCCCACACATTTTCTACGGCGTCCTGCTCACTTCCACTTGGGTCCCGCCCACTTCCTGCGGCGTCCTTCGCATTCCCACTTGAGTCCCGCACACTTTCTACGGCGTACTGCGCACTCCTACTTGGGTCCCGCACATTTTCTATGGCGTCCTAAGCACTCCCACTCGGGTCCCGCACACTTTCTTCGGCGTCCGGCGCACTCGCATTTGGGTCCCACATTCTTTATCGGGCGTCCGGCGTACTCTACCTTGGGTCCCGCACACTTTTTACGGCGTTCTGCGCACTCCTACTTGGGTCCCGCACATTTTCTTCGGCGTCCGGCGCCCTCTACCTTGGTCCCGCACACTTTCTACGGCGTCTTGTTCACTTCCACTTGGGTCCCGCACACTTTCTACGATGTCCGGCGCACTCTACCTTGGGTCCCGCACGCTTTATTCGGCGTCCTGCGCACTCCCACGTGGGTCCCGCACACTTTCTACGGCGTCCGGCGCACTCTACCTTGGGTCTCGCGCACTTTCTACGGCGTCCGGCACACTCTACCTTGGGTCCCGCACACTTTCTACGGCGTCCTACGCACTTCCACTTGGGTCCCGCACACTTTCTACGGCGTCCTACGCACTTCCACTTGGGTCCCGCACACTTTCTACGGCGTCCGGCGCACTCTACCTTGGGTCCCACTCACTTTCTACGTCGTCCGGCGCACTCTATCTTGGGTCCCACACACTTTCTACGGCGTCCGGCACACTCTACCTTGGGTCCCGCACACTTTCTACGGCGTCCTACGCACTTCCTCTTGGGTCCCGCACACTTTCTACGGCGTCTGGCGCACTCTACCTTGGGTCCCGCACACTTTCTACGTCGTCCGGCGCACTCTACCTTGGGTCCCACACACTTTCTACGGCGTCCGGCGCACTCTACCTTGGGTCCCGCACACTTTCTACGGCGTCCTACGCACTTCCACTTGGGTCCCGCACACTTTCTACGGCGTCCTACGCACTTCCACTTAGGTCCCGCACACTTTCTTCGGCGTCCGGCGCACTCTACCTTGAGTCCCGCACACTTTCTACGGCGTCCTACGCACCTCCACTTGGGTCCCACACACTTTCTACGCGGCCGGCGCACTCTACCTTGGGTCCCGCACACTTTCTACGTCGTCCGGCGCACTCTACCTTGGGTCCCACACACTCTCTACGGCGTCCGGCTCACTCTACCTTGGGTCCCGCACACTTTCTACGGCGTCCTACGCACTTCCACTTGGGTCCCGCACACTTTCTACGGCGTCCGGCGCACTCAACCTTGGGTCCCGCACACTTTCTACGGCGTCCTACGCACTTCCACTTGGGTCCCGCACACTTTCTACGGCGTCCTATGCACTTCCACTTGGGTCCCGCACACTTTCTACGGCGTCCGGCGCACTCTACCTTGGGTCCCACACACTTTCTACGGCGTCCGGCGCACTCTACCTTGGGTCCCACACACTTTCTTCGGCGTTTGGCGCACTCGCATTCGGATCCCACACATTTTCTACGGCGTCCGGCGCACTCTACCTTGGGTCCCACACACTTTCTTCGGCGTCCGGCGCACTCTACCTTGGGTCCCGCACACTTTCTACGGCGTCCTACGCACTTCCACTTGGGTCCCGCACACTTTCTACGGCGTCTGGCGCACTCTACCTTGGGTCCCGCACACTTTCTACGTCGTCCGGCGCACTCTACCTTGGGTCCCACACACTCTCTACGGCGTCCGGCGCACTCTACCTTGGGTCCCGCACACTTTCTACGGCGTCCTACGCACTTCCACTTGGGTCCCGCACACTTTCTACGGCGTCCGGCGCACTCAACCTTGGGTCCCGCACACTTTCTACGGCGTCCTACGCACTTCCACTTGGGTCCCGCACACTTTCTACGGCGTCCTATGCACTTCCACTTGGGTCCCGCACACTTTCTACGGCGTCCGGCGCACTCTACCTTGGGTCCCGCACACTTTCTACGGCGTCCGGCGCACTCTACCTTGGGTCCCGCCCACTTCCTACAGCGTCCGGCGCACTCTACCTTGGCTCCCGCACACTTTCTACGTCGTCCGGCGCACTCTACCTTGGGTCCCACACACCTACGGCGTCCGGCGCACTCTACCTTGGGTCCCGCACACTTTCTACGGCGTCCTCCGCATTCCCACTTGGGTCCCGCACACTTTCTACGGCGTCCGGCGCACTCAACCTTGGGTCCCGCACACTTTCTACGGCGTCCTACGCACTCCTACTTGGGTCCCGCACATTTTCTATGGCATACTAAGCACTCCCACTCGGGTCCCGCACACTTTCTTCGGCGTCCGGCGCCCTCTACCTTGGTCCCGCACACTTTCTACGGCGTCTTGTTCACTTCCACTTGGGTCCCGCACGCTTTATTCGGCGTCCTACGCACTTCCACTTGGGTCCCGCACACTTTCTACGGCGTCTGGCGCACTCTACCTTGGGTCCCGCACACTTTCTACGTCGTCCGGCGCACTCTACCTTGGGTCCCACACACTCTCTACGGCGTCCGGCGCACTCTACCTTGGGTCCCGCACACTTTTTACGGCGTTCTGCGCACTCCTACTTGGGTCCCGCACATTTTCTATGGCGTCCTGAGCACTCCCACTTGGGTCCCGCCCACTTTCTTCGGCGTCCGGCGCCCTCTACCTTGGTCCCGCACACTTTCTACGGCGTCTTGTTCACTTCCACTTGGGTCCCGCACACTTTCTACGATGTGCGGCGCACTCTACCTTGGGTCCCGCACGCTTTATTCGGCGTCCTACGCACTTCCACTTGGGTCCCGCACACTTTCTACGGCGTCTGGCGCACTCTACCTTGGGTCCCGCACACTTTCTACGTCGTCCGGCGCACTCTACCTTGGGTCCCACACACTTTCTTCGGCGTTTGGCGCACTCGCATTCGGTCCCACACACTTTCTACGGCGTCCGGCGCACTCTACCTTGGGTCCCACACACTTTCTTCGGCGTCCGGCGCACTCTACCTCGGGTCCCGCACACTTTCTACGGCGTCCTACGCACTTCCACTTGGGTCCCGCACACTTTCTACGGCGTCTGGCGCACTCACCTTGGGTCCCGCACACTTTCTACGTCGTCCGGCGCACTCTACCTTGGGTCCCACACACTTTCTACGGCGTCCGGCGCACTCTACCTTGGGTCCCGCACACTTTCTACGGCGTCCGGCGCACTTCCACCTTGGGTCCCGCACACTTTCTACGGCGTCCGGCGCACTCAACCTTGGGTCCCGCGCACTTTCTACGGCGTCCTGCGCACTCTACCTTGGGTCCCGCGCACTTTCTACGGCGTCCTGCGCACTTCCACTTGGGTCCCGTACACTTTATACGGCGTCCGGCGCACTCTACCTTGGGTCCCGCACACTTTCTACGGCGTCCGGCGCACTCTACCTTGGGTCCCGCCCACTTTCTACGGCGTCTGGCGCACTCTACCTTGGGTCCCGCACACTTTCTACGTCGTCCGGCGCACTCTACCTTGGGTCCCACACACTTCTCTACGGCGTCCGGCGCACTCTACCTTGGGTCCCGCACACTTTCTACGGCGTCCGGCGCACTTCCACTTGGGTCCCGCACACTTTCTCTACGGCGTCCGCCCCACTCAACCTTGGGTCCCGCACACTTTTTACGGCGTCCTGGGCCCTCCTACTTGGGTCCCGCACATTTTCTATGGCTTACTAAGCACTCCCACTCGGGTCCCGCACACTTTCTTCGGCGTCCGGCGCCCTCTACCTTGGTCCCGCACACTTTCTACGGCGTCTTGTTCACTTCCACTTGGGTCCCGCACGCTTTATTCGGCGTCCTACGCACTTCCACTTGGGTCCCGCACACTTTCTACGGCGTCTGGCGCACTCTACCTTGGGTCCCGCACACTTTCTACGTCGTCCGGCGCACTCTACCTTGGGTCCCACACACTCTCTACGGCGTCCGGCGCACTCTACCTTGGGTCCCGCACACTTTTACGGCGTTCTGCGCATTCCTACTTGGGTCCCGCACACTTTTCTACGGCGTCCTACGCACTCCCACTTGCGTCCCGCACACTTTCTACGGCGTCCGGCGCCCTCAACCTTGGGTCCCACACACTTTCTACGGCGTCCTAAGCACTTCCACTTGGGTCCCTCACATTTTCTACGGTGTCCGGCGCACTCTACCTTGGGTCCCGCACACTTTCTACGGCGTCCTACGCACTTCCACTTGGGTCCCGCACACTTTCTACGGCGTCCTACGCACTTCCACTTGGGTCCCGCACACTTTCTTCGGCGTCCCGCGCACTCTACCTTGGGTCCCGCGCACTTTCTACGGTGTCCGGCGCACTCTACCTTGGGTCCCGCACACTTTCTTCGGCATCCTGCGCACTCTCACTTGGGTCCCGCACACTTTCTACGGCGTCCGGCGCACTCCCACTTGGGTCCCGCGCACTTTCTACGGTGTCCGGCGCACTCTACCTTGGGTCCCGCACACTTTCTTCGGCATTCTGCGCACTCTCACTTGGGTCCCGCACACTTTCTACGGCGTCCGGCGCACTCTACCTTGGGTCCCGCACGCTTTATTCGGCGTCCTACGCACTTCCACTTGGGTCCCGCACACTTTCTACGGCGTCTGGCGCACTCTAGCTTGGGTCCCGCACACTTTCTACGGCGTCCGGCGCACTCTACCTTGGGTCCCACACACTTTCTACGGCGTCCGGCGCACTCTCTACCTGGGTCCCACACACTTTCTACGGCGTCCGGCGCACTCTACTCTTGGGTCCCGCACACTTTCTACGGCGTCCGGCGCACTCTACCCTTGGGTCCCGCACACTTTCTACGGCGTTCTGCGCACTCTCACTTGGGTCCCGCACACTTTCTACGGCGTCCTATGCACTTCCACTTGGGTCCCGCACACTTTCTGCGGCGTCCGGCGCACTCTACCTTGGGTCCCACACACTTTCTACGGCGTCCGGCGCACTCTACCTTGGGTCCCGCACACTTTCTACGGCGTCCGGCGCACTCTACCTTGGGTCCCGCACACTTTCTTACGGCGTCCTACGCACTTCCACTTGGGTCCCGCACACTTTCTACGGCGTCCTGCGCACTTCCACTTGGGTCCCGCACACTTCTCTACGGCGTCCGGCGCACTCTACCTTGGGTCCCGCACACTTTCTACGGCGTCCGGCGCACTCTACCTTGGGTCCCGCACACTTTCTACGGCGTCCGGCGCACTTCCTCACCTTGGGTCCCGCACACTTTCTACGGCGTCCGGCGCACTCGCCCTTGGGTCCCGCACACTTTCTACGGCGTCCGGCGCACTTCCACTTGGGTCCCGCACACTTTCTACGGCGTCCGGCGCACTCTACCTTGGGTCCCGCACACTTTCTACGGCGTCCGGCGCACTCTACCTTGGGTCCCGCACACTTTCTACGGCGTCCGGCGCACTCTACCTTGGGTCCCGCACACTTTCTACGGCGTCCTGCGCACTTCCCACTTGGGTCCCGCACACACTTTCTACGGCGTCCTGGCGCACTCTACCTTGGGTCCCGCACACTTTCTACGGCGTCCGGCGCACTCTACCTTGGGTCCCGCACACGACTTTTGCGCACTATTCGGATCCACAGCATTCACGGCGTCCTGCGCACTCCCACCTCTGGGTCCCGCACACTTTCTACGGCGTCCGGCGCACTCTACCTTGGGTCCCGCACACTTTCTACGGCGTCCGGCGCACTCTACCTGGGTCCCGCACACTTTCTACGGCGTCCGGCGCACTTCTACCTTGGGTCCCGCACACTTTCTACGGCGTTCTGCGCACTTCCACCTTGGGTCCCGCACACTTTCTACGGCGTCCGGCGCACTTCCACTTGGGTCCCGCACACTTTCTACGGCGTCCGGCGCACTCTACCTTGGGTCCCGCACACTTTCTACGGCGTCCGGCGCACTTCCACTTGGGTCCCGCACACTTTCTACGGCGTCCGGCGCACTCTACCTTTGGGTCCCGCACACTTTCACGGCGTCCGGCGCACTCCACCTTGGGTCCCGCACACTTTCTACGGCGTCCGGCGCACTTCCACTCTGGGTCCCGCACACTTTCTACGGCGTCCGGCGCACTCTACCTTGGGTCCCGCACACTTTCTACGGCGTCCCACGCACTTCCACTCTGGGTCCCGCACACTTTCTACGGCGTCCGGCGCACTCTACCTTGGGTCCCGCACACTTTCTACGGCGTCCGGCGCACTTCCTACTTGTCCCGCACACTTTCTACGGCGTCCGGCGCACTCTCACCTTGGGTCCCGCACACTTTCTACGGCGTCCGGCGCACTCTCACCTTGGGTCCCGCACACTTTCTACGGCGTCCGGCGCACTCTACCTTGGGTCCCGCACACTTTCTACGGCGTCCTGGCGCACTCTCACTTGGGTCCCGCACACTTTCTACGGCGTCCGGCGCACTCCCACTGGGTCCCGCACACTTTCTACGGCGTCCGGCGCACTTCCTACCTGGGTCCCGCACACACTTTCTACGGCGTCCTGCGCACTTCCACTTGGGTCCCGCACACTTTCTCCGGCGTCCTGCGCACTCCCACTTTGGTCCCGCACACTTTCTACGGCGTCCGGCGCACTCTACCTTGGGTCCCGCACACTTTCTACGTCGTCCGGCGCACTTCCACTTGGGTCCCGCACACTTTCTACGGCGTCCGGCGCACTCTACCTTTGGTCCCGCACACTTTCTACGTCGCCCTGCGCACTTCCACTTGGGCCCGCACACTTTCTACGGCGTCCGGCGCACTCTACCTTTGGTCCCACACACTTTCTACGGCGTCCGGCGCACTCTACCTTGGGTCCCACACACTTTCTACGGCGTCCGGCGCACTCTACCTTGGGTCCCACACACTTTCTACGACATCCGGCGCACTCTACCTTGGGTCCCGCACACTTTCTACGTCGTCCGGCGCACTCTACCTTGGATCCCGCACACTTTCTACGGCGTCCGGCGCACTCTACCTTGGGTCCCGCACACTTTCTTCGGCGTCTTTCGCACTCCCACTTGGGTCCCGCACACTTTCTTCGACGTCCGGCGCACTCTACCTTGGGTCCCGCACACTTTCTACGTGGTCCGGCGCACTCTACCTTGGGTCCTACACACTTTCTACGGCGTCCGACACACTCTACCTTGGGTCCCACACACTTTCTACGGCGTCCGGCGCACTCCGCATTCGGATCCCACACTTTTCTACGTCGTCCTGCGCACTTCCACTTGGGTCCCGCCCACTTTCTACGGCGTCCGGCGCACTCTACCTTGGGTCCCGCACACTTTCTACGGCGTCCGGCGCACTCTACCTTGGGTCCCGCACACTTTCTACGGCGTCTGACACACTCTACCTTGGGTCCCGCACACTTTCTACGGCGTCCGGCGCACTTCCACTTGGGTCCCGCACACTTTATTCGGCGTCCGGCGCACTTCCACCTTGGGTCCCGCACACTTTCTACGGCGTCCGGCGCACTCTACCTTGGGTCCCGCACACTTTCTACGGCGTCCGGCGCACTTCTACCTTGGGTCCCGCACACTTTCTACGGCGTCCTACGCACTTCTACTTGGGTCCCGCACACTTTCTACGGCGTCCTGCGCACTTCCTACTTGGGTCCCGCACACTTTTCTACGGCGTCCGGCGCACTTCTACCTTGGGTCTCGCACACTTTCTACGGCGTCCGGCGCACTCTACCTTGGGTCCCGCACACTTTCTACGGCGTTTGGCGCACTTCCACTTGGGTCCCGCACACTTTCTACGGCGTCCGGCGCACTCTACCTTGGGTCCCGCACACTTTCTACGTCGTCCGGCGCACTCTACCTTGGGTCCCGCACACTTTCTACGGCGTCCGGCGCACTCCTACCTTGGGTCCCGCACACTTTCTACGGCGTCCGGCGCACTCTACCTTGGGTCCCACACACTTTCTACGGCGTCCGGCGCACCTTACCCTTTGGGTCCCACACACTTTCTACGGCGTCCGGCGCACTTCCACTTGGGTCCCGCACACTTTCTACGGCGTCCGGCGCACTCTACCCTTGGGTCCCGCACACTTTCTACGGCGTCCGGCGCACTCCACCTTGGGTCCCGCCACACTTTTCTACGGCGTCCGGCGCACTCTACCTTGGGTCCCGCACACTCTACGGCGTCCGGCGCACTCTACCTTGGGTCCCACACACTTTCTACGGCGTCCGGCGCACTCTACCTTGGGTCCCGCACACTTTCTACGGCGTCCGGCGCTCTCTACTTGGGTCCCACACACTTTCTACGGCGTCCGGCGCACCTCACTTAGGTCCCGCACATTTTCTACGGCGTCCGGCGCACTCCACCTTGAGTCCCACACACTTTCTACGGCGTCCGGCGCACTTCCACTTGGGTCCCGCACACTTTCTGGCGTCCGGCGCACTCTACCTTGGGTCCCGCACACTTTCACGGCGTCCGGCGCACTCTACGTGGTCCCGCACACTTTCTACGGCGTCCGGCGCACTCTACCTTGGGTCCCGCACACTTTCTACGGCGTCCGGCGCACTGTATTTTGGGTCCAGCACAGTTTCTACAGCGTCCGGCGCACTCTACCTTGGGTCCCGCACACTTTCTACGGCGTCCGGCGCGCTCTACCTTGGGTCCCGAACACTTTCTATTGCGTCCTGCGCACTCCCACCACTGGGTCCTGCACACTTCTTCGGCGTCCGGCGCACTTCCCACTTGGGTCCTGCACACTTTCTACGGCGTCCTGCGCACTCTACTTGGGTCCCGCACATTTTTCTACGGCGTCCTGAGCACTCCCACTTGGGTCCCGCACACTTTCTTCGGCGTCCGGCGCACTTCTACCTTGGGTCCCGCACACTTTCTACGGCGTCCTGCACTTCCCACTCTGGGTCCCGCACACTTTCTACGGCGTCCGGCGCACTTACCTGGGTCCCGCACACTTTCTTCGGCGTCCGGCGCACTCTACCTTGGGTCCCGCACACACTTTCTACGGCGTCCGGCGCACTCTACCTTGGGTCCCACACACTTTCTACGGCGTCCGGCGCACTCTACCTTGGGTCCCGCACACTTTCTCTACGGCGTCCGGCGCACTCTACCTTGGGTCCCGCACACTTTCTACGGCGTCCGGCGCACTTCCACCTTGGGTCCCGCACACTTTCTACGGCGTCCGGCGCACTTCCACCTTGGGTCCCGCACACTTTCTACGGCGTCCGGCGCACTCTACCTTGGGTCCCGCACACTTTCACGGCGTCCGGCGCACTCTCTGCTGGGTCCCGCACACTTTCTTCGGCGTCCGGCGCACTCTACCTTGGGTCCCGCACACTTTCTACGGCGTCCGGCGCACCTCCTACCTGGGTCCCGCACACTTTCTACGGCGTCCTACACTTCCTTGGGTCCCGCACACTTTCTACGGCGTCCGGCGCACTCTACCTTGGTCCGCACACACTTTCCTACGGCGTCCGGCGCACTCTACCTTGGGTCCCACACACTTCTTCGGCGTCCGGCGCACTCGCACTTTCGGATCCCACACATTTTCTACGGCGTCCTGCGCACTTACCTTGGGTCCCGCACTCTTTCTATGGCGTCCGGCGCCCTCTACCTTGGGTCCCGCACACTTTCTACGGCGTCCGGCGCACTCTACCTTGGGTCCCACACACTTTATACGTCGTCCGGCTCACTCTACCTTGGGTCCCTCACATTTTCTACGGTGTCCGGCGCACTCTACCTTGGGTCCCGCACACTTTCCACGGCGTCCTACGCACTTCCACTTGGGTCCCGCACACTTTTTTCGGCGTCCGGCCCCCTCCCACCTTGGGTCCCGCACACTTTCTACGGCGTCCGGCGCACTCTCCACTTAGGTCCTGTACGCTTTCTACGGCGTCCGGCGCACTCTACCTTGGGCCCCGCAAACTTTCTACGGCGTCCCGCGCACCTCCACTTGGGTCCCGCACACCTTCTTCGGCGTCCGGCGCACTTCCACTTGGGTCCCGCACACTTTCTACGGCGTCCGGCGCACTCTACCTTGGGTCCCGCACACTTTCTATGGCGTCCGGCACTACTCTACCTTGGTCCCGCACACTTTCTACGGCGCGTCCGGCGCACTTCCACCTTGGCTCCCTGGCATACTTTCTTCTACGGCGTCCTGCGCACTTCCACTTGGGTCCCGCACACTTTCTACGGCGTCCGGCGCACTCTACCTTGGGTCCCGCACACTTTCTACGGCGTCCAGCGCACTCTACCTTTGGGTCCCGCACACTTTCTACGGCGTCCGGCGCACTCTCTGCCTTGGGTCCCGCACACTTTCTACGGCGTCCGGCGCACTCTACCTTGGGTCCCGCACACTTTCTACGGCGTCCGGCGCACTTCCCGCGGTCCCGCACACTTTCTACGGCGTCCTGCGCACTCTTCCACTTGGGTCCCGCACACTTTCTACGGCGTCTGGCGCACTCCCACCTTGGGTCCCGCACACTTTCTACGGCGTCCGGCGCACCTCTCACCTTGGGTCCCGCACACTTTCTACGGCGTCCTGCGCACTTCCACTTGGGTCCCGCACACTTTCTACGGCGTCTGGCGCAGTCTACCTTGGGTCCCGCACACTTTCTACGGCGTCCGGCGCACTCTACCTTGGGTCGCGCACACTTTCTACGGCGTCCTACGCACTTCCACTTGGGTCCCGCACTCTTTTTCCGGCGTCCGGCGCACTCTACCTTGGGCCCCGCACACTTTCTACGTCGTCCGGCACACTGTACCTTGGGTCCCACACACTTTCTACGGCGTCCTACGCACTCCCACTTGGGTCCCACACACTTTTTACGTCGTCCGGCGCACTCTACCTTGGGTCCCGCACACTTTCTACGGCGTCCGGCGCACTCTACCTGGGTCCCACACACTTTCTACGTCGTCCGGCGCACTCTACCTTGGGTCCACACACTTTCTACGGCGTCCGGCGCACTCTGCTCTTGGGTCCCGCACACTTTCTACGGCGTCCGGCGCACTCTACCTTGGGTCCCGCACACTTTCTACGGCGTCCGGCGCACTCTGCACCTTGGGTCCCGCACACTTTCTACGGCGTCCGGCGCACTCTACCTTGGTCCCGCACACTTTCTACCTGGGTCCACCGTGCTTCGCTGGCACTGGCACTCCCACCTTGGGTCCCGCACACTTTTCTACGGCGTCCGGCGCACTCTCTACTTGGGTCCCACACACTTTCTACGGCGTCCGGCGCACTTCCACTTGGGTCCCGCACACTTTCTACGGCGTCCGGCGCACTCTACCTTGGGTCCCGCACACTTTCTACGGCGTCCGGCGCACTCTCACCTTGGGTCCCACACTTTCTACGGCGTCCGGCGCACTCTACCACCTTGGGTCCACACACTTTCTACGGCGTCCGGCGCACTCTACCACTTGGGTCCCGCACACTTCCTGCGGCGTCCGGCGCATTCCTACTTGGGTCCCGCACACTTTCTCTACGGCGTACTGCGCACTCCTACTTGGGTCCCGCACACTTTCTTCGTCCGGCGCACTCTGCACTCGGGTCCCGCACACTTTCTACGGCGTCCGGCGCACTCTCTACCTTGGGTCCCGCACACTTTCTACGGCGTCCGGCGCACTTCTACCTTGGGTCCCGCACGCTTTATTCGGCGTCCCACGCGCACTTCTACCACTTGGGTCCCGCACACTTTCTACGGCGTCTGGCGCACTCCACCTTGGGTCCCGCACACTTTCTACGGCGTCCGGCGCACTCTCCCACTTGGGTCCCACACACTCTCTACGGCGTCCGGCGCACTTACCTTGGGTCCCGCACACTTTTACGGCGTTCTGCGCACTCTACCTTGGGTCCCGCACACTTTCTACGGCGTCCTGGCGCACTCCCACTTGGGTCCCACACTTTCTTCGGCGTCCGGCGCACTCCTACTTTGGTCCCGCACACTTTCTACGGCGTCTTGCGCACTTCCACTTGGGTCCCGCACACTTTCTACGGTGTCCGGCGCACTCTACCATGGGTCCCGCACACTTTCTACGGCGTCCGGCGCACTCTACCTTGGGTCCCGCACGCTTTATTCGGCGTCCTACGCACTTCCACTTGGGTCCCGCACACTTTCTACGGCGTCTGGCGCACTCTACCTTGGGTCCCGCACACTTTCTACGTCGCCCGGCGCACTCTACCTTGGGTCCCACACACTTTCTACGGCGTCCGGCTCACTCTGCCTTGGGTCCCGCACACTTTCTACGGCGTCCGGCGCACTCTGCCCAGGCTCCCGCACACTTTCTACGGCGTCCGGCGCAGACCCCACCTTGAGTCCCGCACTTTACGGCAATTGCGCACTCCTACCTTGGGTCCCGCACACTTTCTACGGCGTCCTACGCACTTCCACTTGGGTCCCGCACACTTTCACGGCGTCCGGCGCACTTCTACCTTGGGTCCCGCACACTTTCTTACGGCGTCTTGTTCACTTCCACTTGGGTCCCACACACTTTCTACGGGCGTCCTACGCACTTCCACTTGGGTCCCGCACACTTTCTACGGCGTCCGGCGCACTCTACCTTGGGTCCTGCACACTTTCTACGGCGTCCGGCGCACTCCACTCGGGGTCCCACACACTTTCACGGCGTCCGGCGCACTCTACCTTGGGTCCCACACACTTTCTACGGCGTCTTGCGCACTTCCCATAGGTCCCGCACACTTTCTTACGGCGTCCTACGCACTTCCACTTGGGTCCCGCACACTTTCACGGCGTCCGGCGCCTCACCTCGGTCCCGCACACTTTCTACGGCGTCTTGTTCGCACTTCCACTTGGGTCCCGCACACTTTCTACGGCGTCCGGCGCACTCTACCTTGGGTCCCGCACACACTTTCTACGGCGTCCTACGCACTTCCACCTGGGTCCCGCACACTTTCACGGCGTCCTATGCACTTCACCTTGGGTCCCGCACACTTTCACGGCGTCCGGCGCACTCTACCTTGGGTCCCACACACTTCTACGGCGTCCGGCGCACTCTACCTTGGGTCCCGCACACTTTCACCACCGGCGTCCTACGCACTTCCGCCACTCTTGGGTCCCGCACACACTTTCTACGGCGTCCTGGCGCACTCTACCTTGGGTCCCGCACACTTTCTACGGCGTCCGGCGCACTCTACCTGTGGTCCCGCACACTTTCTACGGCGTCCTATGTTCACTTCGCGCACTTGGGTCCCGCACGCGTCCCGTTGCGCACTTACCTTGGGTCCGCCACACTTTCTACGGCGTCCGGCGCACTCTACTTGGGTCCCGCACACTTTCTACGGCGTCCGGCACTCGCACTGGTCCTACACATTTTCCTGGCGCACTGTTACCCCACCGCACACTTTCTACGGCGTCCGGCGCACTCTACCTTGGTCCCGCACACTTTCTACGGCGTCCGGCGCACTTCCACTTGGGTCCCGCACACTTTCTACGGCGTCCACGCACTTCCACTTTGGGTCCCGCACACTTTCTACGGCGTCCGGCACTTCCACCTTGGGTCCCACACTTTCACGGCGTCCGGCGCACTCTACCTTGGGTCCCGCACACTTTCTACGGCGTCCGGCGCACTCTACCTTGGGTCCCACACTTTCTACGGCGTCCGCATTCCCTACTTGGGTCCCGCACACTTTCTACGGCGTCTTACGCACTTCCACTTGGGTCCCGCACACTTTATTCGGCGTCTTGTGGCACTTCCACTTGGGTTCCGCACACTTTCTACGGCGTCCGGCGCACTCTATCTTGGGTCCCGCACACTTTATACGTCGTCCGGCGCACTCTACCTTGGGTCCCGCACACTTTCTTCGGCGTCCTACGCACTTCCACTTGGGTCCCCCACACTTTCTACGGCGTCCTGCGCACTCTACCTTGGGTCCCGCAAACTTTCTACGTCGTCCGGCGTACTCTACCTTGGATCCCGCACACTTTCTACGGCGTCCGGCGCACTCTACCTTGGGTCCCGCACACTTTCTACGGCGTCCGGCGCACTCTACCTTGGTCCCGCACACATTTTCTACGGCGTCTTGTTCACTTCCACTTGGGTCCCGCACGCTTTATTCGGCGTCCGCACTTCCACTTGGGTCCCGCACACTTTCTACGGCGTCCGGCGCACTCTACCTTGGGTCCCGCACACTTTCTACGTCGTCCGGCGCACTCACCTTGGGATCCCGCACACTTTCTACGGCGTCCGGCGCACTCTACCTTGGGTCCCGCACACTTTCTACGGCGTCCGGCGCACTCTACCTTTGGGTCCCACACTTATACGGCGTCCGGCGCACTTCTACCTTTGGCTGTCCCGCACACTTTCTCACAGCTGCGGCGTCCTTCGGCGCATTCCACTTGAGTCCCGCACACTTTCTACGGCGTACTGCGCACTCCCACTTGGGTCCGCACACACTTTTCTATACGGCATGTCCGGCGCACTCCCACTCGGGTCCCGCACACTTTCTTCGGCGTCCGGCGCCCTCTACCTTGGTCCCGCACACTTTCTACGGCGTCTTCACTTCACTTCCGGGGTCCCGCACGCTTTATTCGGCGTCCTACGCACTTCCACTTGGGTCCCGCACACTTTCTACGGCGTCTGGCGCACTCTACCTTGGGTCCCGCACACTTTCTACGTCGTCCGGCGCACTCTACCTTGGGTCCCACACACTTCTACGGCGTCCGGCGCACTCTACCTTGGGTCCTGGCACACTTTTACGGCGTTCTGCGCACCCTACTTGGGTCCCGCACATTTTCTATGGCGTCCTGAGAGCACTCCCACCTGGGTCCCGCCCACTTTCTTCGGCGTCCGGCGCCCTCACCTTGGGTCCCGCACACTTTCTACGGCGTCTTGTTCACTTCCACCTTGGGTCCCGCACACTTTCTACGATGTGCGGCGCACTCTACCTTGGGTCCCGCACGCTTTATTCGGCGTCCTACGCACTTCCACTTGGGTCCCGCACACTTTCTACGGCGTCTGGCGCACTCTACCTTGGGTCCCGCACACTTTCTACGTCGTCCGGCGCACTCTACCTTGGGTCCCACACACTCTCTACGGCGTCCGGCTCACTCTACCTTGGGTCCCGCACACTTTCTACGGCGTCCGGCGCACTCTACCTTGGCTCCCGCACACTTCCTGCGGCGTCCTTCGCATTCCCACTTGAGTCCCGCACACTTTCTACGGCGTACTGCGCACTCCTACTTGGGTCCCGCACATTTTCTATGGCATACTAAGCACTCCCACTCGGGTCCCGCACACTTTCTTCGGCGTCCGGCGCCCTCTACCTTGGTCCCGCACACTTTCTACGGCGTCTTGTTCACTTCCACTTGGGTCCCGCACGCTTTATTCGGCGTCCTACGCACTTCCACTTGGGTCCCGCACACTTTCTACGGCGTCTGGCGCACTCTACCTTGGGTCCCGCACACTTTCTACGTCGTCCGGCGCACTCTACCTTGGGTCCCGCACACTTTCTACGGCGTCCGGCGCACTCTACCTTGGGTCCCGCACACTTTTTACGGCGTTCTGCGCACTCTTACTTGGGTCCCGCACATTTTCTATGGCGTCCTGAGCATTCCCACTTGGGACCCGCCCACTTTCTTCGGCGTCCGGCGCCCTCTACCTTGGTCCCGCACACTTTCTACGGCGTCTTGTTCACTTCCTTTTGGGTCCCGCACACTTTCTACGATGTGCGGCGCACTCTACCTTGGGTCCCGCACGCTTTATTCGGCGTCCTACGCACTTCCACTTGGGTCCCGCACACTTTCTACGGCGTCTGGCGCACTCTACCTTGGGTCCCGCACACTTTCTACGTCGTCCGGCCCACTCTACCTTGGGTCCCACCCACTCTCTACGGCGTCCGGCTCACTTCTACCTTGGGTCCCACACACTTTCTACGGCGTCCTACGCACTTCCACTCTGGGTCCCGCACACTTTCTACGGCGTCCGGCGCACTCAACCTTGGGTCCCGCACACTTTCTACGGCGTCCTACGCACTTCCACTTGGGTCCCGCACACTTTCTACGGCGTCCTATGCACTTCCACTTGGGTCCCGCACACTTTCTGCGGCGTCCGGCGCACTCTACCTTGGGTCCCACACACTTTCTACGGCGTCCGGCGCACTCTACCTTGGGTCCCGCACACTTTCTACGGCGTCCGGCGCACTCTACCTTGGGTCCCACACACTTTCTTCGGCGTTTGGCGCACTCGCATTCGGATCCCACACATTTTCTACGGCGTCCTGCGCACTTCCACTTGGGTCCCGCCCACTTCCTACAGCGTCCGGCGCACTCTACCTTGGATCCCGCACACTTTCTACGGCGTCCGGCGCACTCTACCTTGGGTCCCGCACACTTTCTACGGCGTCCGGCGCACTCTACCTTGGGTCCCACACACTTTCTTCGGCGTTTGGCGCACTCGCATTCGGATCCCACACATTTTCTACGGCGTCCTACGCACTTCCACTTGGGTCCCGCCCACTTCCTACAGCGTCCGGCGCACTCTACCTTGGGTCCCGCACACTTTCTACGGCGTCCGGCGCACTCTGCCTTGGGTCCCGCACACTTTCTACGGCGTCCGGCGCACTCTACCTTGGCTCCCGCACACTTTCTTCGGCGTTTGGCGCACTCGCATTTGGATCCCACACATTTTCTACGGCGTCCTACGCACTTCCACTTGGGTCCCGCACACTTTCTACGGCGTCCGGCGCACTCTACCTTGGGTCCCGCACATTTTCTACGGCGTCCTTCGCATTCCCACTTGAGTCCCGCACACTTTCTTCGGCGTCCGGCGCACTCGCATTTGGGTCCCACATTCTTTATCGGGCGTCCGGCGCACTCTACCTGGGTCCCGCACACTTTTACGGCGTCCGGCGCACTCTACCTTGGGTCCCGCACGCTTTATTCGGCGTCCTGCACGCGCACTCCGACTTGGGTCCCGCACACTTTCTTCGGCGTCCGGCGCACTCTACCTTGGGTCCCGCACACTTCTACGGCGTCTTGTTCACTTCCACTTGGGTCCACACACTTTCTACGATGTCCGGTGCACTCTACCTTGGGTCCCGCATCGCTTTATTCGGCGTCCTGCACTCCGACCTCGGGTCCGCACACTTTCTACGGCGTCCGGCGCACTCTACCTTGGGTCCCGCGCACTTTCTACGGCGTCCGGCACACACTCTAGCCAGGTCCCGCACACTTTCTACGGCGTCCTACGCACTTCCTCTTGGGTCCCGCACACTTTCTACGGCGTCTGGCGCACTCTACCTTGGGCCCCGCACACTTTCTACGTCGTCCGGCGCACTCTATCTTGGGTCCCACACACTTTCTACGGCGTCCGGCACACTCTACCTTGGGTCCCGCACACTTTCTACGGCGTCCTACGCACTTCCTCTTGGGTCCCGCACACTTTCTACGTCGTCCGGCGCACTCTACCTTGGGTCCCGCACACTTTCTACGTCGTCCGGCGCACTCTACCTCGGGTCCCGCACACTTTCTACGGCGTCCTACGCACTTCCACTTGGGTCCCGCACACTTTCTACGGCGTCCGGCGCACTCTACCTTGGGTCCCGCACACTTTCTACGGCGTCCTACGCATTTCCGCCCGGGTCCCGCACACTTTCTACGGCGTCCTACGCACTTCCGCAGGTCCCGCACACTTTCTACGGCGTCCGGCGCACTCTACCTTGGGTCCCACTCACTTTCTACGGCGTCCGGCGCCCTCTACCTTGGGTCCCGCACACTTTCTACGGCGTCCTACGCGCTTCCACTTGGATCCCAAACACTTTCTACGGCGTTCTGCGCAGGCCATTGCCCGTAGTATGTCGCTCCGTCTTGAAAGTCAAGCCGAATAAACGGTCAAACAAACACACAGAAAGCTTACACATATACATACATACATACATACATACATACATACATACATACATATATACATACATACATACATACATACATACATATACATACACATACATACGCCATACATACATACATACATACATACATACATACATACATACATGTACATACATACATACATACATACATACATACATACATACATACATACATACATACATTACATACATACATACATACATACATACATACATACATACATACATACATACATATGCATACATACATACATACATATATGCTATTATATATATATATATATATATGCATACATACATACATACATACATACATACATACATACATACATACATACATCCATACATACATACATACATACATACATACATACATACATACATACATACATACATACACACACACACGCACCCAAAAATTTACCAAAATATATATAATAGGATGAATCTCGATTCGCTCTGAAGATTAAACGACTGTTTACTCTTATCAGCTCAGGGGGTGCTGCTGTGTGCAAACAACATATAGCTGTACAATTATGAAAGAAATGTCGAACAAACGCAATTGAAAAGGTTAATCGAACCACTTCTGAAACTAATCGAACTTTCAATTTTTTTCCGAAACGTGTTCGAACTTTTCGAAGCCCCTTCGAAATATCGGATTTTTTTTCGAAACTGGACTCGTCGCTTTATTCATAACCCTCAGCCAGAGTCGTCAAAGGAGCTGGATACGCGTATGCGGTCCATTTTCAGTTTTTTTTTTCGGAGTATGACTTCACGGTAATTCACGGCTGTTCTCTGTTTTCTGTAAAGTATGGTCTTCTGTTCTGGAGAATGAATTTTCCACAAGGGTTCGATTTCGGCTCGAGTCCGAGTAATCGAGTCGAAAACACGTAAAGTCTTTCTCCCTCAATTCAAGCCGGTTGAAGTGATGCCCGATAGGGCATATCATGTCGAAGTCTCCTGGTCAGTCCTATATTTTTCCATGACCGACCGCTCAGCCGCTTGCCTCACCCGGAATCTTGTGAGCAAAAACGGCTTGATATTCACCGGTCCCGAGCAAAACTTTTTTGAGCAGACGAGTTGTTCAGTCATGCCCAGCACGACTTGGCCCGAGGAATAACGAAACGGTGTAACCTAAGGTTCAAGAAGCGTCTTTGAAATCGACCAAGTTTTCGAGAAAAAAAATAGCAGAATCAGATTTCGAGCGAACAGAAATTGAAAGAATTTAGTACGAAAAGATTTGAACGAACCAATTTCGTAACACGAAATTTCGAGCGAACGAATTTTGAAAAAAAAACCGTACGGCAAATTTTCGAACGAGGGAAAACGAACGAAAAAATGTCGACAATTTTTTGAAAATTTTTGGAAATTTTCCTTCTCGAACAACTACAACGCAAACTTAAAGAAGATTCGTTTGCTAGCCGATAACCTTTGGAGATGGCTGTTTTGCATAGACTCATAAATAAGGATTACTTCTAGATATATCTTTCTCGCAATTCAATTAGGAATTCGCACTTAGTAATTGGGCACGAAATCATTTAATCGATAGCCATTTTTACTTGTTTCCATCGCTTAACTCTATCTACCAAGCAGCGTCGCTGCCCCCTAGTTGAATTAAACGGAACACATAGATATGGCATGTACTATTCAAGCGGAAAGCCGCGACCCTTTAGGGGTTGTTTATACTTCCGCCGCCGAGCGGCTAGGCGAAGTGTATTTCTATGATATTGATCGTGCGGTGCCATGTGATCAATATCATAGGATTGCATTTCGCCGCGCCGCTGGGCGGCGGAAGTATAAACGACCCTTTACGCGGGTAAACGAAGAGGAGGTGGCTATCGATCGAATGATTTCTTTTTATGTTTTAGTTGAACATTTTCAGCAAGTTTCTGCGGCGGAGAGCAACAACAATTCATCTGTGCGGAAATAATGAGACGGCGGTTGCTGGAGACGGGTTTTGTGTTGATGCATTCACAAGCGGCTGACTCCTCTTTGGTTGTGAATAATTCGAGAGGATTTCTCTTATCAGAGAGAAAATTAAATCAAATCTGTCGTTGAAGTTCTGTAATGGTTGAATAGTGTCGTGGTACACGAATCCTCAGCCAGCAGCCGACGGAAAGATTATGGTTGTTACTTGTTTTGGCCCGCTGCGTTACATTGTCTCAAAGTGTGTTAATAAGGGCATAGTTTTATGATAATGACGTCACATGTCAACGTGACGCAGCGCGGTCGCGTCAAGCTGCTGCCATAATCTACTTTGGGTTGAACTATCGCTCACTGTGGTATATGTAATTATAAACAAAGTTCTGGGATATTTGTAAAGAGTTCCGTATTTTTGACTTTACCAGATGCCAGCGTTTGCGCTGCATGTCTTTCAACATAGTAATCTGTGATACAATGTAGCGGGAGAAAGCATGTACGCTAGCCACGGGTGAGCCTTAGATGATTACGAATGCCTCAGACCTTAGATGATTTTCATTGAGAGATATTGATTGCCACTATGTTGCCTTTTCATCAGTGTTACTTCTTTCTTACAATTAATTAAACTAACAGATCAATAACATATGAAAGTGGTATCATGCCAACACGCTAGTTCATCATTTCGCAGCTGATCTGCGCGATACAAAAGGTTGATAATCCTGAATAAAGACAAGTCTCACTAAAGCCTCGACATAAAATAAATCTAATCCATAGTTTTTAGGTGAGTGAAACCCTTCGGTCTTTCTTTCATCAACAAATTTTTAAGAATATGAAATTTCCTGTGCGCATGTTTGGGTCTTATAGTTAGGATCTCCAGAGGCCGAGTTCGTACTTCGAATGGCGTGTCACCGTGACGGTGCATGAAAATCTGTTAATTTTCGATCGAATGGGCTGATAAACATTACGTTTCGTTAGTTGGGAAATCGTCCTGCAGACTGTTCAGCACTGGGTCGTTTGCATCATTCATGGCGCCTCCCATTCTTTTCCATCGCGCTGGACGACTTACGGAGGAAGTTGTATCCCAGAACTCAAACATCGAATACAACCCCTTGTTGTGAGTAGCAGCTGTTGTTAACAGCAGCGTATGCTGGTGTTCAACCCCTTGTTATCTATGGCCTCATCTGCATTCGGAGAAAGAAGTTGATCTAGTATCACCCTCTTCGGCGGTGTTGGGTATGATTCTTGCTACGGCCCGCATCAAAGAAATCTTCTTCGCCGCGGTCCACAACGAGGAGGCTTTCCTCGCCACGGGCCACGAGAACAGCTCCATACTCAACCCATAATATATGTTATATGTATAGGAATCACCATGTTTATCATCATATATAATGGTGAAGCCTAAAGTATAGCCTAGTGGCTTATTCTCGTGATAATAGTCTTATAGTATTCAGACTATAATTGACAGCGGAGCTGCTTTGGCAAGTTGGGCTGCATCCTTTATGTTTCTACCACAAGCCATAATTGACAAATCATCATAATAATAGACGTGTACCGCCCAAGTAGAAAATGTATAAATAGGGTTTTAGATGAAGTAGTATTATTCCGATCGTCTCTACTTGTTGCTAAAAGCAATAAAGTATTAGCGCTAATCGTCTATCCGCAGCCGAATCCTTCCAAAAAGACGATCTCTTAACTGTCCAAAATCGGCGTCTAGAAAGTGACGCAAGGTTACCTTCTCGGACCGGCCTTAAACGGCCAACTACCCCTACACTGAGAGTGGCCGACTTATACATTGCGGTGCAAAAGTATAGGTCCACCCTATTTTTCACATTCAGGAGACTAAGCCTCAAACTTCGCAATACGAGAACAGTACTAATGAATTCAGGAGTTTTGAATACCCTTGTAGACAATATACCAGATTAATTAAGTTTAATGGTTAAGAAGTACTGCTTGTTCTGGCAAAAAGTGTCCATCTCAAGCTGTGCAAAAGTATAGGTCCATCAGTAAAAATAGGCTTTATCCAAGCTTCGAGAGCAAATTAAATACATCTAATAGTCAATGGCGCCTTCTATATTTACACTTGCATCAAAAATCCTATTAGGCATACTTGTAACAAGATTATCGATCATTGTTTGGTCTACTCTCGCCCATGCATCTAGTACAGCAACCTGCGAATCAAAAATAGAGGAAAATATGGTGCCATTCATATACACCTTCCGTAAAAGACTTCTGCACAAGCCCTCCATTTGATTCAGGCTGGGAGAACATGGGGCGATTACAAAATAGTGACGTTGTGCGTCTTTAGCCATGCAGAAGTTGATTGCGACGCGTGGATTGGCGTGTAACCATGTTGAAAAACAAGATATGGTCGTCAATTTCTTCTATGATATGGCGGTAGATGGTCACGAACAGGGGTGTGCGGTAATTGCCGTTTGCCGATTGCTGTTTGCCGGCCATTTTTGGGGTTTGCCGTTGCCGTTGCGGTCTGCCGAAATTGTCGTCTAAAACGGCAAAATTTCGGCAAAAATTCGTTGAAACAACAGAATTTCCCTAACCGCAGTCTCTCTATTGGTCACCGATTCGGAGCTGCTATAAATAATTATTTCGACTAGTTTCAGCTTCTGGTTCTGGTTCATTCAACGTATAATTTTACCCTTTCAATCAGTAACTTATGAAAACATCTCGACTGGGTAATCAGAGGGGTTCGTTCGATTTCTAAATTGTTTGGGAGCTTCCAGATATCAATTTTTGATCACCAAGTTCTTAACCCTTTAAGAATGCCAAAATTGCAAAAAACCCTTTTTCAGAGGCATACCGATTACTGCAAGTCCTAAGAATACAAAACCAAGTCATGTCAAAGCTGTAGCTCAAAAGCAGCCTTACTTAGACATATGAACCAGTGGAGAACTCGTGTATATAGGCCCACTTATCGTCGATTGGTTGGCTGATGGTAATAATTGGGACAGGAAAATTATCAATTCTGCAAACACTTTGTCCAGCTTTTTATAAGTTGAACAATATTCAAGGCGGTCATTAAAGGCAGTGGTCAATAATATTTTCGATTTCGAGATCATTAGCTGACATGAAAGGCTGGCTCAATGGCAGAGCTGGGTTCGCTAGGAAATGGTGTAAAGATGAAAAAATGGAAAATCGTTGAAGGCAACGATTAAAACGGCGTTAATCGTAGTTTGAAGGGAGCGAAGTTGAAATCCTTGTGCCTATTACTTGCTACTAACAGTAAAAGTTGTGACTCCGGTTATAGCCTAAACCGCGCGCTGCTGATCGCGGTGTGAACTGACTGTATTTCGCCATCAATCCCAACCAGGGATGAGCGGAACAAAAATATGAAATTTCGGAAATCGGTTTTCGGGTTTCGGAACTAAAATTTTTTTATCGGGTCTCGGAAATCGGGCGCGAAACGCCCGAAAATGCGCGGAAATGCGGGTTTCAGGACGCGAAACGCGGAAAAATTCAGAAATTATCTGATATTTTATTCCTCCCAGAGGACCCGATATTTTCGCATTCCGCAAGCGTTTTTTTGCGGTTTTCGGAATGCGTGGAACGCGGAATGCCAAAAAATGCGCGAAACTGCTGGTTTCCGGAACGCGAAACGCGGACTCCTGCTCATCCCTTCGATCCCAACCAGTCATCGCATTAGAGGTTGTGGTTGCGCGCGAAGCGCGCACCAGATTTGGCTTTAACTCGTCCATGCTCAACTCTGCGATTTCGGAATCAGCGTTCAGAGTAACTGTGGAGATGCGGTTTTTTCTCCATTGGAAAGAGCGTAAAAAGTTGGTGTATATACCAGAAAATGGTTTCTTGGCGCTCGAGAAAATTGGCGAAAACCACGTGATTTTGGTCAAAAAACTGTTAATCTCCTTTTTTTCAGACGGCGTTCAGGATCTTGTTGCAGTACTTAGAATTGAGCTAGGAAGCTAATTCTTTGGCAAGAGGCTAGAAATGGATGCAGCTAGCTCCTATTCAATTCTGGAGTTGAAAACTCAATTCCAGCGGAACCTCAATATTGAGGGTCAAGACGGGTAAAAAATGTAAACATGTTATTGCAAACCATCCGACGTTCCCTGAACTTCAAAAATGAACTAATGAAAATCAACACAGCTAATGATAGGCTTCCGGCCAAGATTGCATATCTATTTGAGATGTTTAGGTGTAAATAGGACTTGAGGAGTGCGCAGGCGCCGCAGAAAGAGACGATTATAATTTGCCACCGGCACAAAATTCTCACTTAGTAATTATCATGTTAAAGTTAGGCTCTGGCCTATTAAGGCAAGTTAAAACCTGTTTCACGTGTACTATGTCAAGACGCGTATGAACATATACATGTTTAGACAAAGGTATCAACACTTTTGCTGTTATTAAAGGCTCCTCATCTCACCGTGTGCCTCAAGCCTAGGTTTGACTGCAGGAGGGCGCTGCGGCCATGGCGTGAGTGGACCGCTGTTCCTTTTTCATCGCGCGCGTAAATGGAAAGCCGCCCCACCTCAGATCGCTTCGTGGCAAACGTCCTACACATCGCTGATTCGCGGCGACGAAATCCTATGGGTTTGCTGGCATCGCTGCTTAAAGAGCGATTCTCAATGGTCATGTTCATCGACTGCCCATCGCGGGCTCAAAATGGCAGCGATGCGGCGATTGCCAGCGAAGGACACGTTTCGTCTAATGAGACGTTGACCCTTTTACATGACAAGATCAGTGTTTTCAATTCGAAACGCGTTATTGATGAAATACCAGCCATTAATTTCTGAAAGTTGGGCTCCGCAGAAAAGGTCAAAGGATTTGGCATTCATCACAAATGTCGTGAAATTGTTCCATTAGATTCGGCTATCAAAGTGATTTCCCTAAATAATAGTAGAAATTGTTGAACTGAATTGAAACGTTGTTGGTGCATGCAGATAACATAATTGTGGTGCGCGCGAAGAGCGCACCAGATTCAACACAACTCGCTCCATGCGCAACTCTGCGATTCCGAAATCAGCGTTCAGAGTAACTGTTGCGGAAATGCGGTTTTTTCTCCATTGGAAAGAACGTAAAAAGTTGGGTGTATGTACCCAAAAAATGGTTTGGAATGGTTTCTTGGCGCTCGAGAAAAATGGCGAAGACCACGTGATTTTGGTCGAAAAATTAAGTTGAATCTCCTCTTTTTTCGAAAGACGGCGTTCACGATCTTGTGTAACCAGTTAAAATTGAGCTAGGGAAGTTAATTTTTTGGCAGGAGGCTGAGCAATGGATGCAGCTTAGCTCCTATTCAATTTTGGAGTTGAAAAGCTCGAATTTTGAAGCGGGAACCCCCAATTTTGAGGGTCAAGACGAGGTAAAAACATGTAAACATGAAATATTGTAAACTCATCCGACGTTCCCTCGAACTTCGAAAATGAACTAGTGAAGAATCAGCACACAGCTAATGATAGCTTCTGGCCAAGATTGTTCTCTCTGACTTGAGATGGTTGGTGTAAATAGGACTTGAGGAGTGCGCAGGGCGCCCGAAAGAAAGAGTATTTGGTTATAATTTGCCACCGGCACAGGAATTCTCACTCAGGAATTATCATCATGTTAAGGATTGGGCTCTGGCCCTATTGAGAGCAAGTTAAAACCTGTTTCACGTGTACTATGTCAAGACGCGTATGAACATAGACATGTTAAGACAAAGGTATTAACAATGTTGCTGTCTGGTATAAAAGGCTCCTCTATCTCACCACGTGTGCCTCAGTCGGCTCTTTTTCTTTTCGGAGCCGGACCTGAAAGCTGGCCTCAGTCACTTTCCAGAAGATCTTACCGGATACTGGAGGAGGATAATTTTTTGTCGCCGAGGGATATCCGCCACAGCCAGGGGAGGAGAGGGAGGTGGTACCCAGTATGGGCCCATCTCCTCCACGGTTTACTGCAGTAAGGGTGGACCCCACTGCGAACAGTGGTGGTGGGGTCACCCCCACCTCCCGTTAGGATCACAACAGGGATGAGATGCCTTGTGGGATGGTTTTCTTGGCACCCGAGAAAGTGGAGAAAACCAAGTGATTTTGGTCGAAAAACTGTTAATCTCCTTTTTCCAGACGGCATTCACGATCTTTTTGCAACACTTATAAATTTAGCTAGGAAGTAAATTTTTGGCAGGAGGCTGGAAATGGATGCAGCTAGCTCCTATTCAATGTTGGAGCTGAAAGCTCAATTTCAGCGGAACCTCAAAATTGAGGGCCAAGACGGATGAAAACATGTAAACGTGTTATTGTAAACCATCCGACGCTCCAGTGAACTTTAAAAATGAACTAATGAGAGAAGTCAACACAGCTAATGATAGGCTCTCTGCCCAGGAATTGTTTCCTCCTTGGGACGGTTGGTGTGAATAAGATTTGAGGAGGTGCGCAGGGCGCAGTGAAAGTGCGCAGAGCCCCCAGCTGAAGGAATGCGCAGGACGCCGCAGAAAGGGGTGCGGGCCCCAGTGGGAGAAGCGCAGGACGCTGCAAAAATGTACAGGACCACAGTGGAGTGCAGGACGCTTATGAGTGGACCGAATGAGAGGTGCCGTACACTGTAGAAAGTGCGGGCCCCAGGAGTGTACAGACGCTGTAAAAGTGGCCGACCACAGTGGGAGGTGTGCAGGACGCCGCAGAGAAAGTGTGTGTGGGACCGGAATGAGAGTGCGCCGTACGCCGCAGAAAGTGTGCGAGACCCAAGTGAGGTGCGCAGGACGCAGAAAATGTGCGGGCCCCAGTGGTGTACAGGACGCTGTAGAAGTGTACGGGACCACAGTGGGAGTGTGCAGGACGCCGCCCAGAAAGTGTGTGGGACCGAATGAGGGTGCATAAGCCGTACGCCGTAGAAAGTGTGCTGAGACCCAGAGTGGAGGTGCGCAGGACGCCGTAGAAAATGTGCGGGCCCCAGTGTAAGGGAGTGCGCAGGATGCTGTAAAAAGTGTGCAGGACCACAGTGGGAGTGTGCAGGACGCCGCAGAAAGTGTGCAGGACCACAGTGGGAGTGCGCAGGGCATGCCGCAGAAAGTGTGCACGACCATAGGGGAATGCGTGTGCACGCCAAATGTACGGGCCCCCATTCGGACTGCGCAGGACGTCGCGCGTGAACCACAGTGGAAGTGCGCAGGACGCCGCAGAAAGGCAGGACCAGCGGCGGGAGTGCGCAGGACGCCGTAGAAAGGGTGCGGGACCGCAGTGGAATGCGCAGGACGCCTCAGAAAGTGTGTGGACGATAGTGAGAGTGCGCGCATCACGCCGTATTAGAAAGTGTGCGGGAACCCAAGTGGAAGTGCGCAGGACGCCGTAGAATGTGTGCGGGCCCACAGTGGGATTGCGCAGGACGCTGTAGAAAATGTACGGGACCACCCAGTGGGAGTGTGCGAGACGCCGCAGAAAGTGTGGAAGTGGACCTATGGGAGTGCGCCGTACGCCGTAGAAAGTGTGCGAGACCCAGAGTGGAAGTGCGCAGGACGCCGTAGAAAGTGTGCGGGCCCCAGTGGGGAGTGCGCAGGACGCTGTACAAAAATGTACGGGACCTCGGTCGGGAGTGTGCAGGGACGCCGCAGAAAGTGGCTGGAGGCCCCAGTGCGAGTGCGCAGGAGCACCGCAGAAAGTGTGTGGGACCGGAATGAGAGTGCGCCGTACGCCGTAGAAAGTGTGCGATCGACCCAAGTGGGAAGTGCGCAGGACGCCGATAGAAAGTGTACGGGCTGGTGGGAGTGCGCAGGACGCTGTAAAAATGTACGGTGTGCGGGACCACAGTGGGAGTGCGCAGGACGCCGCAGAAAGTGTGAGGACCACAGTGGGAGGCAGGACGCCGTAGAAAGGGTGCGGTACCCCAGTGGGAGTGCGCAGGACGCCGCAGAAAGTGTGCGGGACTCCAGTGGGAGTGCGCATGACGCCGCAGAAAGTGTGCGGGTCGGCAGTGGGAGTGTGCAGGACGCCGCAAGAAAGTAATGTGGGACCGGAATGGGAGTGCGCCGGACGCCGTAGAAAGTGTGCGTGCGCCGGCCCCAGGGTCGGAAGTGCGCGGGTCGCAGCAGAAAGTGCGCGAGCCCCCAGCGGGAATGCAGAGGACGCCGTCAAAAGTCTGCAGAACTACCAGTGGGAGAGCGCAGGACGCTGCAAAAATGCATGCGGGCCCCAGTGGGGAGTGCGCAGGGCACGCCGCAGAAAGTGTGTGGGACTGGAATGAGGGTAGCGCACGTACGCCGTAGAAAGTGTGCGAGACCCAAGTGGAAGTGCGCAGGACGCCGTAGAAATGTGTGCGGGCCCCAGTGGGAGTGCGCAGGACGCTGTAAAAATGTACGGGACCACAGTGGGAGTGTGCGCGAGACGCCGCAGAAAGTGTGTGGGACCGGAATGAGAGTGCACCGCACGCCGTAGAAAGTGTGCTAGACCCAGAGTGGAAGTGCGCAGGACGCCGTAGAAAGTGTGCGGGCCCCCAGTGGTGAGTGCGCAGGAGTGCTGTAAAAATGTACGGGACCACAGTGGGTGTGCAGGACGCCGCAGAAGTGTGCGGGCTCCCGGTGAAGTGCGCAGGGCACCGCAGAAAGTGTGTGGGCACCGGCGGGACCGAATGAGAGTGCGCCGTACGCCGCATGAAAGTGTGCGAGACGAAGCTGGAAGTGGCGCAGGACGCCTTAGAATGTGTGCGGGCCCCAGTGGGAGTGCGCAGGGTGCTGTAAAATGTGCGGGACCACAGTGGGAGTGTGCAGGACGCCGGCAGAAAGTGTGTGGGACCGGAATGAGAGTGCGCCGTACGCCGTAGAGAAGTGTGCGAGACCCAAGTGGAAGTGCGCAGGACGCCGTAGAGATGTGTGCAGGCCCCAGTGGGAGGGTGCGCAGGACGCTGTAAAAATGTACGGGACCACAGCGGGAGTGTGCGAGACGCCGCAGAAAGTGTGTGGGACCGGAATGAGAGTGCGCCGTACGCCGTAGAATGTGCAAGTAGACCCAAGGGAAGTGCGCGGAGACGCCGTAGAAAGTGTGCGGGCCCCAGTGGGAGTGCGCAGGGGTGCTGTAAAAATGTACGGGACCACAGTGGGAGTGTGCAGGACGCCGCGAGAAAGTGTGCGGGCCCCAGGAGTGCGCAGGGCAATCGCAGAAAGTGAAGTGCGCAGGGCACCGCAGAAAGTGTGTGTGGACCGGAATGAGAGTGCGCCGTACGCCGTAGAAAGTGTGCGAGACCCAAGTGGAAGGTGCGCAGGACGCCGTAGAAAGTGTGCGGGCCCCAGTGGGAGTGCGCAGGGTGCTGTAAAAATGTACGGGACCACAGTGAGGTGCAGGACGCCGCAGAAAGTGTGCGGGCCCCAGGAGTGCGCAGGACGCCGCAGAAAGTGTGCGGGCCCCAGTGGAGTGCGCAGGGCACCTGAAAGTGTGTGGGACCGGAATGAGAGTGCGCCGTACGCCGTAGAAAGTGTGCGAGACCCAGAGTGGAAGTGCGCAGGACGCCGCAGAATGATGTGCGGGCCCCAGTGGGAGTGCGCAGGACGCTGGGGAAAATGTACGGGACCACAGCGGGAGTGTGCGAGACGCCGCAAGAAAGTGTGTGGGACCGGAATGAGAGGGCGCCCTACGCCGTAGAATGTGTGCGAGACCCAAGTGGAAGTGCGCAGGACATACCGTAAGAAGAAGTGTGCGGGCCCCAGTGGGGAGTGCGCAGGGTGCTGTAAAAATGTGCGGGACCACAGTGGGAGTGTGCAGGACGCCGCAGAAAGTGTGCGGGGCCCCAGTGGAAGTGCGCAAGGCACCGCAGAAAGTGTGTGGGACCGGACATGAGAGTGCGCCGTACGCCGTAGAAAGTGTGCGAGACCCAGAAGTGGAAGTGTGCAGGACGCCGTAGAATGTGTGCGGGCCCCGGTGGAGGTGCGCAGGTGCTGTAAAAATGTACGGGACCCAGTGGGAGTGCGCAGGGTGCTGTAAAAATGTATTGGACCCAGTGGAGTGCGCAGGGCGTTGTAAACGGCCCGGGACCACAGTGGGAGTGTGCAGGACGCCGCAGAAAGTGTGTGGCACCGGAATGAGAGTGCGCCGTACGCCGTAGAAAGTGTGCGAGACCCAAGTGGAGGTGCGCAGTGACGCCGTAGGAAAATGTGCGGGCCCCAGTGGGAGTGCGCAGGACGCTCTGTAAAAGTGTACGGGAACACAGTGGGAGTGTGCAGGACGCCGCAGAAAGTGTGTGGGACCGGAATGAGAGAGGTGCGCCGTACGCCGTAGAAAGTGTGCCGAGACCCAAGTGAAGAGTGCTGCAGGAACGCCGTAGAAAGTGTGCGGGCCCCAGTGGGAGTCCGCAGGGTGCCTGTAAAAATGTACGGGACCACAGTGGGAGTGTGTGCAGGGACGCCGCAGAAAGTGTGTGGCACCGGAATGAGAAGTGCGCCGTACGCCGTAGAAAGTGTAAGCGAGACCCAGAGTGGAAGTGTGCAGGACCGCCGTAGAATGTGTGCGGTGGCCCCAGTGGGAGTGCGCAGAGATGCTGTAAAAATGTACGGGACCACAGTGGGAGTGCGCAGAGTGCTGTAAAAATGTGCATGGGACCACAGTGGGTGTGTGCAGGACGCCGCCAGAAAGTGTGTGGGACCGGAATGAGAGTGCGCCGTGGCCGCCGTAGAAAGTGTGCGAGACCCAAAGTGGAAGTGCGCAGTGACGCCGTAGAAAATGTGCGGGCCCCAGTGGGAGTGCGCAGGACGCTGTAGCAAAGTGTGCGGGAACACACAGTGGGAGTGTGCAGGACGCCGCAGAGAAAAGTGTGTGGGACCGGAATGAGAGTGCGCCGTACGCCGTAGAAAGTGTGCGAGACCCAAGTGAAAGTGCGCAGGACGCCGTAGAAAGTGTGCGGGCCCCAGTGGGAGTGCGCAGGTGCTGCTGTAAAAATGTACGGGACCACAGTGGGAGTGTGCAGGACGCCGCAGAAAGTGTGTGGGCACCGGAATGAGAGTGCGCCGTACGCCGTAGAAAGTGTGCGAGACTCCAAGTGGAAGTGCGCAGGACGCCGTAGAAAATGTACCGGGCCCCAGTGGGAGTGCGCAGGACGCTGTAAAAATGTACGGGACCACAGCGGGAGTGTGCATGAGACGCCGCAGAAAGTGTGTGGGACCGGAATGGAGAGATGCGCCGTACGCCGTAGAAAGTGTGCGAGACCCAAGCGGAAAGTGCGCAGGACGCCGTAGAAAGTGTGCGGGGCTCCCAGTGGAGTGCGCAGGGTGCTGTAAAATGTACGCAGGACCACAGTGGGAGTGGGTGCAGGACGCCGCAGAAAGTGTGCGGGCCCCAGTGGGAGTGCGCAGGACGCTGTAGAAAATGTACGGGACCACAGTGGGTGTGTGCAGGACGCCGCAGAAAGTGTGTGGGACCGGAATGAGAGTGCGCCGTACGCCGTAGAAAGTGTGCGAGACCCAAGTGGAAGTGCGCAGGACGCCGGTAGAATGTGTGCGAGACCCAGAGTGGAAGTGCGCAGGACGCCGTAGAAAGTGTGCGGGCCCCAGTGGGAGTGCGCAGGGTGCTGCAAACATGTACGGGACCACGAGTGGAAGTGTGCAGGACGCCGCAGAAAGTGTGCAGCGGGCCCCAGTGGGGAGTGCGCAGGGTGCTGTAAAAATGTACGGGACCACAGTGGGAGTGTGCAGGACACCGCAGAAAGTGTGTGTGGACCGGAATGAGAGGTGCGCCGTACGCCGTAGAAAGTGTGCGAGACCCAAGTGGAAGTGCGGTGCAGGGACGCCGTAGAAAATGTGCGGGCCGCCAGTGTGGGAGTGCGCAGAGACGCTGTAAAAATGTACGGCCGACCACAGCGGGAGTGGGTGCGAGACGCCGCAGAAAGTGTGTGGGACCGGAGATGAGAGTGCGCCGTACGCCGTAGAAAGTGTGCGAGACCCAAGTGGAAGTGCGCGCAGGACGCCGTAGGAAAATGTGCGGGCCCCAGTGGAGTGCGCAGGGACGCTGTAAAAATGTACGGGACCACAGTGGAGTGAGTGTGCAGGACGCCGCAGAAAGTGTGTGGCACCACCCGGAATGAGAGTGCGCCATTACGCCGTAGAAAGTGTGCGAGACCCCAAGGGTCGGAAGTGCGCAGGACGCCGTAGAAAAATGTGCGGGCCCCAGTGGGAGTGCGCAGGACGCTGTAAAAGTGTGCGGGAACACAGTGGGAGTGTGCAGGACGCCGCAGAAAGTGTGTGGGACCGGAATGAGAGTGCAGCCGTACGCCGTAGAAAGTGTGCGTGAGACCCAAGTGAAAGTGCGCAGGACGCCGTAGAAAGTGCATGCGGGCCCCAGTGGGAGTGCAAGTGCAGGGTGCTGTAAAAATGCTACGGGACCACAGTGGGAGTGTGCAGGACGCCGCAGAAAGTGTGTGGCACCGGAATGAGTGCGCCGTACGCCGTAGAAAGTGTGCGAGACCCAAGTGGAAGTGTGCAGGACGCCGTAGAATGTGTGCGGGCCCCAGTGGGAGGTGCGCAGGGTGCTGTAAAAATGTACGGGACCCAGTGGGGGAGTGCGCAGGGTGCTGTAAAAAATGTACGGGACCACAGTGGGAGTGTGCAGGACGCCGCAGAAAGTGTGTGGGACCGGAATGAGGAAGATGCGCCGTACGCCGTAGAAAGTGTGCGAGACCCAGGAGTGGAAGTGCGCAGGACGCCGTAGAAAATGTGCGGGCCTTCCAGTGGGAGTGCGCCAGGACGCTGTAAAAGTGTACGGGAACACAGTGTGGAGTGTGCAGGACGCCGCAAGAAAGTGTGTGGGACCGGAATGAGAAGTGCGCCGTACGCCGTAGAAAGTGTGCCGAGACCCAAGTGAAAGTGCGCAGGACGCCGTAGAAAGTGTGCGGGTCCCAGTGGGAGTGCGCAGGGTGCTGTAAAAATGTGCGGGACCACAGTGGGAGTGTGCAGGACGCCGCAGAGAAGTGTGTGGCACCGGAATGAGAGTGCGCCGTACGCCGTAGAAAGTGTGCGAGACCCAAGTGGAAGTGCGCAGGACGCCGTAGAAAATGTGCGGGGCCCCAGTGGGAGGTGCGCAGGACGCTGTAAAAATGTACAGGACCACAGCGGGAGTGGTGCCGAGACGCCGCAGAAAGTGTGTGGGACCGGAATGAAGAGTGCGCCGTACGCCGTAGAAAGTGTGTGCGAGACCCAAGCGGAAGTGCGCAGGACGCCGTAGAAAGTGTGCGGGCCCCAGTGGGAGTGCGCAGGGGGTGCACCAGCCAAAAATGTACGGGACCACAGTGGGAGTGTGCAGGACGCCGCATGAAAGTGTGCGGGCCCCAGTGGAGTGCGCAGGACGCTGTAAAAATGTGCGGGACCACAGTGGGTGTGTGCAGGACGCCGCAGAAAGTGTGTGTGGACCGGAATGAGAGTGCGCCGTACGCCGTAGAAAGTGTGCAAGGAGACCCGAAGTGGAAGTGCGCAGGACGCCGTAGAATGTGTGCGAGACCCAGAAGTGGAAGTGCGCAGGACGCCGTAGAAAGTGTGCGTGGCCCCAGTGGGAGTGCGCAGGGTGCTGTAAAAATGTACGGGACCACAGTAGAAAGTGTGCAGGACGCCGCAGAAAGTGTGCGGGCCCCCAGTGGGAGTGCGCAGGGTGCTGTAAAAATGTACGGGACCACAGTGGGAGTGTGCAGGACGCCGCAGAAAGTGTGTGGGACCAGCGGAATGAGAGTGCGCCGTATTACGCCGTAGAAAGTGTGCGAGACCCAAGTGGAAGTGCGCAGGACGCCGTAGAAAATGTGCGGGCCCCAGTGGGAGTGCAAGTGCAGGACGCTGTAAAAATGTGCGGGACCACAGCGGGAGTGTATGCGAGACGCCGCAGAAAGTGTGTGGGACCGGAATGAGAGTGCGCCGTACGCCGTAGAAAGTGTGCGAGACCCAAGTGGAAGTGAGCAGGACGCCGCAGAATGTGCGGGCCCCAGTGGGAGTGCGCAGGACGCTGTAAAAATGTACGGGACCACAGCGGGAGTGTGGCGAGACGCCGCAGAAAGTGTGTGGGACCGGAATGAAGGGAGGCGCCCTACGCCGTAGAATGTGTGCGAGACCCAAGTGGAAGTGCGCAGGACGCCGTAGAAACAGTGCGGGCCCCAGTGGGGTGCGCAGGGTGCTGTAAAAATGTACCCGGGACCACAGTGGGAGTGTGCAGGACGCCGCAGAAAGTGTGTGGCACCGGAATGAGAAGTGCGCCGTACGCCGTAGAAAGTGTGCGAGACCCAAGTGGAAGTGCGCAGGACGCCGTAGAAAGTGTGCGGGCCCCAGTGGGAGTGCGCAGGGTGCTTTTTGTAAAAATGTACGGGACCACAGTGGGAGTAGTGCAGGACGCCGCATAAAGTGTGGTGGCACCGGAATGAGAGTGCGCCGTACGCCGTAGAAAGTGTGCGAGACCCAAGTGGAAGTGCGCAGGACGCCGTAGAGAAATGTGTGTGCGGGCCCCAGTGGGGAGTGCGCAGGACGCTGTAAAAATGTACGTGGACCACAGCGGGAGTGTGCGAGACGCCGCAGAAAGTGTGTGGGACCAGAATGAAAGAGCGCCGTACGCCGTAGAAAGTGTGCCCGAGACTCCAAGCGGAAGTGCGTGCAGGACGCCGTAGAAAGGTGTGCGGGCCCCAGTGGGAGTGCGCAGGGGTGCTGTAAAAAATGTACCCGGGACCCAGCCACAGTGGGGAGTGTGCAGGACGCCGCAGAAAGTGTGCGGGCCCCAGTGCGTGGAGGTGCGCAGGACGCTGTAAAAATGTGCAGGACCACAGTGGGTGTGTGCAGGACGCCGCAGAGAAAGTGTCGTGGGACCGGAATGAAGTGCGCGCCGTACGCCGTAGAAAGTGTGCGACACCCAGAGTGGAAGTGCGCAGGGACGCCGTAGAGATGTGTGCGAGACCCAAGTGGAAGTGCGCAGGACGCCGTAGAAAGTGTGCGGGCCCCAGTGGGAGGTGCGCAGGGTTGCTGTAAAATGTACCGGGACCACAGTGAAGGGTGTGCAGGACGCCGCAAGAAAGTGTGCGAGGCCCCAGTGGGGAGTGCGCAGAGGGTGCTGCTCAAAAATGTACCCAGGACCACAGTGGGAGTGTGCAGGACGCCGCAAGAAAGTGTGTGTGGGACCGGAATGAGAGTGCGCCGTACGCCGTAGAAAGTGTGCGAGACCCAAGTGGAAGTGCGCAGGACGCCGTAGAAAATGTGCGGGCCCCAGTGTGGAGTGCGCAGGACGCTGTAAAAATGTACAGGACCACAGCGGGAGTGTGCGAGACGCCGCAGAAAGTGTGTGGGACCGGAATGAGGAGTGCCGCCGTACGCCGTAGAAAGTGTGCGAGACCCAAGTGGAAGTGCGCAGGACGCCGCAGGAGGATGTGTGCGGGCCCCAGTGGGAGTGTGCAGCAGGACGCTGTAAAAATGTACGGGACCACAGCGGGGAGTGTGCGAGACGCCGCAGAAAGTGTGTGGGACCGGAATGAGAGGGCGCCCTACGCCGTAGAGAATGTGTGCGAGACCCAAGTGGAAGTGCGCAGGACGCCGTAGAAAGCTCAGTGCGGGCCCCAGTGGGAGTGCGCAGGGGTGCTGTAAAAATGTACGGGACCACAGTGGGAGTGTGCAGGGACGCCGCAGAAAGTGTGCGGGCTCCCAGTGGGAGTGCGCATGAGGCACCGCAGAAAGTGTGGTGGGACCAGCGGAATGAGAGTGCGCCGTACGCCGTGGTGAAAGTGTGCGAGACCCAAGAGTGGAAGTGTGCAGGACGCCGTAAGAATGTGTGCGGGCCCCAGTGGGAGTGCGCAGGGGGTGCTGTAAAAATGTACGGGACCCAGTGGGGAGTGCCGCAGGGTGCTGTAAAAATGTACGGGACCACGGTGCAGGAGTGTGCAGGACGCCGCAAGAAAGTGTGTGGGACCGGAATGAGAGTGCGCCGTATTACGCCTGTAGAAAGTGTGCGAGACCCAAGTGGAAGTGCGCAGGACTGCCGTAGAAAATGTGCGGGCCCCAGTGGGAGTGCGCAGGACGCTGTAAAAGTGTACGGGACCACAGTGGGAGTGTGCAGGCAGGACGCCGCAAGAAAGTGTGTGGGACCGGGAATGAGAGGTGCGCCGTACGCCGTAGAAAGTGTTGCGAGACCCAAGTGAAAGTGCGCAGGACGCCGTAGAAAGTGTGCGGGCCCCAGTGGGAGGTGCGCAGGGTGCAGCTGTAAAAATGTACGGGACCACAGTGGGAGTGTGCAGGACGCCGCAAGAGAAGTGTGTGGCACCAGGAATGAGGAAGTGCGCGCCGTACGCCGTAGAAAGTGTGCGTGAGACCCAAGTGGAAGTGCGCCAAGGACGCCGTAGAAAATGTGCGGGCCCCAGTGGGAGAGCGCAGGACGCTGTAAAAATGTACGGGACCACAGCGGGAGTGTGCAGGAGACGCCGCAGAAAGTGTGTGGGACCGGAATGAAAGTGCGCCGTACGCCGTAGAAAGTGTTGCGAGACCCAAGCGGAGGTGCGCAGGACGCCGTAGAAAGTGTGCGGGCCCCAGTGGGAGTGCGCAGGGTGCTGTAAAAATGTACGGGACCACAGTGGGGTGTGCAGGACGCCGTCGCAGAAAGCGTGCCGGGCCCCAGTGGGGAGTGCGCAGAGGACGCTGTAAAAATGTACGGGACCACAGTGGGTTGTCGTAATGCAGGACGCCGCAGAAAGGTGTGTGGGACCGGAATGAGGAAGTGCGCCGTACGCCGTAGAAAGTGTAAGTGAGACCCAAGTGGAAGTGCGCAGGACGCCGTAGAATGTGTGCGAGACCCAGAGTGGAAGTGCGCAGGACGCCGTAGAAAGGTGTGCGGGCCCCAGTGGGAGTGCGCAGGGTGCTGCAAAAATGCTTGCGGGACCACAGTGGAAGTGTGCAGGACGCCGCAGAAAGTGTGCGGGCCCCAGTGGGAGTGCGCAGGGTGCTGTAAAAATGTGCGGGACCACAGTGGGAGTGTGCAGGACGCTGCAGAAAGTGTGTGGGACCGGAATGAGAGGTGCGCCGTACGCCGTAGAAAGTGTGCGAAGAGACCCAAGTGGAAGTTGCGCAGGACGCCGTAGAAAATGTGCGGGCTCCCAGTGGGGAGTGCGCAGGACGCTGTAAAAATGTACGGGACCACAGCGGGGTGTGCGAGACGCCGCAGAAAGTGTGTGGGACCGGAATGAAGAGTGCGCCGTACGCCGTAGAAAGTGTTGCGAGACCCAAGCGGAAGTGCGCAGGACGCCGCGTAGAAAGTGTGCGGACCCCAGCTGATGGAGTGCGCAGGGTGCAGTAAAATGTACGGGACCACAGCGGGAGTGGCGGTGCGGGACGCCGCAGAAAGTGCTGCGGGCCCCAGTGGGGAGTGCGCAGGACGCTGTAAAAATGTACGCAGGACCACAGTGGGTGTGTGCAGGACGCCGCAGAAAGTGTGTGGGACCAGCGCGGAATGAGAGGTGCGCCGTACGCCGTAGAAAGTGTGCGAGACCCAAGTGGAAGTGCGCAGGACGCCGTAGAATGTGTGCGAAGACCCAAGTGGAAGTGCGCAGGACGCCGTAGAAAGTGTGCCAGGGCCCCAGTGGGAGTGCGCAGGGTGCTGTAAAAATGTGCCGCGGGACCACAGTGGGAGTGTGCGCAGGACGCCGCAAGAAAGTGTGCGGAGCCCCAGTGGAAGTGCGCAGGGCGCTGTAAAAATGTACGGGACCACAGTGGGAGTGTGCAGGACGCCCGCAGAAAGGTGTGTGGGACCGGAATGAGAGGTGCGCCATTGTACGCCGTAGTGAAAGTGTGCGAGACCCAGAGTGGAAGTGCGCAGGACGCCGTAGAATGTGTGCGGGCCCCAGTGGGGAGTGCGCAGGGTGCTGTAGAAAATGTACGGGGACCACAGTGGGAGTGTACCAAAGAACGCCGCAGAAAGTGTGTGGGACCGGAATGAGAGTGCGCCGTACGCCGTAGAAAGTGTGCGAAACCCGAAGTGGAAGTGCGCCAGGACGCCATGTAGAAAATGTGCGGGCCCCAGTGGGAGGTGCAGGAGGACGCTGTAAAATGTACGGGACCACAGTGGGAGTGTGCAGGACGCCGCAGAAAGTGTGTGGGACCGGAATGAGGGTTGCGCCGTACGCCGTAGAAAGTGTGCGAGACCCAAGTGAAAGCTACGCAGGACGCCGTAGAAAGTGTGCGGGCCCCAGTGGGAGGTGCGCAGGGTGCTGTAAAAATGTACGGGACCACAGTGGGAGTGTGCAGGACGCCGCAGAAAGTGTGTGGGACCGGAATAGAGAGTGCGCCGTACACGCCGTAGAAAGTGTGCGAGACCCAAGTGGAAGTGCGCAGGACGCCGTAGAAAAATGTGCGAGGCCCCAGTGGGGTGCGCAGGACGCTGTAAAAAATGTACGGGACCACAGCGGGAGTGTGCGAGAACGCCGCTGCAAAAAGTGTGTTGGGACCGGAATGAGAGTGCGCCGTACGCCGTAGAAAGTGTGCAGAGACCCAAGTGGAAGTGCGCCCAGGGACGCCGTAGAAAGTGCTGCGGGCCCCAGTGGGAGGTGCGCAGGAGCCAGCGCTGTAAAATGTACGGGACCACAGTGGAGTGTGCAGGACGCCGCAGAAAGTGTGCGGGCCCCAGTGGGAGTGCGCAGGACGCTGTAAAAAATGTACGGGACCACAGTGGGGTGTGCAGGACGCAGCAGAAAGTGTGTGGGACCGGAATGAGGAGTGCGCCGTACGCCGTAGAAAGTGTGCGAGACCCAAGTGGAAGTGCGCAGGACGCCGTAGAAAGTGTGCGGGCCCCAGTGGGAAGGTGCGCAGGGGTGCTGTAAAAATGTACGGGACCACGAGTGGGAGTGTGCGAGACGCCGCAGAAAGTGTGTGGGACCGGAATGAGAGATGCGCCGTACGCCGTAGAAAGTGTGCGAGACCCAAGTGGAAGTGCGCAGGACGCCGTAGAAAGTGTGCGGGCCCCAGTGGGAGTGCGCAGGGTGCTGTAAAAATGTGCAGGACCACAGTGGGAGTGTGCAGGACGCCGCAGAAAGTGTGTGGGACCGGAATGAGAGAAGTGGCGCCAGTACGCCGTAGAAAGTGTGCGAGACCAAGTGAAAGTGCGCAGGACTGCGCCGTAGAAAGTGTGCGGAGCCCCAGTGGGAAGTGCGCCCAGGGTGCTGGCATAAAAATGTACGGGACCATACAGTGGGAGTGTGCAGGACGCCGCAGAAAGTGTGTGGCACCGGAATGAGAGGAAGTTGCCAGCCGTACGCCGTGCAGAAAGGTGTGCGAGACCCAAGTGGAAGTGCGCAGGACGCCGTAGAAAAATGTGCCGGGCCCCAGTGGGAGAAGCGCAGAGACGCGCTGTAAAAAATGTACCGGGACCACAGCGGGAGTGTGCGAGACGCCGCAAGAAAGTGTGTGGGACCGGAATGAAAGTGCGCCGTACGCCGTAGAAAGTTGTGCGTTGAAGACCCAAGCGGAAGTGCGCAGGACGCCGTAGAAAGTGTGCGGGCCCCAGTGGGAGTGCGCAGGGTGCTGTAAAAAATGTACGGGACCACAGTGGGAGTGTGCAGGACGCCGCAGAAAGCGATGCACGGGCCCCAGTGGGAAGTGCACGGGACCGCTGTAAAAATGGTACGGGACCACAGTGGGTGTGTGCAGGACGCCGCAGAAAGTGTGTGGGACCGGAATGAGAGGTGCGCCGTACGCCGTAGAAAGTGTGCGAGACCCAAGTGGAAGTGCGCAGGACGCCGTAGAATGTGTGCGAGACCCAAGTGGAAGTGCGCAGGACGCCGTAGAAAAGTGTGTGCGGGCCCCAGTGGGAGGTGCGCAGGGTGCTGTAAAAATGTACGGGACCACAGTGAAAGTGTACAGGACGCCGCAGAAAGTGTGCGGGCCCCAGTGGGAGTGCGCAGGGTGCTGTAAAAATGTACGGGACCACAGTGGGAGTGTGCAGGACGCCGCAGAAAGTGTGTGGGACCGGAATGAGAGTGCGCCGTACGCCGTAGAAAGTGTGCGAGACCCAAGTGGAAGTGCGCAGGACGGCGCAGAAAATGTGCGGGCCCCAGTGGGAGTGCGCAGGACGCTGTAAAAATGTACGGGACCACAGCGGCAGTGTGCGAGACGCCGCAGAAAGTGTGTGGGACCGGAATGAGAGTGCGCCGTACGCCGTAGAAAGTGTGCGAGACCCAAGCGGAAGTGCGCAGGACGCCGTAGAAAGTGTGCGGGCCCCAGTGGGAGTGCGCAGGGTGCAGTAAAAATGTACGGGACCACAGCGGGAGTGTGCAGGACGCCGCAGAAAGTGTGCGGGCCCCAGTGGGAGTGCGCAGGACGCTGTAAAAATGTACGGGACCACAGTGGGTGTGTGCAGGACGCCGCAGAAAGTGTGTGGGACCGGAATGAGAGTGCGCCGTACGCCGTAGAAAGTGTGCGACACCCAAGTGGAAGTGCGCAGGACGCCGTAGAATGTGTGCGAGACCCAAGTGGAAGTGCGCAGGACGCCGTAGAAAGTGTGCGGGCCCCAGTGGGAGTGCGCAGGGTGCTGTAAAATGTCGTGCGGGACCACAGTGGGGTGTGCAGGACGCCGCAGAAAGTGTGCGGGCCCCAGTGGAAGTGCGCAGGGCGCTGTAAAAATGTACGGGACCACAGTGGGAGTGTGCAGGACGCCGCAGAAAGTGTGTGGGACCGGAATGAGAATGCGCCGCACGCCGTAGAAAGAGGGCGAGACCCAAGTGGAAGTGCGCAGGACGCCGTAGAATGTGTGCGGGCCCCAGTGGGAGTGCGCAGGGTGCTGTAAAAATGTACGGGACCACAGTGGGAGTGTGCAAGACGCCGCAGAAAGTGTGTGGGACCGGAATGAGAGTGCGCCGTACGCCGTAGAAAGTGTGCGAAACCCAAGTGGAAGTGCGCAGGACGCCGTAGAAAATGTGCGGGCCCCAGTGGGAGTGCGCAGGACGCTGTAAAAATGTACGGGACCACAGTGGGAGTGTGCAGGACGCCGCAGAAAGTGTGTGGGACCGGAATGAGAGTGCGCCGTACGCCGTAGAAAGTGTGCGAGACCCAAGTGAAAGTACGCAGGACGCCGTAGAAAGTGTGCGGGCCCCAGTGGGAGTGCGCAGGGTGCTGTAAAAATGTACGGGACCACAGTGGGAGTGTGCAGGACGCCGCAGAAAGTGTGTGGGACCGGAATGAGAGTGCGCCGAACGCCGTAGAAAGTGTGCGAGACCCAAGTGGAAGTGCGCAGGACGCCGTAGAAAATGTGCGGGCCCCAGTGGGAGGGCGCAGGACGCTGGAAAAATGTACGGGACCACAGCGGGGGTGAGCGAGACGCCGGAAAAAGTGTGGGGGACCGGAATGAGAGTGCGCCGTACGCCGTAGAAAGTGTGCGAGACCCAGGAGTGGAAGTGCGCAGGACGCCGTAGAAAGTGTGCGGGCCCCAGTGGGAGTGCGCAGGGTGCTGTAAAAATGTACGGGACCACAGTGGAGTGTGCAGGACGCCGCAGAAAGAGGTGTGGGACCGGAATGAGAGTGCGCCGTACGCCGTAGAAAGTGTGCGAGACCCAAGTGGAAGTGCGCAGGACGCCGTAGAAAGTGTGCGGGCCCCAGTGGGAGTGCGCAGGGTGCTGTAAAATGTACGGGACCACAGTGGGAGTGTGCAGGACGCCGCAGAAAGTGTGCGGGCCCCAGTGGGAGTGCGCAGGACGCTGTAAAAATGTACGGGACCACAGTGGGAGTGAATTGCAGGACGGCAACAGAGAAAGTGTGTGGGACCGGAATGAAGGTGCGCCGTACGCCGTAGAAAGTGTGCGGTGAAGACCCAAGTGGAAGTGCGCAGGACGCCGTAGAAAGTGTGCGGGCCCCAGTGGGAGTGCGCAGGGTGCTGTAAAAATGTACGGGACCACAGTGGGAGTGTGCGAGACGCCGCAGAAAGTGTGTGGGACCGGAATGAGAGAGTGCGCCGTACGCCGTAGAAAGTGTGCGAGACCCAAGTGGAAGTGCGCAGGACGCCGTAGAAAGTGTGTGGGCCCCAGTGGGGAGTGCGCAGGGGTGCTGTAAAAATGTACGGGACCACAGTGGGAGTGTGCCCAGGACGCCGCAGAAAGAGGTGTGGGACCGGAATGAGAGGTGCGCCGTACGCCGTAGAAAGTGTGCGAGACCCAAGTGGAAGTGCGCAGGACGCCGTAGAAAGTGTGCGGGCCCCAGTGGGAGGTGCGCAGGGTGCTGTAAAAATGTACGGGCCACAGTGGGAGTGTGCGAGACGCCGCAGAAAGTGTGTGTTGGGCCGGAATGAGAGTGCGCCGTACGCCGTAGAAAGTGTGCGAGACCCAAGTGGAAGTGCGCAGGACGCCGTAGAAAATGTGCGGGTCCCAAAGGGAGTGCGCAGGGTGCTGCAATAAAAATGTACGGGACCACAGTGGGAGTGTGCAGGACGCCGCAGAAAGTGTGTGGGACCGGACTGAGAGTGCGCCGTACGCCGTAGAAAGTGTGCGAGACCCAACTGGAAGGTGCGCAGGACGCCGTAGAAAGGGTGCGGGCCCCGGTGGGAGTGCGCAGGGGTGCTGTAAAAATGTACGGGACCACAGTGGGGTGTGCAGGACGCCGCAGAAAGTGTGTGGGACCGGAATGAGAGTGCGCCATAAGCCGTAGAAAGTGTGCGGCCCAAAGCGGGAGTGCACAGGACGCCAAAAAAGTGTGCAGAGACCCCTGTGGAAAAGCGCATGGCGCCGCAAAAGTGTACGGGACCCCACTGGAAGTGCTCTTTGATCTCGTAAAACGTATACAGGATCTGAGTAGGAAAGAAAGGGTCGTTTTTATGTCCGCGGGTCACAATTTTTAGGAGTTATAGTCGTCCGACCACACCGATCGGTAATGATTTAATTATTATTTACCGTAGGCAAAAACTTTCTATGAAAGGTTTTGCCTCTCCAGACTGGGAATCGCTGAGCAAAAATCAGGTGCATAAAGGAAAACTTTGGGAAAATTATATGAAATTCCCAAAAGTTTAGCTTCCCATAGCAAGAAAGTAATGATTTGGCAATGTTATAACTACAAGAGATATAGAGATTTAACAAAATAAAATAGAAAACAACTCGAAATATGTTTGAAAATGATTTGGCACAAAATAACCAGAAGTAATGAAAAACTGGGAAATGTAGTTGAAATGACCAAAACCAGGAATTTGGCGGTCATTCATAGGCCAACTTTTTGATAAGTAGTGACTGACGAGGGATTAAATTTTACAAGAATCTCCGTTAAACTTATCAAAGCTAAATCAGGAAACCGTAAAACATTTCATTGAGAAGCTGTAATACGGAAATCAGCATAGGTCAAGCTATGAACGTAACCGCTCAAATCCGATGCGCGCTTGATTTCGCTTTGATAAGTTTAACGGATTATCTTGTAAAATGTAATTGCTCGTCCAGTCACTACATACTTATCAAAAGTTGGCCTATGAATGACCGGCCAAATCCGGTTTTGGTTCATTTCACTTACATTTCCCAGTTTTTCATTACTTCTGGTTATTTTTGTGCCAAAATCATTTTTTCAAACACTATTTCGAGTTGTTTTTATTTTATTTTGTTAAATTCTATATCTCTTGTAGTTATAACATTGCCAAATCATTACTTTTGCCAGGAAGCTAAACTTTTGGGAATAATTATTTGTAAAGATTTATAGTACTCTTTGAATGATATTCTTCGTATAACTGTGCTTATCTTGTTGTGAGAGTATGATGCCACTGATAGACAACCATGTTTGAATTAGTGCACGAGCTATTTTGGCTTTGGACGCATATGTTTTGGCTCCCCAGAGTGGCCCACGGTTGGAATTTTAAAAATTCAGTACTCATTCTTCTTGTGCTTTTCTACTTAGGAAATTCGTTTCCAAGTATTTCTGTGCTTGGGGTAATAGTAGTTGTCACAGATTCAGAGGTGTACAGCCGAACTTAGAAGCAAACAATCCGCCAAACCTGGAGTGTGCAAGAAGACGCAGAGCAGCCTGGATAGCTTTTAACAGCGATAGCTAGGTGTTAACGAACTGGAAGCTGCAGATGAAGCACAGGATTGACATATTCAACACGACGACACTGCCGGCAATGACACATGAGAGCGAAAACTAGTCGACCACGGAACGAGACGAATAAATGTTTGCGGTTACCGAAAAAGCTATGGAAAGGCGCCTATGTGGATTGTTTCTCAGAGAAAAAGTGAGCAACGAAGAACTGCGGCAACGCACACGGGTGGGACATGTAGTTGGCGGATTATACGCCGCCAAAAGAAGAAGGACAGATTACGTAGTTCGTCTTACAGACAACCGTGGGGCATCTCGAGTCACCAGCTGGATTAGGTGGGACCGCAAAAGACAAGCTAAGGGACTTCGGAGGTGTGTATCACCCACAAAGCCAGCCTCTCAAAAACGATAGCTCGAAGTTTCAAAGCATAGAAAATTAGTGCGCGGCCGAGATCCGACGTAATCGCACTCCTGTCTGCAGATGTAGAGCGCAATATTTACTGAATTACGCGATAGCCCTGAGATTCAACTCAGTTGTTGCTGTTTCCGCGACCTTCTGTTTCAATTTTTAATTCATAGTCCACCTTCTGTACGCTGAAGTATCAAATGATGAATGCTTTGACGATTTGTGTTACTTGTGTTTTTGCGCACCAAAACCATGGAACTTTTCTTAACGGTTAAGTTATTTTATAGAGCTTTTTCCGACCCTCTATACAGCTGGTTTCCGGCTGTAAAATCAGTCTTTCCAGGATGCAAATCGAGAATGTTAAATTGTGAATAATTCCGGTTGTCCTTGTGGAGCACAGTGACTCGTCTCGACAACTACAGCGTTTGAACTTTCGTAGTTTCTAACCTCGATTTTCGGTTAGTAGACGATTATTGTTCTGGGGATACTTGGCTAGTCAAATTGCACGACCGTGGGCAAGACGGTGCAGGGTCCAGGCGGGCTGTCGCGTAGTTCTTCAGCGGAATCACTATCCACTCCTTCTTTCTCTGGAAAGTTCTTTGGTCGAGAAATCACCGCGAAATGCCTGCTTTGCCGAGTGGTAACAGCCACGTAATAACCGCCAATTAATGCTCGCCGCGAAATAGTCGAGGAAATAGTGCTCTCCAGGTACGACGCATTCCAGAGGCATGCCTCAGATATCCAACTCTCTCCGTCGGTTCCAATTAACCAAGTGTAGGTACGTGAACCACGCTCCAGCCTTCTGGAGGTCCAGCCCTACCGCTGGCGGCCCCGGATGGCGGTTCTGGCAGAAGCCGGCTGCGGCTGCGTCTTGGCTATTTATTGGAGACTTCTTGTTATTTCTCGCTTATTTTTTTTTGGCTACATCTCGGCCCATTCCTTGTACGTTTCGTGAAAAGCCGAGGAAAATAGCCCACCAGGAGCCGCTGCAGCGGAGCCTGGTGGAGCTGATTTATCGGCAAAACTTTCACGAAGTTCTGACTTAAGAAAATTTTGGAAAATTTTGCAATATTCTTAGATTTACGATTCTCACCTGGAATCTTCATTTTTTGGCTAAAAGTTTTACCACCTCCCTCACTCACCCGCTGAGAAGTTAGCACTTTCAATACCTTGGTCCATTCGCTAGTAATCCATCTCCCAAGGGGAGGCTCTCCCTTCGGACAAGTGTTCAAGCTTTGCAGGATCGCATTGAAGGCGGTCGCTCGGCGACGTTGCAGTCTGTTTCCGTGACCGTATCCGCTGAGTCATGTAGCCATCACATATCACACTTCTCGACTGCTGTACATGAGCACCACATGTTGATGGACACTGGAAGAATTTATCCAAAATTATGACTGACGACAAAGCCCTTCTACAATTTCCTCAATTACGTAGACTAAAATTTGCAAAAACAGGTAAGCACCGGCATCCATGGCCCAGTTTGCCAAAGAGCACAGGCCTTCATTCGACATGAACGCTGATCTTCCACCTTTTTCCAAGTCTCTACAGTAATCCTTCTGGCAAATCTCGCTGATGATCCCGGACATTTCACCTGCAAGAAAACGATGTTACGAACACTGATGGAAGGCTTCTACTTCATTGGGAGGCAGTCAAAGACCACATTAAATACAAGAGAAGAACAATACGTGGAGAACAAGGTTGTTGTCGCGAAAGCGCGATGCTTTGCTCCTACGAGGGCCCGGGCGCGGTCGGTCCCACAGCGATTGCCGACAGTACAGTACGCGAGCGCCGCCCACGCCGGATTGGTTCGAGTGGCCTAAAATATTGATTCGACTCTCCTGCCACGGCCCGGTGCGGCTGCTCTTCCTTTTGTTGATTACCTCCTTTTCCGTCACTAGTACAGAGCATCGCTGTGGGGCCTTAGGGCCTTTAGAACATTACCATTCATCTCTTTAATGCAGCTGCTCGTGATGAGCGAGGTTGATGAACGGTTAATCGGCCGTATTCCCTGTTTGTCTTCTTCTGCTAATTCAGTGGTTTCCTCCGGTCGTATGTGGTCCTTACTATGAACTATTGTTGTTTTATCTTATCACCTATTTCTTCCTCTCATCGTAATATATATAGAGTATAAATTATCTAAATTAGGGGTGGACTGTTGTGTAAGCAAGAGGTACATTTTGCTGTCATACTACAGTCTGAGTGCATATTGATTAGTACAGTGATTCCCAAGTTGGGGACATCGGGTGTCCATTCTAGAATGCGGTAATGTTGTAGTAACATCCGCGTATTGCAGTATGTCATTTGCTGGGGTAGTTAGTTCAGGTCGCATAATCCTAGTTGGTAGTCCACTGGACGTTTCCCACAGGACTGGCGTCATTATGACGTCGGACCCGGGGTAAACAACCACCGATTCGCAACATGGTGCATACGGCTAAAATTTCCATGCTAAATTACCCATTAGTAACCCTCAGTCTTCCCATTTTGGGCGGGTTTTAACATCTAGGGTTATTACAGCAAATTAGAGTGTGCAACCTGTTAATTACTACAGACAACTTACATACCCCTGGGGCGGTTCGCCTGGGATACGTGGAAAGTGGCTGTGATTGTGGCTAGCAGCCGCCGGAAGCGTATCCACCCTAGGCAGACGGACGCGCACCCGGAATAGGCCCAGGGGGACGTACCGGAGGGGGATGGTGGCGGTTGGTGAGTAGTGAAGAGAGTTACCGCTTCCCGGTTTCTGGCCAGGTAGGATACGTCCCCTGGTCATGATGGACGGTATACGACTCGGATCGCCAGTGGTCGCCGGGTGACCCACTCCCTTCCTGCCATTCCTGACTCATCTGGTGCGCCACTTGTACTTAATGCAGTTATGCAGTCTTGGTAATGTTACGGGTTGTTGCACTCTCATACAGTATTACGTCATCGCATATTTACTGCAGCACTCGGTGTCTGGTTGTAGGGATTCATGTCGGATCGATATCGCACTCGGACTCTCTCAAATCAATAAATTTCTCTCATTTATTCCACCCTTCTTGCATGCACGTGCTACTATTCCTTCCTTCACATCAATACAATAGTTTTCTGCCAGATCCTATCTCGTAATTTCTCCATTATATGTAATTCATCATCAAAATCGTATTTTCGTATTTTCTCTCCAAAATCGTAAATTCTCATTTTCTGTCCAAAATCGTAATTTCGGATTTTGCGTCATTTGGCGTATCGTAGTATATATTTCATCACATATTTATCCCTGTATACCTCGTATGACCTGTCGAATACCACGTCTTAAGACCCATCGCGGGTCAGCCTTCATTTCAGAGATCGAATTGGGAATTGGTATTCTACTGACAGTTATCCTGCTGTTGCTACAATGTCGGAAATGGGTCAATATAAAGGAATGATGACGAAGGCGGCCAACGCACTCAAGGACAAATTGGGTACGTTCGATCGCACGATGCTAGAGCGGCTGGACCCGGACCGTCAGGTAGGTGATCGAATCATTTTTATTTCAGAGCGCAAAAAAGCGCTCCTTGGTTCCATTATGGATTTTACCAAGGCTATTGCAACCCTCAGGGACCGGCTGACGCTGGCTCAGAGCAATGCTTGTGAGATGCGTCGGGATGGGGAAGCCGTCGTGGAGGGTGAGGTCGAGCACCATTGGTTAACCATTGGGGCGGACGACCTCATCCGCCAGGCCGACGACCTCATCGGGGGAATGGAGGCAGCGTTCGCGCAACTTGTCGTTCCCCTCCCTGATAATTCAGCTTGTAATTCAATCAATACGTTAAAGTCTGGTCCGCGTGTTAATTCTTCTGGTGCTGTTGACGATTCGGTTGTGCATTCCACCGTGCAGCAGCAGTCCGGAGGCGGCGCACCTGCGGGTGAGCCGCTCGGGGCTGCGTGGAGTACAACGGCGTCGGGCGACCCCCCCGGTCGCCCGGCCCAGGCGTACCCCATGCCGGGCGGTGGCATGCAGGGCTGCAATTATAATGCAGCACCAGTCAATTATAATTCTTACAACACAGTTCCTTACCAGTATTGTAGTCCAGCCCCGCAACAATTCGCGAAGCTGCCAGAGTTGCACATCCCAGAGTTCGACGGAGACATGACTACCTTCTCCCAATTTTGGGAATTATTCTCTTGCGCGGTGCACAATAACATCAACGTGCCAAATGCTATCAAGTTCCTCCACTTGAAAAGCAAGCTCAAGGGAAACGCCAAGGATCTTGTCTCTGCTATCGAACTCTCGGACGAGAACTATATGGTAGCTATCAGTTTGTTGCATAGTACATATAACAGACCGGACATAGTCCGCAACAGGTTGTGGGACGAGCTAACGCTCCTCCCCAATTCTTCAGATAGTCCCAGTGCCCAGCGTACTACGCTGGCTAAAATCAAGGCTATTTGGATGCAGTTAAGGCAGCGAGGAGAGCATCCCGGTTCAACCGGTACTATGCGTAACGTTCGAGCCAAGTTCCCTCCACGCACGAGGGAAAAGGTTGGAGAACTTCGCAGAAGGAACGACGGTTGGACGGTGGAAGAATTGCTTCGAGCACTGGATCAAGTCATTGACCAGTTCGAGGTAATGGAAGACACCGACCCACAATCGTCCCCTCTCTCCCATACTTCAGTATCACAGACCAGACCGCGCTCACGCTCACCTGCGCGTGGTGCACATAATACATCTTCACGTAATCCAAATTACAGATCTCCGTCCCGCAACGTTCAATATCCCCACGAACGTCGCTGTCCGTTCTGTTTTCGTACAGGCCATAGCCCACACAAGTGTGGTGACTACACCTCGGTGCGGGACAGGAGAGATCGTGTTTTAGAGCTCATCCTGTGTTGGAGGTGCCTAGCCAGAGACCATATCAGTCAAACCTGCAGTGCACCAACCTGCCGCTTGTGTGGCCGCGGCCATCACGCCTCTCTCTGTTACTCAACAGAGTCTCCACGTCGGCAGGATAGGTCGCGCACTCCATCACGAGGACGCCCCTCGAGTAGAGCGTCTGCCCAGCGAAAGTCGTCGGGCACAGGCCCACGACAAAATTCGGGGGGCAGACATTCGAACTCGGGTAGATCACAGCATAATCAGATGCCTAATCGTTCTAGGCAGTATTCCAGAGGACGGAGCCCATCTCCGTACCCTCAAACCGCATTCAGGCACAGTCCTGAACGCTCACATACCAGTCGTAATGCAGCCATTGTTTCAGAGTATGAGGATGACGGCCCGGACGACTTCGATATCGTTGAATATGAAGCCGAAGAGACAGTATCGTATTCGAACACTGTTCGGACGATTACTCACGACGAACCGACGGTCAAGACCGCGGTTTGCAAGTCTTCGTCCTCGGGTGAATATCCTCGATTAATGATCGTCCGCGCTCTCACTCATAATTACAATACAGGTGCTGATCAACTACTAAATATTTTCTTGGATAGCGGTTCTCAGCACAGCTACATTCGTAAAGATATTGCAGATTCGCTAGGCTTACGCCAAACGAATCCTAAGCCAGTAACAGCTATTACATTCGGTGGGCACAGGCACACCGAAAACTCTTACGAGACAACGGTTACACTCCGTAATCAGTCGTACGGCACACCTATGCATCTCCAGTTATGGACTCGCAAGGTCATCACATCCGTGCCGTCTACTTCAGTTACAGATCCCACCCACCCACCCTCTAATTCCACTCAAAATAAGGACGCCCCAGTCGACGTTCTCATAGGGATGGATTATTATTGGGAGGTGGTAGGATTTAATACAAGCCATCAGCTTCCGTCGGGCCTCGTCAAGTCTAATACACGACTTGGCCCTGTCGTATCGGGTCTTCGTGAGCCACCACCTTCCCGTGTACACTCCACGGCGGTGTCTACGCAACCCGCAGGAGGTACCAAGTCTGAAGACGATACGGATCTCATGATCCGCGAGTTTCTCGGGCTAGAGTCGGTTGGTGCTACAGACCAATCCGATACGACTGATACGGAAGTAATTCAGAATTTTATAACACAGTACAACGCCAAAACGGCTTCATACACGTCCAGTTCCCTTGGAAGTCCGATCATCCTCACCTTCCTGACAACAAGGCTCTCGCACTACGCAGGTTGGAGCAGCAATATACTAAGCTCCGCTCTAATCCCAAACATTGGGAGGATTATTGCAGCACATTTGAGCAGCAGTTGCGGTCAGGAATCATAGAGGACGTATCGGAACTCCACCCCCCTGGACGAAAAATATATTACATTCCTCATCAGGCTGTCTTCAAAGAAGATAGCAATACTACAAAGTTGCGCATTGTTTTTGATGCATCAAGCCATCGTAAGGACGCTCCTAGTCTTAACGATTGCTTGCATCAGGGCCCAACAATGCTGCCCGATCTTTGTGGCACATTGTTGCGTGCGCGGCTTACTCCAGTCCTTATCACAGCAGACGTGGAAAAGGCGTTCCACCAGGTCCGCCTTCAAGAGGACCAGCGCGACGTCACGAGGTTTCTCTGGCTCAAGGACCCAAATAAGGGGCCTTCCAGAGACAACCTTCGCGTTCTTCGTTTTACACGTATTCCATTTGGGGTTAATGCCTCACCTTTTTACTCAGTATGTCCATTAAGTACGCTCTCGAGCGCGATCGTAACAACCAGCTCCGCGACGAGATCCTTGCCAACACCTATGTGGACAATGTTCTCATCGGCGCCAACCATGTCGCCGAGGGAACAACGAAGCAAAGGCAGTGCAAGGAAATCTTCGACGCTATGGGTATGAACTTAAGGGAGTTCGTATCCAATAGCAACGGAGTAATGGCTGCGATACCGCCCGAAGACCGCATGAAAAGGACACATCTTCCAGTTAAACTACTGGGTCTCCAGTGGGATAATTCAAAAGACACGTTACACGTGCCTACAAAAAGTTCAGTACAGAAGGTAGCAACAAAGCGAGCAGCCTTAAAGGTTTTCGCGTCTACCTTCGACCCTTTGGGTCTACTTAATCCACTTTTCGTCAAGGCGAAAATTTTTATACAGGACCTATGGCGCCAAGGTCTATCGTGGGACGCGCCCCTGGATGAAGTTGCGACAACACGCTGGCAGCAAATCGTCCAGGACATCAATGATTTCGTTGGAAAAGTGCCGCGTTTTGTCGGCTCAACCACTGAGTGCAAATACGACCTGGTCGTATTCTCAGATGCCTCTGAACGGGCGTACGCGGCGGTTGCGTACCTGGTATGCAGACCATCCAGCGGACCCCCATTCAGCAACTTGATCTTTTCCAAAAGCAAGTTGGCACCTCAAGAAAAGGTTACTATGCCTCGTCTTGAGTTGATGGCAGCATGTTTAGCAGTCAGAATGGTACGTTTCCTTCGAAAGCAATTGACAGTCCCCATTAATTCAGTTCAGTTATTATCCGATTCACAGATCGCTCTGTATTGGATATATTCCAAAAAACCCCTGAAAACCTTCGTCCATAATCGAGTGAAGTTCATCCAGGAAGGACTTCGCGAACTTAAGGAAGCGAAGATTTCAGCTCGGTTCTATTACGTTAATACAAACAGCAATCCAGCAGATTGCGCCACCAGAGGCCTAACAGCCTCAGAAATCGTGGACCATATTTGGTGGCATGGTCCAAAATATATTATTACTCCGCCATCTCGATGGCCTAACGCAGAGATGGATTTTACTTCGGATCCACCCTCCACCAAGGAGTTACAGGTGGAATTCAAATCCATCACTACAGCTATAACAGAACCCTATACTTCCTTTATACCCTTTAACAGTACTAATACATTCTCCAAGCTGGTTCGCGTGACGGCTTACGTGCTCAAATACGTCAGGAAATTACATTCCATGGCACAAGGGAGACACGCAGACCGTCAGACGAACCCTCACCTCATTTTAGATAGGGTTAGTATTTCCAGCAAATATTACTACAATCGACCTAAAGTCGGCTGAGCTCCTTTTATATCGCGAACAACAGCGAGAAGGAGCTCAGATAATACAAGATCACAGATATCAGAATCTACGAAAGGTTCGGGACGAATATGGAATTCTTCACGGTGTTATGCGAATGGCTCATTCGGATTTGGCATCCTCAGCAAAAAATCCCATAATTTTGCTGCCAGGACACCCACTTCTGAAGATGGTAATTTCTCACTACCATCATAAGCTGTTCCACGCCGGGACTTCCCACGTTCTTTCCGCCCTTCGTAGATACTACCTGATCCCAAAAGCACGGCAGGTAGTTACTTCAGTCTTATCTAAATGTACTACATGTAAACGTCATCAAGGACGTTTCTACTCATACCCAGATAGCCCAGAATTACCACAGGAGCGAGTCACCCGAAGTCGCCCATTCCAAAACGTCGGTTTGGACTACTTTGGACCTCTTTCAGTGCGTTCAGAGCAAGGTCAGGACCGTAAGGTGTGGGTTTGCATTTTCACATGCATGGCGACCCGCGCCTTGCACCTTGAGATGGTCGTGGACAACACGGCCGCTCAATTTCTTCTCGCGTTCAGAAGGTTTATGGCACGCAGAGGAGCTCCGGACCAAGTCCTGAGCGACAATGCGCCCACTTTCAAGCTAGGGAAGGAAATCCTGACCAATGAGCTAACCGCATTGAAAGAAGACTCTCTAATTCAGAATTTTACTACACAAGCCCACCTTAAATGGGAGTTTATCACGCCTCTTTCCCCATGGAAAGGCGGGTTCTACGAGCGTTTGGTTGGTTCGGTAAAATCAGCCTTAAAAAAGACTGTGTGCCGACAGACCTTCGACTTGTGGAATCTCGAGACTCTCCTATTTGAGATTGAGGCTACCCTTAATACACGTCCAATTACCCCAGTAGTTACTACAACGACGGATGAGGCTTTAGTGTTGCGTCCCATTGACCTCATTAATCCTCAGTTCCGTCTCGGTCATATAAGTGACCCTAATTCATTATCCAGTGCTGATCCACTCAGCAATATTGCAGATTCCCATGAAAGTCTCATGGATTATTACAGACTTCTCAAAGAGTCCCTAGAATTCTTCTGGGAGACTTGGCGCAAGGACTATCTCCAGGCCCTTGCAGAGAGAAATCGCTTCGATTCCTCTAAAAAGCACGGGGCTCGAGCCTGGCCATCCGCCGGAGAAGTTGTTCTCATTAAACAGGATAACACAGCCAGAGCTAACTGGCCATTAGGTCTTATTCTGGAGCTCAACAACTCCAACGACGGAAGACTCCGGTCAGTAAAGGTAAGAACAGGTCGTAATAAAATTTTAGATCGCTCTATCAATCAATTGGTCCCGATGGAAGTTACTGCTGTCGACGAGCAGTCACTGAGGAAGAGGTCGTCGCCTCCGGAACCATCACGAGTCCAACCTCCTCGCAAGGTCAAGAGGATGGACAGCAGATGAGCGTCATTTTCCATCCCGTAGTCACTAACAGTAGTTGTAGTTCTTCCTTAGTTTTCTTTCCTCTCTAGATTCCGCTAACATAGTAGTTTCGCTTCTTTCTCATAAATTCCGTAGTTTCTTATAGTTTAGTACCATTTTTTTTCTACCTGTTATTTACCGTTATTTATCCATGTTTCCAGTCGTATTTCAAGACCTCTATTCCATTTTTAATACATCTTGATTATACACGTTTTAACATCCTACGTGTTTTGCATCAAGACAGCTTTATTAGACCAAATCCTGTATTACAGTAAAAAATTCCTTTCTCTGGTGGTAAATAGTGGTTTCAATCAAAATCCTATAAAATGTCTTCATCTTCAATAAATCTCTCTTCTTTCCTTTTCCCTATATCGACTTTCTTCCCTTCTATCAAAGTTTTCATCAAAAACCCCCTTTCAAAATAGTACAGTACCTTCGCAGTTTGTGCAGTTTGACTGTTGGGTCCCGCCACGATGGCGCATAATCACGTGAGTGGCATCGATGGGTGACGTCACAAATGCGAAATTCTTATTTTCGCGTCATTCCGACGCAATCTCCTTGTAATTGCCTTTAATTTTGAACGTTTTCATCCATTCCTTTTGTATTTCTTCTCCAAGCCACTCATTACCACCATTCTCTATCCCATTTGGTCTAATTTTGCACAATATTCCTATTTCAGTTATACTTCATAGTCCGTTCATTTGAAGTAGTCTGTCTATACGGACTCCTTCTTCTATTACACACCTTCTATAATATACCAGTACAGTCTCTGTACTACCTTATTCCATCTAAATCAGCATTCATTTATAATACACGCTCGTTTCGTCGTCGTCTATCGTGACGTTTTCGTATGTTTTCGTGCAAATTTATTTTCAGTAATTTGCCATTCAAGATGTGCGTATCCAAAGCGATGGTCGACAACAAGGACGAGCCCACCCGCGGACCACATATGCAACAAGGATCTGGAAGAAGAGGACATTCCAGAGGAAGTAGAGGTACACCACGCATTCGTCGTGGATTTAATGCTTCTCTTTCATTCTCTTTACAGCAGTTGCACATTGCTCCGCCTACTGCAGACCAGGCCGACGCGACACCCCCATATTCAGTGGGAGTGCCTCGCAGGCAAACTATACTCAGTCCAGTTGTTACTGCAGCACATCTACTTCAGAAACTTGATTCCTTTTCTAAGAATCTTCTCCGTAGATCTCATTTAGCCGTGGTCTACCTCATCACGGGCGACCCACGGGAACTCAGTTTCAATCGGCTGGTAGGGTTCTCAAACGAACTGAACGATGGCATCTTGTCCATGTCGGTTCTTCGGGATCAGCTATTCCAGCTGATTGTTTCTGAGTCTGCTAAGGGGATTACGGAGACTAAGTCTTTCAAGCAGCTACTTCATTCCCAAGGTATTTCAGTCACTTACATCAGCGACTCTTATGGGAGTTCTTCGAGGGCGGTGGACCAGGTGACTAACGTCATTCGCATCCTGCACGCGTACCAGATGGAGCATGTGTTGCTTCAGCACCGATCTACGATCGGGGCTCGTGGTCAGCAGTGCATGGTCCGCACGGCGAGCCACCTGCCCACTGACCTTGAAGAAACTCTTAATCCATGTATCCAGTCGTTGCGCAAGTAGCATCATGGCTACTCCAACACTGTACGTATTCCAGTTGCAGATGAGTACTCCAACGTGGCTCTTGTGGACCTCCACCCGCTGGGAGATCCGCGATCGTCCACCGGATCTCTTCTTATGCAACTTCCGCACTAATGCAGTGTTTGGTGCCCCCTTTAGCTCCCTTTCTTTGGTTGGCCCTTCTTCTTTCGTCCCCCCGGAGGCTGGACATCTGTCCACTTCCGCATTGGCGGAGTCCGGCGCCGGGGTGGCGGAAGGCGGGATAACAGCCAAAGAGTCCGAAAGGGCAGCAAGAGGTGGCACTTGCATGACTACCGCGCGTTTTCTCATGTGTTTTTGGATCAGGGCCACTCTTTTGCTTACTCCGCGCGCGTTAAAATTCCTTCCTTTTGTAAGGCCCATACTCGTTTCCTTTTCTGCGCCGCCTTAACATCGCAGCGCGCTAGCAGCTGCCGGCGCAGACACTAATACAGATCACTGTAAAGACAATCGCAGGTCAGTTGCTTGTTGGGTTCTGTCTTTAGTAACCGGTTGCTTCAGATAGGCCCAGGCAACTTCTAGCTGTTCCATCGCCGTTGTCCTGTCAAGATCCGTCGCCAATCAGCATCGACCAGCGTCGGAGCCGATACTACAGGTAAGTTTGATCGCACATGTTTTTTGCGGGCTAGCTTTTACTGGGTTTGTCGGGCGTCTTTCTTGTGCCTAATACATACTCTAGACTCGCTTGTAAGATCGAGTAACGGTCAGTCCGACTGCAGCGGGCTGAGATAAGTGAGCGATCGGTCAGGTAGGTTTAAGGTAATCTGTGAACTGTGCCGGGCGCTCCGCCGTTTCCGTGAGCTTGTTTAGTGCAGAAAGACGCATTATGTTGCAGACCTGGTTGTGCTAGCAGTGGCGGTGGGGAGTGTGCGTGTCGCTGGTGTAGTGAATGGTCGTCTGGTGGTTGATGGTAGATGGTTGCTCGATATTGCAGTGATCTCGTTTTGTACATATGTAAATACTTGTTATTATTATTGGTGTTGTTGATGATTTATTCTTGTTTTGTTTTTTGTTTTCCTTTTTTTTGTTGTTGTATTGTTGCTCACACTTTTACCTAAGGCATATGCTCATTTAATCACCTTTACGCGTATCTCTATTAATCACCGGTATATTAACCTCATATGATCTACATGGCTGATCTCATATTAACTCAGGAGATCATCGGAAGCAGTAGGTCATAGTGTTCGGACCAGATATTACAGTACGGAGAAAGCCACCTAAATTACCCCCTTTTCTCTACTATCTATTATTCAAAAACTTCAGGCTGGTAGCCGTGCATCAATTGGCACTCGCGACCCAGCTGCATCTAGGGGCACTAGGCCCAATAGGTCCAGGGCAGCACCGACTGCACGGGTAGTTAGGCTCCTCCCCGCCGCTACCTTATGCCCATTCGGGTCCTCGTTTATACTCATTCTTTTCGGGGCGGGAGTGTCGCGAAAGCGCGATGCTTTGCTCCTACGAGGGCCCGGGCGCGGTCGGTCCCACAGCGATTGCCGACAGTACAGTACGCGAGCGCCGCCCACGCCGGATTGGTTCGAGTGGCCTAAAATATCGATTCGACTCTCCTGCCACGGCCCGGTGCGGCTGCTCTTCCTTTTGTTGATTACCTCCTTTTCCGTCACTAGTACAGAGCATCGCTGTGGGGCCTTAGGGCCTTTAGAACATTACCATTCATCTCTTTAATGCAGCTGCTCGTGATGAGCGAGGTTGATGAACGGTTAATCGGCCGTATTCCCTGTTTGTCTTCTTCTGCTAATTCAGTGGTTTCCTCCGGTCGTATGTGGTCCTTACTATGAACTATTGTTGTTTTATCTTATCACCTATTTCTTCCTCTCATCGTAATATATATAGAGTATAAATTATCTAAATTAGCGGTGTACTGTTGTGTAAGCAAGAGGGGTACATTTTGCTGTCATACTACAGTCTGAGTGCATATTGATTAGTACAGTGATTCCCAAGTTGGGGACATCGGGTGTCCATTCTAGAATGCGGTAATGTTGTAGTAACATCCGCGTATTGCAGTATGTCATTTGCTGGGGTAGTTAGTTCAGGTCGCATAATCCTAGTTGTTAGTCCACTGGACGTTTCCCACGGGACTGGCGTCATTATGGCGTCGGACCCGGGGTAAACAACCACCGATTCGCAACAGTTGTGTATTCAAACTGTTCCGTAGCTTCTACAATCAGTTCCTCTGGCGGCAAAGGAAGGAAGTTTATCAGAACTTCTCGGGGCTTCTCGTGGATTCTCACAATTAATATACCTCCGTGATTTCGCAGTCATCGAAAGACCTACTGTGCTCCTTAAGCCTAGTTTTGACTGCAGGTGGTCGCTGCGGCCATGCGAGGGACAACTGTTCCTTTTTCATCGTTCGTAATGGAAAGCCGCTCTAATTGTGATCACTTCGTGGCAAACGTCCTACATCGGTGGATCGCGGCGACGAAAGCCTATGTTTTACTGCACCGCTGCTTGAAGAGCGATTCTCAGTGGTCGCTGACCGTCGCTCCATCGCGGCCAAAATGGCGGCGATGGAGCGATTGCCAGCGACTGACACGTTTCGTCTAGTGAAGTGTCATTCTCTGGCACTAGAACCCTTTCACACGACAAGGTCAGTGTTTACGGGTCGAAACGTGTTATTGATAACTACCAGTCATTAATTTCACTGATTGATTTGATTTTTTCGATCATCTGTGAGGCTATGCACTATGAACAGAATCGCTGCCGCTGCTACATCGCTGCAGCAGCCGGTGTGAAATCGCTGCGAACAGCAGAAGAACAGCAGCAGTCAAAACTAGGCTTTAGGAAAGAATCATCACAGCAAAGCTTATTGAGAGAGCTTAACGATAAACAGTAGTTTTCGAACTGACCAGTCTTCGCTGTGTTCCATCCCCACATGTCGCTGAGCATTCGGACCAAGGTCCTGTAGCCCATCGGATCGGAGGAACATCGGCCGGTTGATTCAGCAGGTCTGATACTCGAGTCTCACATGCATCTCGCTCGCATGTCTTTTTCTCACGTGGTCGCGAACTCTACAATAACATTCAATCTATAATATAAAGAATCCAGAGAAAATGTATTACGGAAGCATTCTCACAGACAGCACCTTATCACATAGAAAGTCCTTCACGGGCTCCTTCTTTGGCCCTGAAGCACAATGAGTTCGACGGGTTTGCGTTCCATTGCCACAACTAACAGAACATGGTCCCCAAGCAGAGACTTCCCATGACGTGCACGGCACCAGGCTGAAACCAGGTAGAGTGTCGCTCTAGGAATAGTGTTGAATTTGTGGTGGAACTAACTTGCATGATTGGTGCATTGTGGGAGGGCTGGAATCGCCGCAGAACGACTGGTCCACGATCTGTTCCCGATAGACACACTCGGCAGTTCGACGTCGCACACCCGAACCGCATGTTACGGAGCACTGGAAAAAATATCGAGGAGCTCTCTGAACAGATTTGAGAGTAGTATCTCAGACAATGGGGTGGACCGACCGCGGGCGAAAAATTGCGTTTCGTACCTACCGCGTGCCACTATCGTACTGACCGCGGGCAAAAAATGCATTTAGTGCCGAACGCGCGCATTCGCGTACTGACCGCGCGAGCGAAATAGTGCACGCGGTCGATACGCCTGAGCTCCGTACCAACCGCTGGCGAAACTCCATAGAGGCGTACTGACCGCGAGCATCCATCTTCGCGCGCGGTCAGTACGAAAATATGACTTTTCGCTGCGGTCGGTACGTGAGCACACGCAGTCAGTACGTATGTGCTCACGTTCGGTACGCAACCGTCCGCGTTCAGCACGCAAGAAAACTGGTCGGTGAGGTCGCTGTGCCAGTTTGCACCGTCGGTACGCAATCGTTCGCGTTCAGTACGCAATCGCCCGCGTTCAGTACGGAAAAATTTTGGTGGGCGAGGTCGGTTTGTCAGTTTGCGCGGTTAGTACGCAAGCGTTCGTGTTCAGTACGTAAACGCTCGCGCTCAGTACGCAGGCGAACTGGTGGGTGAGGTCGGTTTGTCAGTTCGCGCGGTCGGTACGCAAGTGTTCGCGTTCAGTACGCAATCGCCCGCGAAAAATTGTTGGAAAATTTTCGAACGAACGAGAAATGAAAAAAGTTCGTTCGAAAAATTGAACGAACAAAAATCGAAAAAACCCGTTCGACGAAAGTCTGAACGAATCAAACTTTTAAAAATTTGTTCGAAAAAGTTTGAACGAACGAAATCAAAAACCTTTCGAAATGTCGGAGGTCGAACGAACGAATTTCGAAATTTATCGAAATTTTGATTTTTTTCGAAATTCGTTCGAAATTTCGCACTTTTTCGAAATTCGTTCAAAATTTCGCATTTTCAAAATTTCGAATTTTTTGAAATTTATTCGAAAAAATCTCGAACAAGCAAATCTCGAGAGCCTTTCAGAAGTTGGGCTTTCAAACGAAGGATTTTTGAAACTAATCGAAATTTTGATTGTTTTCGAAGCTCGTTTTAAATTTCGAATTTTTTCAAATTTCATTCGAAGTTTAGGATTTCTTCAGACTTCGAAATTTTGGATCCTTTAGCGAATGACTGTATCACAAGCGTTCGATTTCTACTCAAGACGCAAGCATGTAAAGCCTTTCTCCCTCATTTCAAGCACTTCGAAATGGTGCTTATCGGGCCTATCCTGTCGAAGTCTCCTAATCAGTGCTATTTTTTGCCATGACCGACCACTGCTTGCTCCTCCCGAACTCATGTGAGCGAAAAAGGCTTTATATTCCCGGTCCAAGACAGACAACTACTTGAGCTGACGGGTAGCTCGCTCACGCCCAGGATAATTCGTTCCAAGGAATAACGAAACAGCGTAACCTAAGGTTTAAGGAGCGATTTGAAAATCGAAAGAATTTTGGAAAAAAATTGTAAATTTTGATTTCGAACGGAAGAAAATTGAAGAAATTTTGTTCGACAAAGTTTCGAACAAAGAAAATTTCGAAAAAATTCGTTCGTCAAAGTTTAGAAAGAACGGAAACGAAGGAAAGCAATTTGAAAAATCTTTCGAGAAATTTTGGAAATTTTCGCTCGTGTACAAATATACTCCCTGGGGTCAAATGCTCCGAACTGCCCTCTGAGGAATCCCTGAGAAAACGGCAGGAATGATACCACGCGCGGCGAGGAAACAGTCTGACTTCTTCCCGTAGAACGTTATCATCTGTGACAGTCATAGCAATGCAATGTTGAGCATTGTCTCGTATCGATCAGATTCCCCCCGACTCCCTCAGCATCCCCCAGCACTCTTTGAATAATTTGAGAGGATTTACTCCTTTCTCATTTTTTTGTTAATTTTTCTCTTGTTGAATCATTCTGGTGTTGTAGTTTAATGTGATTGATTAA